>CM054112.1:107004283-107328310 GCA_028673005.1 Tanypteryx hageni
ATAGGAATTGGAAGCAGTTGGAGATGGTGACTTTAGTAGGGGTGAGGAAGGTTGGGGAAGGCTTGGGTGGTTGGAGAAAGTGGGTTTGGATTTTTTGGAGCTGGTACCCTTGCTGGGCTAAAATTATTATTTTTATTTGTTACGGAATTGGTATCTAAGATATTTTCAGCATTTGAAACATTATTATTAACACTAGTGGGGGTGTAACATTTACTTTTTGGGAACAGGTTATTCAGGGTTGGCTGTGATAGAAAGCAAAATTAAAAGCAGTATTTAGGTTATTACTAGAGACAAAAGCAGTGGAGGGTTGAGCACTATCAACCGAATGAGGGTGGGTGCTAATCGGGACATTTGTGTAGATGTGAGGGACGAGGGCTGGTTCAGTAGCTGGCGTCGTGACAGCCAGGATGTTAGTTTGGAGATGTCTGCGGGCACAGGCGATGAGGTAGTCTATGCGGTCCGCTGATGGAGTTGAATTTATCTAGTTTGATGAATCTGCTGGGCGGCATGATTGGATCGGTGCGGTTCTAGCTGAGGTGATTGTCACTAGTTATGGGTATTTATAGTAACGTTGAGTACATTTTGACGACAAACCTAGAGAATTACGCAGTGTCGTCAACGCTAACCGATAACATTTTTTCGCCTGATTCGGATATAACTCATAAATACTGTTATCGCCATGGCATGCTTCATAACTGGGATCGCCCGTAAGTGGTATTCAATCACTAAGAACCTCACCGACAAATTCTAGCGTCTACTTAAAAATGATTGCCGTGGTTATCATTTTCCTTTAGGTATGTGCGTGGGGTATAGCATTAACGAGAAGGTTCGTTCGATAACACCCAAATAATTTATATGTTAACTTGGTTATTACCAACGCCATGGAAACCGCAACCACCCTCACTAAAAATCACGTTTTCTCTTTCCTATGTAAAATTGTGCGCTAGCGACAGTAATCACTTGAAAGAATTCTATCAAGTATGTCGGCTCTAGGGATCTTTGAGGAGGATTTTGACGTCTCACCAAAATGGCATCGTTTTCATCCCCGGTGCTGGGCTTTATTTGGATGGGCTTGCGAAATAGAATTCACACTCCCGCTCGCTATCCTAGAGAGAGAGAGAGAGAGAGAGACGGACTTGCAGACGACATTATTTAGGGCGATATTGAGAATATATAGTCTCTTCTTACAGAGAGAGAGAGACAGAGAGAAACTCTCTTCATAGCAACAAAGTACTTATCCTACGAAGAAACGCCTCTTTTAATCCTATACGGCTCCCCATTACTTGTATCTGATAGTGGGTGGAACATAGCTCATATTATTTCATACGAAGTCTACTTTTCCATAGAAGGAGAGAAGGGGAGAGGAAGGGAGAAAAGGAGGAAGGAGGATGGGATAGAAGAAGAGAGAAAAGGAGTAAGACTGGGAGGTATATTAAATTTAATATTTAAGCTACGCATACTCGCCGTATTTGACGGGCAATTGCGCTAGTCGATAAATAAATTGAGAATCAATATGTGAAAATCATTCTTCGTAAAGGGAAGCAGCCTTGATTCTCATTCCGAGTAAGTACAAATTTTCAACAAACCCAAATATATAATTTGTGTGCGTGAACACCGCGTGTTCCCTTGTGTGTATGTCTGTGGTTCAGGATTGGTGAGCCTATGAAAGGGCGAGGGATGGGAAGTGCTAGAACAAATAAAAAAAGATAAATGTATTAAATATTATATTAGGTCAATTTTACGAACATTGGCAGGAGATCTTCTCACATTTCAGTTCGACGTAATTACGATGAATGCTGTCGGCGGCCATTCCAATTTTATTTAAATGGAGTTAGCTACTGGTAGCAGTTACCGCCACTCCGCAAGTAAGACCTTTGATTTACCTTGGAGCACACCCTCCGCTGAAACTACCATATCTTTCAAGTAGGAAGAATTTCATTAACAAAGGTATTATTACACTCAAAATCAAAATAGCCGATTCTTATAAAATATTTCCTATTCTACATAACATATGAACAAGCTATTTCGATATATATGGTCATTTGTGAAATTCTAAATTTTTAGAACCTCTAAATTGAAATTATTCATCGAAAGAACAAGAAAGCTCTTATAATTCCCACCCATACTAGGTGAATAAATTTATTTGAGTCTTATATTAATTTACACGATCAAACCAATACATGTCTGAAACTATGATAAATATAATAAGGTTAATATATGCCATGTAAAACTTGCTCCATATATATCACTCCGATTTACGTTACGTGTTATTCCGCCGTTGTTTCATGGAGAAGGCGTCCTTCCGAAAACGCGCAACGAACCATTTTCTACGGTAAGATTCGTTGACGCGTTATCGGCAGGACGCCGAATCGTTCTATCGGTGAGGTCAGCTCTCCTTGGAATTTGTCATCTGCAGCGGCGGCGTGAGGACAGGTGACTACACTAATCTTAAACTTAGATACCTTAACGTCGATTTTCAGGGTGGCGGTGGAGTGATGGCCTTCCAATCCGGCGGATGTCGAATTTTCCCAACTGGGATCATCCCGTCCCCTGTGTGATATGAGGAGACCGCACAAGTCAGCCATTCGTCCTTCGGGAGCGGCATTAAGCAGTTGGCCCCCTTGGTGTTCTTCGTTAAAAGTAGGCCAATGCCGGCAACGGGTTCTTCTCCATCATTCTGTGTGTGTTCGGTGTGGTAGGAGTTATGGATATAATAATCCAACAGGTTGATTAGCCAACAATTCCATACAAACAAACAAATAAACAAACGTCAATTTTCGATACAGGGCGCCGATACAGAACAGATGACATTGGAAGAGACTGGTTACCACAGTAAATGAATGAGGTTGGATAGATTTTTCAACCTCATGCATGGACTGTGATGACCAATCACCACCTGATTTACAGAAATTTCTGATCTTCTCTTAGCAAAGGCGTGGCAATATGTGATAATACGGTTTTCCTCTTCTGAATAGATTCTCGGTCAAGGCAGAATTCTTCTTTCCCTTTGAATCAATGTAATTCCTAATATTCCGTTATTCTATACCAGTACACATCATCTGTAAGTATACAGACCGTTTAGGTCTTGTAGTCAGACCTGAGGTTGGGCAGTGGAATAGATCTGATAGTCGGCTGGAGCGTGAGGAGACACGGAGTGGAAACATCGAGGACAGGTCAGGTGACCTGTATTTGCCATATATTGAGTTGCTTAGGAACTTAAGATCAATGAATAATCTCCGAAGAGAGAGAGTTACAAAGAGAGGGAACACGATTCCGGATTATAGAAAAAAGAAGTTCAGAGATCTCTCGAGAAGTTTTAAGTTAGACAGGGAAACAGTAGAGCAAATGGGGGATCAGTATTCAGGAATTGGTAGGACAAAAGATAAAGAAAGAACCAAGAGCAAAAATACAATCGCATTCATTGAAACGTCAAATAAGTTCAAGTAAACGCATAGCACGAGAAGAAATGTTTTTGATGTGTGCAGTGAAGAGTAATTTCTGATCCAAAATCACGCCAAGATCTTTTTGACAGAGATATAGGTTTGTTATTTTTTAAAAGCAAACATTCATAATAATACTCAAATTTACAGTCACCTGAGAGACCTGTACTTCGCGATAAAAATCATTCAGTACCTGAGATTTGTATTTAACGCGAAAATTTTTGAGAATCGGTGAAGTAAAATACAAACTAGATAAAGTTTATTTAGCCCACAGAGAAGAATTAAAAAACAGTACATAAACTGTACATTTCACTGAAAGAGTAGCATGGTCAGCCTTCAAAACAATGACTACCAATTTCCTAGGCAATGTGAAATCCAAATATTATGCTAATATTGTGGAAGAGATGCTTAAAACTTACAAATATTGGTGAAATATGTCACTAGAAGTACATTTTCTTCACATCCATTTAAACTTTTAACGCCTAACCTGGACTCACTCGTAGCGCAATTCATTTGCGCTCCTCAAACCATTCAATACCCTCCACCTTCGATTTAGATATTGGTTCCTTCAACCGTTTCGTGGATATTGAAGATTTATACTTCAGCACTAACACAGTTAACATTCATAATTTCCAAAAAAGTATTAAACATTCAGTGCCCACATGAGTCTTTCGATTGAAGATTAATAAAATCTAACCAATAAATAACTATAAGTTCAATAAGCATAAATTATATACAGCAGCTCATAAAACACATGGAAGAAATGAAATTACCGTATTTACCCGAATATAAGATGAGGAAATTTTCCTATACAAGATTAATGAAACTGCTGTATTTATCCAAATATAAGACGAGGCACTATTTCTATTATTGCATCTGAAAAATAATGCGGTTATCTTATATTTGCATTTTAAAGACGTCAAAAGTTTGCGGTCGATTACTGAGGTAGGATAGTGATGGACCGCGCATAGCAGCAGGTTCTTTCTGATTATGCCAAAAATATTGATTGAATACGAGCGACACTTGATTCGTCTACGAGAAGAACATGATTACCTGGTAGAACAGATGAAAACAGACGAGAACCCTGTGTTTTTTTATATTGTTAACAACTGGACATTTGATGACAAAGGTATTAGTATCGATGAAAGAGCTGGAAATGAAAAACTGGAAACCGTATTAACGCTGTCAGCAGTGGCTGGTGAGAGAAAACTGTCACAATTTGTAGACCTCAAGAGAAAAAATCTGCCCACTCAGAAACTCCCTTGTGGTTTAATATTTAAGTCTAGAACAGACGATCTGGGGCCATTCTGAGGAGAAGACGAATTTCGGAATCACATTACAGATGATGTGAAATCCATAATTTGGCAATAAAATACAGACCTTGTGGTCATACCTGGAAGCATGACTCTCAAATGTTGTAACTTCATATTGTCTTCAATGAATCATTTATAGACTGTATATGTCGTCTCTATGAAGACGAATTGTTGTGTGGAAACTGTCTTTTAACTCCTTCCAAAAACATAAAGTAGCCATATAAAGACCAGCTTGGAGAGTGGATTAAGACTGTGTAGGACAGAATCTCACCGGAATCTGTTTTTAAAAAATGTTGTGTTTCGAATAGTAAGACGACATTCTATGGAATCAGAGTGATGAAGGAAGTGATAGTGATTATGGAAAGTGAGGACTTTCCTGACTGGATATGGGATGGATTTCATGTGATAATTATTTCTGTTTATATTTCTCATGTTCAGTCTTATCGTTAACTTATATTCATAATCACACACATAGAAAGAAGGTATGAAAAACCTGTGAAGCCCACTAAAGCTCACAAACAAATCATCACATTTTGCATTATAATATTTAAGATAATTAGGCAAAAATAATTGCAATCAAAGAGCTAAGGCAGAAAAGCTAAATGGAGGAAAGAAAAAGAAAAAAATATAACAAACTAATGTGCTACAGGATAACAGCAATACAGGAAGTGTAGTTTTTGAACCGGCGAAATCTACTGAAGTTCTTTACATAAAAATATAGCAATTTAAGAAGAATGGAAAAAATACAGAAAGAAAAGAAATTAGAGGAAAGAAACAGAAGTGATCAATATACACAGACTACAGGAAAACACCCGCACAAGAATGGTGGTGTATAAACCTGTGAATCATACAGGGATACACTAAATCCATCCATAAATAAAGTTAAAAAAAAAATATTA
Source organism: Tanypteryx hageni (assembly GCA_028673005.1). Taxonomy (NCBI): domain Eukaryota; kingdom Metazoa; phylum Arthropoda; class Insecta; order Odonata; family Petaluridae; genus Tanypteryx; species Tanypteryx hageni. The sequence goes on from CM054112.1 coordinate 107,009,936, forward strand.
ATAACAGAAAACATGAAATAATTTAAGCACAATTTGTCAAACCTTATAAGCATACAAGATAAAAAATTGAAGAAGCACCATACGTTGAAGATGATACGAACGGCGAATACTGTAGACGGAATTCTCATCCAATAATAATAAAGGATGAGCAAACTGTCCATAGTCATCGTCAGTGCGTATGACAAATCCTGCAGACCTCCTTCATGGCATTATGCTCGCTCGTAACACAATTCATTTGCCCTGCTCAAACCATTCAATGACCACCTCACCCCTTCAACTTCGCAACATGTTTCTTCAACAGTTACGTAGTCATCGAAGTTTTATACTTCTGCACTAGTACAAATAACATTCATAATACCCATACAAATTTCAGAAACAGCACTTCAATTACACAAGTTGAATCACCAACTAAATAGATATAATTTTACATATAGTAAGTACCAGCTAATTTCGCAAGCTTTGCATCTGGCATCATATTTCGAATTTTTCATGCTCATTTTACTCACTAAGATTGTCATTCAAACTCAACTTATTCTTGAAACGACCGCGTTTCTTCAAGTTGTGAGTGGACGGACGTCGAGGAAACAATCTGATTGATAGACGACGCAGGAGAATGAACGATATTAGATATCTTTAAAATAAGTTCAATTCATATAATCCTTGATGGCATTCACAGATAATTGAGATCCTCTTTCTTCAAAAGTCGCCATCTTGGGAACTTCGAAAAATATAGTGAGAATCAATATGTGAAAATCCTTTGTCATCAAGGGAAGTCGCCTTGCATCTGATGTCGAGTAATTAGGATTCTCAAAAACACAACCATATATATTATGTGTGCGTGCAAACGTGCGCCAGAGCGTATGGGTGTGGGTGTAGTCGAAGTATGTGGAAGACATTAGGGGAAAGATGGACGAGGAGAATGGTGAGTAAGAGAGCAAAAGAAAAATGCATTAAATATAACTTCAGGTCATTTATACGGGCATCTGCATTAGTTCTTATATTTCACTTCGATGTAATTGCGAAAGGCGATGACTGCTCTGAGCTGGGAAACCAGCCTGCATTACTCCTGGTTTAAAGTTTTTGTGTGTATGTGAAATTAGTTTTCCATTCAAAACCTATAGCAAGAATAGGGTTGGGATAAATTTGTTTATTTTTTAATATTGTCGCATTTATTGTCATAGATGTGGGTAGAAAATAGATTTCATAAATAAAAAAAACAAATGCAACGAAAAACTCACAATAGCATTATGAACCTGTCCCTACAAACAAAATGCAATTTGCATTGAAAATAATGAAACAATCATGTATTTGATCCAAATTCAAGAAATAAGTATAAAATTCCCACAAATATGTCTGTACCAGTAAGTCAAAAAAATTTGGCAAGATAAAGTTATGACGCGTAATCTTTACCCAAAAGCATATTTAGTTGCAGCACGAATTGTACATAAACTATACAGTCCTTAGGTACTCTCTGGATAATTGAAATAAATTAATTTAATATTTTTTCACTTTTTAATGCATGTATAGGTTGGTTTCAATTATTTCCTTATCTAACTAATCAGTTCTTGTGACTTTTATAAAAATGTTATATATAAAATTTGTTACTGACCTACTTAGTGTTTTTGAGTTAGATTAATGCAATAATTTGCCCCTATACTACGTATATGGAGTAAGTAAAAATAGCAGAAGTATTAGAAGGAAATTGGAGCTGCTTTTCACAAGACGATCCTCACCCGTCGATAATACAATATTTTACATCAGAGATGGCCAACCATTTTCTGTAATGTGCCACATTATGTCTAAAATGTGTCGCGTTCCTCCCAGTTGTGGTACAAAGGAGAGCGATTCCTCCCTCCCCCCTTTCTCCCTACGCACACGGCATGCACAATAACAGAGAGCCCAGCCGTATCAATACTATCGCAACTTTCAACAAGAACTTATGAACATTATTTGCATGCAGATAAAAAAGAAATGTATTGTTTTTCAGCATTATCAGACACATCATCTATTCTCCTCAACACAATATTTCATGGAAGCGCGATGTCATAAACCATTCTTTTTACTTTTCGGTCACCACTATATTTTTCGTACGTCAAAAGACTTGTTTTTACAATCTCTTCTCCATGAGAGTACGGCTTTTGCATACGAACAAGCAAGAGAGAGATTTCATATGACATTTGCACCACGCTTGTCAATTCCTCAATTTTTCCAAGGGATGACTTGTTCAGACAGCACATTAATTTTTAGATTTTAAATCAGCACATAAAGTATAAGCATCAGGATACATTGAGCAAAACTCTGAATGCTTTTGCTTAAAAGGCCGATCTAAATTAATTTTATTTAGACACAGCAACAGAGGCACCACAAATCAAACACAGCGGATTTGAAACTTATTGCTTTTTAAACAAAAAACTATTCTTCCCAATCTAAGTTAACTTACTGGAGAGCAATATCATCGTATTTTCTTTTCGAAACTGGGCTTATAGAGAAACATTTTATTTAACAGGGGTTCACTCAAGAATATAAATCAAGTAACGAGATAATAAAATACGCAACATAATCATAGGTTGCTCAAGACTAGCGTACAGAGCACAATACTCATAATTAAAAATTCAGGTTTGAAGCTGAAAGACTATCAAAAGTAGGTATAGGAGTCGGAGAGTTCTTTTGAAATATTGTGAACGTTCTGGAAAACAGTGGGAACAAAGTGTGCACAATTGTTTCGAATACGTTTTCTACTCATGGGATTGAAGAAGAAACTCGGTCTGTTTTCAAAGAACTACAATGTAAAACCTATTAAGTTAACATTGACATTTTTGCAAAATCACTTTCATAATATTTTAAAGTTATTTTTCCAAATCGGAATACGCGCCATTAGCGGCACGCGTGCCTCAGATTGGCCGCCCCTGTTCTACACTGTCCCGAACATCCTCTTTTACGAAAAATATCATGGTATCCAACACGAATTTTGGTACATTTCCAACAATATATGTAATGTTTGATAACATACGCCTAGTTTAATTTCAATTTCAAGAAATACACGAGAAATTACCTTGGAAGCTAACGAATGCTGTTTTTGAAGTCATTTGACGTAGCAGGAGAATTTGCGTTAGTCGATGTCTTTGAACTATGTAAAATTAATATAATCCTTGATGACAGTCGCAGTGAGTATTTTTAATGAATTTTCAATCTTCTTTGTTCGATAGACGCCATCTTAAAAAAATTTATTTTAAATAATGACCTAAGAAATCCGGTCACACCCGACTAATATGAACGATTTATGACTAACTGTAAAACTATTTTTAAAAAGCTTTCCCTATAGGTAGAAGATTGTAATTGGGTAGAATGGTTTGATTCTTTTTCTAAGACCCATTTTCGAAAAAAATCCCCAATATAGATTCGGGTTCGACTCCAGAATATAATTTCTTTTCCCCATTAGATAACAAGTAAAAATCGATTTTTCCACTGTCAGGCTTTTACTCTTTTGCAAATTAAAATTAGAAAAAACTGACCTACGATCTTCGGACCTAAACCATTTTAAAGAAAAATAAATAATGTTTCTTATTCTTATCGTTAAATGTCGCCTAAGATTCGAAATCGCTCAAGTTAAACGCTAAAATAATATTTATTGAAAATTTAAAACTACTTAGCGAGATGTAGCCTTGCCGACCGTGTCTTTGTTAAACCTCGGGATGTTATAGTCGTCTCAATCCTATTACTATATACGTAAGGAAAGCGTGCTTTGAATGCTTGTCTATGAGATAGAGAGAATGAGTGAGAGGAAGAAAAAAGTATAGAGACGGGAGGAGAGAGGGAGCGAGAGAGAAGAGAGAGAGAGGGAGGCAGATAGAGAACGAGGGGGAAAGGATGAGATAGATAATTGGCGAGATTGAGTCTAGGAAGTCTATTTTTCTAGAAAAGGAGAGAGGGAGAGAGAGATAGCGAGGAAGAGAGAGAGAGGGAAGAAGCATAGAAGAAGGAAGAGATAGATAATGGTATTTATTAGGGCAAGATTGTGACTATAGTAGAGCCTGTATAAAGTGACTTGACTTTTGAGGCGGGAGAGGCATTGATGTCATATTAAACATTTTTCGATAACAGAGGGTAAAAAATTCCTTATCTATTAAATCTAACGCAAAAACCATTTCCGGAATTATTTTTGACAAAATTTCAAGTACTTTCTTTTAAAAAATATATGATATTTTACTATTATGCGATTTTTATCATTCGCTATTCTTTATCAAGTGATTTCAGAATAATGGTCGATTGATTGAGGTTAGAAAAATTACAGTATATTATTTATGGTTTTATCGTAATGACGTAGTTTATTTATTGTTTATACATTGAATCGGTAAGAAGGTAAAAAAATATTTTAGCTGCGTCCATTGACGTGAAAAAAGTATTCATTTGCTAAATCTCGTTCTATCATAGTTACAACAAAACATGCTGCGTATGAAATTCTGGGTGAACATTGAATATATTAATAAAGAGTCTCATCCCCATATATTACTCGAGTCTCTCTAATTAGGTTTGGTAAATAGTTTTACCACATATATAGGTCGTTACTTGTGGTGACACCACGCTCCCAGAAGGTCAGAAAGTGCTCAATTACAATGGCTTTTTTTCTTACATTTACATGATTTTTAAAAACCTTACGGTAATTATGATTTGTTTATAATCTGAAAAGTTAATATAGCTACTTATAAATATAAATACAATACAAATGCAAAGAAAACTAATATTTAAAATAATTATGTACATTAGTACAGTAGTTTATTCAAGTAGATACCAACTACCTACTGCTAATTCTTTTTGTATGATTTTTTAAAATGTATGATTATTATTATTTATTTTTCATTGTTATTTATTTATATTATATATATTTTTAAATATGTTTTTAGATATATTATTATATTTTTTATTAGATAATTTTATGTATATTATTTTTTTCTATTTTTATATAATTATTGTTTATAATTTTTTCTTTTGTTTTTTTCGGTAGAATAGCTTTTGATTGGATAGAGCTTATTTACAGCATAGGGAATAGTTGCATTAATTTCTACAACCAAACTAAATATTATATAAGTAGCTAACTATCTACTAAAATAAACTAACAAGACAAAATATGGGGGTGTTAAAAAAGAGAGTAGAGAGCATAAATCAAAATGGACAGCATCACAATACGACCCTTGTCAGAAGGTATTTACAATGATTATGATATATAAAATGGTGGTGAAATTTCGTTTACATATATACAATAGTTATAGAGCAAGATAAATTGGTAGGGGAAAAAGTTTGGAGTGGTTTGGCGGCGATCATCTTCGAATGGGTTTTAATGTAGTTTTGCCCTTTTCAGGGCCATAAAAATAATCAAATCTAAGTTAGGGTTATGCACAAAAGGGAGTAAGTTGGAGGATGAGAGGTATTTTAGGAGTTAATAGCGGTAGGCAGGAAGTTAGAGTTGAATGATATCTTGCGTCATCCGGTATTTGTGGCGTTTGGTGGTGTTGTAGGTCCATATAATTTGGAGGAGAGGGTTATTGGTAAGTTTGAGCAGGAGGTTGAATTTATGTGCTTTCAGTTTAGTAAAGTCTAGAAGGGGAGGGATATTGTAGGCATGCTGTAGTTCGTGGATGCGTACCAGTTTGGTTTGCTGAACAATGAAGCGGAAGGTGGATGATTGAAAACTTTCAATTTTGGATTGGTTTTTCTTCGCAGTGTTTAGGTAGATTTCACTGCCATAAGAGAGATGTGGGCGGATTAGAAGGAGGTAGAGGCGCATTTTGTCAGTGAGGCTCCCTCTACAGGATACAGGTCGTGAAAAACATCGCACTCCGGCTGGTACTCGGTCATAACAGATACGAGCGTATCAGCCGGTTACACGAAGACGGGAACGTGGAATCACATGACGTCCTCTTGCCGAGGATGACCAGGGAGTTCTACGTGAAGGCGGCAGCCTCCCAGCACCGAGAGGTGAATGCGCTCTGCAAGATCAGGGCTAGGTTGTGAGCCCGCTACAAGCGACCCATTGCCAGCCTAGACTCGCAGGAATCTCTCTCTCCCAACAAGCGGCCTCGCTTGGAGTGAGGGACAGTTCCCCATCTGAGGCTCATAGTTCAACCGAGCTAGTTTCTAACGCTTTCGTGACACATTCACAGCAAAGCTGGCAAGGTGACCATGCCAACATGTTCGGTTTTGGCCAAACATGCAGCTCGTCAGTGAGGCTAATTTTGCTGTTGGTTTCTAATAATGAAGAAAGGATTGACTTTGCTAATTTCGCTCTTTTTAGGGCACATTGGGAGTGGTCTATAAACAGCAGTTTTTGGTCAAGAATTATGCCAAGGAATTTATGTTTCGGAGCTGTAGGGATCTTTTGGCCTGCAAGCACTGGGAGTTTGAAGTAAGGGAGTATCGCTTAAAGCGGGTGAAATGCATGTGGGTGTTTTTTTCTGGGTTAATTTTTAGTCTCCATTACTGAGTCCAGTTGTATATTTGTCGTGTGTAGTTTGTCTTTTAGTCGCTAGGTCCAAGAAAAGGGATTAGGTAATTATCGCAGTGTAGTCTGCGTATACGAAAAGGCTAGTATTTGGGTGTTTGGGGAGGTAGTTAATATACAGATTAAAAAGGATAGGGCTCAAAATTTCCCCTTGAGAAACTCCCGTGAGAGCTGGGCAGCAAGTGGAGAGTAAGAGGAGTTAATGCTGCTTTGGAAGGTGCGATTAGACAGAAAAGTTTAATTTTTTTTGTGGTTAATAGGAAAGTTAAGGTTGGATAGTTTTAGTAAGAGGCGTTTGTGCTAAACAGTGTCAAAGGTCTGCTGATGTCTAAAAATGCAACTTCTGTTGATTTTTTCCATAATTTATGCCTCGGGAAATGGTATCAATGAGCCTTAATATTTGATGAATTGTCGATGTGTATTGTCTGAAGTCCATTTGTTCAGGATTAAGAAATTTGTTTGCAGTAATGAAAATGATTAGGCATTTTAGAATAATGCGTTCTAAAATTTTGGAGAGGGTTGGTAAAAGAGAGATTGGGCGATAGCTGGAAGGATAGGACGGGTATTTTCTTGGTTTAAGAAAGAGTAAAATTTTGCCGTTATTCCATATGGGAGAGAAGTAGCTAATTTGAAGGCAGTTTTTAAAAAGGTCGATTAGGAAGTGAATAAAAGGTTTGGAAGAAGTCATATTTTTTAGCATGAGGTTGATGTCTAGGCCTGGAGTGTTTTTAGTTTTTAAATTATGCAGAATGGATTTAATTTCAGGATAAGATGTTGGAATGGGAGCACGTTGAGGAGTTTGGTCTAAAATGGAGCTGTAAATTATGACATCTGATTCGGTGGGGGGGGGCTGCATTAGGTAATCAGCAAAAAGTTGGGCTTTGTGAAATGGGACGTGAAAGACGGAGTCAGCAGTTTTGAGGGGAGGAGTGGGTGAAAAAGGTTTGATAAGGGATTTGGTTGTACAACAGATGCTGCAATCGTCAGTGCGGAGAGATTTGATTTTATTATACCACTGTTGTTGTTGGAAGTCGCGGATTGGGAATTTGATTTTATTTGTCAAACGTGTCAGGTCTCTTCGGTCTGATGTCTGTCGGTGTTTTTGCCATCGTATTCTGATGCGGTTGGATTAGCTCCCGTAATGAGGTAGGGATGGGTGGGATGGGGGTGTGGGTTAGGGAAAAGTTTTGGGAGGCTGAGGTTTTGGAGCAGAGGTGGATATTTGGGATTTCAAAAATTCGGATGTCAATTGAGGTAGGAGAGGGAGTGGGTAAGGGTAGGAGAGAAGATATTTTTTCATTTGCTAAAGAGGCGAATTTTGTCCAGTCACTTCGTTGGGGCAGGGAAGGGAGGAGTTGGGATGGGTCTACAGAAAGGAGAAAAGAAATTAGATAGTGGTCTGTGGATAATGTTTAGTAATTTTAGGGTAAAAAAATAGGGAAAATTTTGATTATGACATAATCAAGTATGTCAGAAGAGGGGTTGTTGGAGGAAAAATGCGTCGGTTTGTCTGGGGTAATAATGGCTATTTGATCGGTGGATGAATAATTAAAAATAAGTCTTCTGTCCGTATTGGGGGCATTGCAGCCCCAGTGTCGATGTTTTGCCTCCCATTCGCCTATGTATAGTCCAGGTCGGTTGTCCGCAAAAAGGTTCCGTAAGCCGACGGTTAACAGTTTTTTGGTTGAAGGTTTGTAGATGGAGTTAATGGTCATTGGGCCAATTTCTGTGTGGAGGACATTTTCTATCGCTTCAAATGAGTTAATGATGGGGAAATTCCTGAGTGTTAAAGGTTTGATCTGATGGCGATGGCCTCGCCGCCTCCAGAAGTAGTGCGATCTAAACGGTTAATTTTAAAATTAGGGATGTATAGCTTATTTGTAACCGTTAAGTGGGTTTTCTGGATGAGAATTAAGTCAAAGTGAGAAGCTGAAAGTCCTTTCAGGGCAAATATTTGGAGCTTACGGTGGGGAAGAGTGTAGGTACAACAAAAGATCTTTCCGTAAGATAAGCTCGAGCTGCTAGGTAGTCAGAGACATTGTAATAAAATTAGGTTGGAGGAAGGTAATTTTGCTGATAGCCTTAAACTAGCATTTCACATAGATCTTTAGATAGTTGGAGTCAGATTAGGGAAGTTCGAATTATAATTGAGGAGATTGAGGGGATGTGGGCGGGTTTCGCTGGTAGGGGTTGGAGGTCAATGGGCTTGGGGTTTGTGGAAGGGGGATAGGTGATTTGGAGTGGGGTTGGGAGTGGGATTCCTTGAGCTCTGAGGATTTGGATGCATTTAGAGAGGAGTTGGGTGGATTTGAGTCAGAGTCAGATTCCTCACTGTCTGAGGAATTGGGGTCGGGATCTAGGAATTGGAAGCGGTAGGAGGTGGTGACTTCCGTTGGGGGGGGGGGGGGTAGGTGTTAGGGCTTGGGTGGTTGGAGGATGTGGGTTTGGATTTTTGGAGCGGGTAACTCTGGCTGGGCTAAAATTATTACCTTTATTTGATACGGAATTTGTATCTAAGATATATTCAGCATTTGAAACATTATTATTAACACTAGTGGAGGGTGTAACATTTACCTTTTGGAAACGGTTTATTCTGGGTAGGCAGTGATTTGAAGCAATATAAAAAGCAGTATTTAGGTTATTACTAGAGACAAAGGCAGTGGAGGATAGAGCACTATCAACCGAATGAGGGTGGGTGCTACTCACGACATTTGTGTAGATGTGAGGCACGAGGGCTGGTTCAGTAGCTGTCATCATGATAGCCAGGATGTTAGTTCGGAGATGTCTACGGGCACAAGCGATGAGGTAGTCTATGCGGCCCACTGATGGGGTTGAATTTAACTGGTTTGATGAATCAGCTGGGCGGGATGACTGTATCGGGGTGATACTAGCTGAGGTGATTGATACTAGTTATGGGTATTTATAGTAACGTTGAGTACGTTTTGACGCCAAATCTAGAGAATTACGCAGCGTCGTCAACGCTAACTGATAATATTTTTTCGCCTGATTCGAATATAACTCATAAATACTGTTATCGCCATGGCATGCTTCATAACAGGGATCGCCTGTAAGTGGTGTTCAATCACAAAGACACTCACAGACAAAATTTAAGCGTCTACTTAGAAATGAATGCCGTGGTTATCATCTTCTTTTAGGTATGTGCGTAGGGCATAGCATTAACGAGAAGGTTCGTTCGATCACACCCAAATAATTTATTTGTTAACATGGATAATACCACCGCCATGGACACTGCTACCACCCTCACTAAAAATCACGTTTTCTCTTTCCTATATAAAATTGCGCACTAGCGACAGTAATCACTTTAAAAAATTCTTTCAAGTACGTCGTCATTAGGGATCTTTGAGGAGGATTTTGACGTCTCCCCAAAATGAAATCGTTTTCATCCCCGCTGCTGGGCTTTATTTGGATGGACTTTCAACAAAGAATTCACACTCCCGCTCGCTTACCTAGAGAGAGAGACGGACTGACAGACGACATTATTTAGAGCGATATTGAGAATATATAGTCTCTTCTTACAGAGAGAGGGGGGAGAGACAGAGAGAAACGTTCTTCACAACAACAAAGTACTTATCTAACGAAGAATCGCCTCTTTCAATCGGATACGGCTCCCCATCACTTGTATCTGCTAGTGGGTGGAGAATAACTCATATTATTTCATACGAAGTCTACTTTTCCATAGAAGGAGAGAGGTAGAGAGGAAAAGAGAATAAGAGGAAGTAGGATGGGATAGAAGAAGAGAGAAAAGGAGTAAGACTGGGAAGTATATTAAATTTTATATTTAATCTACGCATACCCGTCTTATCTGAAGGGCATTTACCCTCGTCGATAAATAAAGTGAGAATCAATATGTGAGAATCCTTCTTCGTAAAGGGAAGCAGCCTTGATTCTCATTCCAAGTACAAATGTTCAACACACCCAAATATATAATTTATGTGTGCGTGCAACACCGCGTTTGCTTGTGTGTGTATGTCTGTAATTGAACCTTTGAAAGGGTGAGGGAGGGGAAGTGCGAGAACAAAGAAAAAAAAGATAAATGTATTAAATATTATATTAGGTCAATTTTACGGGCATTGGCAGCAGATCTTCTCACATTTCAGTTCGACGTAATTGCGAAACACGATAACTGCTACCGGTTGCCAATCCAATTTTATTTAAAAGGAGTTAGCCACTGGTAGCAGTCACCGCCACTCCGCATGAAAGCCCGTTGGTTTTTCATCTATCACACCTTCCGCTGGAACTGCCACGTCTTTCAAGTAGGATGGGATGGAGGATTTGGTGCCGGTGGAGCTGGAGCTGTGGTAGGGCTTAGGCGGTAGTACATTGCTGTGCGTGCTCGGATGAAAGCAGGGCAATTTTTGTAATTGGCAGTATGGGCATTTCCGAAGTTGTCACATGGCGGGAGTATCACGGGATTTGACACAAGGATGATCACCGCCGCATTTTACACATACGGCCGGGAAATTGCAATGGTTTTTAGTATGCCCAAATTTTTCTCAATTGAAGCATTGGACTGGGTTGAGTGGCTTTTTGTAGGAGAGTATTTTACAATTATAGAAAGAGATTCTTGATTTATTGGGAATTATTTTAAAATCAGCTGTTTTGGCTAAAGTTACGATGTAAACATCAGTGTGATATATTTCCACTGTTTAAATCCCTTGCTTTTGCTGCGCAAAGGTGGGGCGGGTAGAGAAAACTTGATGGACATCGTGAACTTCAAAGCCATCTCGCTCAATGGCGTCGAGTATGTCATCGGATTTAAAGTCGTTCAAAAGTCCTTACATGGCAAATATTTGGAGCTTTTCGTGGGGAATTTGGTAGTTATAATAAAAAATCTTGTTTTCCTTAAGATAAGCTCGGGCTAGGGAGTCAGGTTCGAATTATAATTGAGGGGATTGAGGGGATGTGGGCGGGTTTCGCTGGTAGGGGTTGGAAGTCAATGGGCTATGGGGTTTGAGGAAGGGGGATAGGTGATTTGGAGTGGGGTTGGGAGTGGGATTCCTCGAGCTCTGAGGATTTGGATGCATTTAGAGAGGAGTTGGGTGGATTTGAGTCAGAGTCAGATTCCTCACTGTCTGAGGAATCGGGGTCGGGATATAGGAATTGGAAGCAGTTGGAGATGGTGACTTTAGTAGGGGTGAGGAAGGTTGGGGAAGGCTTGGGTGGTTGGAGAAAGTGGGTTTGGATTTTTTGGAGCTGGTACCCTTGCTGGGCTAAAATTATTATTTTTATTTGTTACGGAATTGGTATCTAAGATATTTTCAGCATTTGAAACATTATTATTAACACTAGTGGGGGTGTAACATTTACTTTTTGGGAACAGGTTATTCAGGGTTGGCTGTGATAGAAAGCAAAATTAAAAGCAGTATTTAGGTTATTACTAGAGACAAAAGCAGTGGAGGGTTGAGCACTATCAACCGAATGAGGGTGGGTGCTAATCGGGACATTTGTGTAGATGTGAGGGACGAGGGCTGGTTCAGTAGCTGGCGTCGTGACAGCCAGGATGTTAGTTTGGAGATGTCTGCGGGCACAGGCGATGAGGTAGTCTATGCGGTCCGCTGATGGAGTTGAATTTAACTAGTTTGATGAATCTGCTGGGCGGGATGACTGTATCGGGGTGATACTAGCTGAGGTGATTGATACTAGTTATGGGTATTTATGGTAACGTTGAGTACGTTTTGACGCCAAATCTAGAGAATTACGCAGCGTCGTCAACGCTAACTGATAATATTTTTTCGCCTGATTCGAATATAACTCATAAATACTGTTATCGCCATGGCATGCTTCATAACAGGGATCGCCTGTAAGTGGTGTTCAATCACAAAGACACTCACAGACAAAATTTAAGCGTCTACTTAGAAATGAATGCCGTGGTTATCATCTTCTTTTAGGTATGTGCGTAGGGCATAGCATTAACGAGAAGGTTCGTTCGATCACACCCAAATAATTTATTTGTTAACATGGATAATACCACCGCCATGGACACTGCTACCACCCTCACTAAAAATCACGTTTTCTCTTTCCTATATAAAATTGCGCACTAGCGACAGTAATCACTTTAAAAAATTCTTTCAAGTACGTCGTCATTAGGGATCTTTGAGGAGGATTTTGACGTCTCCCCAAAATGAAATCGTTTTCATCCCCGCTGCTGGGCTTTATTTGGATGGACTTTCAACAAAGAATTCACACTCCCGCTCGCTTACCTAGAGAGAGAGACGGACTGACAGACGACATTATTTAGAGCGATATTGAGAATATATAGTCTCTTCTTACAGAGAGAGGGGGAGAGACAGAGAGAAACGTTATTCACAACAACAAAGTACTTATCTAACGAAGAATCGCCTCTTTCAATCGGATACGGCTCCCCATCACTTGTATCTGCTAGTGGGTGGAGAATAACTCATATTATTTCATACGAAGTCTACTTTTCCATAGAAGGAGAGAAGGGGAGAGGAAGGGAGAAAAGGAGGAAGGAGGATGGGATAGAAGAAGAGAGAAATGGAGTAAGACTGGGAAGTATATTAAATTTTATATTTAATCTACGCATAACCGTCTTATCTGAAGGGCATTTACCCTCGTCGATAAATAAAGTGAGAATCAATATGTGAGAATCCTTCTTCGTAAAGGGAAGCAGCCTTGATTCTCATTCCAAGTACAAATGTTCAACACACCCAAATATATAATTTATGTGTGCGTGCAACACCGCGTTTGCTTGTGTGTGTATGTCTGTAATTGAACCTTTGAAAGGGTGAGGGAGGGGAAGTGCGAGAACAAAGAAAAAAAAGATAAATGTATTAAATATTATATTAGGTCAATTTTACGGGCATTGGCAGCAGATCTTCTCACATTTCAGTTCGACGTAATTGCGAAACACGATAACTGCTACCGGTTGCCAATCCAATTTTATTTAAATAGAGTTAGCCACTGGTAGCAGTCACCGCCACTCCGCATGAAAGCCCGTTGGTTTTTCATCTATCACACCTTCCGCTGGAACTGCCACGTCTTTCAAGTAGGATGAATTTCATTAACAGAGGTATTTTTACACTCACAATCAGAATAGCCGATTCTTATATAATATTTCCTATTCTAAATAACATATGATCAAGCTATTTCCACATAATTTTATATGGTAATTGGTGAATATCTAAATTTTTGGAGTCTCTAAATTGAAATTATTCTTCGGAAGAACAAGAAATCTTTGCAAATTCCCACTCATCCAAGGTGAAAAAATCCATAATTTTCTTGAATCTCTTCTTCACTCTGATTTTATAGAAAAGCTAGAAAAATTTACCGAGAGTGATAGATGATAGGCGTTAAGTATAAAAATTTTATCTTAGTTGATTTCATTCATACCTACTTTCCGCTTATATAAATTTACTCGATCAAACCAACATGTCTGACATTATGATAAATATATTAAGGTTAATATATGCCATGTAAAACTTGCTCCATATATATCACTCCGATTTACGTTTCGTGTTATTCCGCCGTTATTTCATGGAGAAGGCGTCCTTCCGAAAACTCACATCGAACCATTTTCTAAGGTAAGATTCGATGACGAGTTATCGGCAGGACGACGAATCGTACTATCGATGGAATTTGTCATATGACGCGGTGGCGTAAAGACATGAGTCTACACTAATCTTAAACTTAAATACCTTCACGTTGATCTTCAGGTTGCCAGTAGAGGGGCAGATGGAAAGTTGGCCTTCCACTCAGCGTTCTCAGTCATCCGGCGGATGTTGGATTCTCCAACCTGTGATCATCCCGTACCCTGTGTGCACAAGTCAGCCATCCGTCCTTCGGGAGCGGCATTAAGCCGTTAGCCCCCTTGGTGATCTTGGTTAAGAGTAGGTTCCTCTCCATCATTCTGTGTGTGTTCGGTGTGGTAGGAGTTATGGCTATAATAATTCAACAGGTTGATTAGCCAACATTTCCATACAAACAAACAAATAAACAAACGTCAATTTTCGATACAGGGCGCCGATACAGAACAGATGACATTGGAAGAGACTGGTTACCACAGTAAATGAATGAGGTTGGATAGATTTTTCAAACTCATGCATGGACTGTGATGACCAATCACCACCTGATTTACAGAAATTTCTGATCTTCTCTTAGCAAAGGCGTGGCAATATGTGATAATACGGTTTTCCTCTTCTGAATAGATTCTCGGTCAAGGCAGAATTCTTCTTTCCATTTGAATCAATGTAATTCCTAATATTCCGTTATTCTATACCAGTACACATCTTCTGTAAGTATAAAGATCGTTTAGGTCTTGTAGTCAGACCTGAGGTTGGGCAGTGGAATAGATCTGATAATCGGTTGGAGCGTGAGGAGACACGGAGTGGAAACATCGAGGACAGGTCAGGTGACCTGTATTTGCCATATATTGAGTTGCTTAGGAACTTAAGATCAATGAATAATCTCCGAAGAGAGAGAGTTACGAAGAGAGGGAACACGATTCCGGATTATAGAAAAAAGAAGTTCAGAGATCTCTCGAGAAGTTTTAAGTTAGACAGGGAAACAGTAGAGCAAATGGGGGATCAGTATTCAGGAATTGGTAGGACAAAAGATAAAGAAAGAACCAAGAGCAAAAATACCATCGTATTCATTGAAATGTCAAATAAGTTCAAGTAAACGCATAGCACGAGAAGAAATGTTTTTGATGTGTGCAGTGAAGAGTAATTTCTGATCCAAAATCACGCCAAGATCTTTTTGACAGAGATATAGGTTTGTTATTTTTTAAAAGCAAACATTCATAATAATACTCAAATTTACAGTCACCTGAGAGACCTGTACTTCGCGATAAAAATCATTCAGTACCTGAGATTTGTATTTAACGCGAAAATTTTTGAGAATCGGTGAAGTAAAATACAAACTAGATAAAGTTTATTTAGCCCACAGAGAAGAATTAAAAAACAGTACATAAACTGTACATTTCACTGAAAGAGTAGCATGGTCAGCCTTCAAAACAATGACTACCAATTTCCTAGGCAATGTGAAATCCAAATATTATGCTAATATTGTGGAAGAGATGCTTAAAACTTACAAATATTGGTGAAATATGCCACTAGAAGTACATTTTCTTCGGAGCTGTAGGGATCTTTTGGCCTGCAAGCACTGGGAGTTTGAAGTAAGGGAGTATCGCTTAAAGCGGGTGAAATGCATGTGGGTGTTTTTTTCTGGGTTAATTTTTAGTCTCCATTACTGAGTCCAGTTGTATATTTGTCGTGTGTAGTTTGTCTTTTAGTCGCTAGGTCCAAGAAAAGGGATTAGGTAATTATCGCAGTGTAGTCTGCGTATACGAAAAGGCTAGTATTTGGGTGTTTGGGGAGGTAGTTAATATACAGATTAAAAAGGATAGGGCTCAAAATTTCCCCTTGAGAAACTCCCGTGAGAGCTGGGCAGCAAGTGGAGAGTAAGAGGAGTTAATGCTGCTTTGGAAGGTGCGATTAGACGCCATCTTAAAAAAATCTATTTTAAATAATGACCTAAGAAATCCTGTCACACCCGACTAATATGAACGATTTATGACTAACTGTAAAACTATTTTTAAAAAGCTTTCCCTATAGGTAGAAGATTGTAATTGGGTAGAATGGTTTAATTCTTTTTCTAAGACCCATTTTCGAAAAAAATCCCCAATACAGATTCGGGTTCGACTCTAGTATATAATTTCTTTTCCCCATTAGATAACAAGTAAAAATCGATTTTTCCACTATCAGGCTTATACTCTTTTGCAAATTAAAATTAGAAAAAACTGACCTACGATCTTCGGACCTAAACCATTTTAAAGAAAAATAAATAATGTTTCTTATTCTTATCGTTAACTTTCGTCTAAGATTCGAAATCGCTCAAGTTAAACGCTAAAATAATATTTATTGAAAATTTAAAACTACTTAGCGAGATGTAGCCTTGCCGACCGTGTCTTTGTTAAACCTCGGGATGTTATTGTCGTCTCAATCCTATTACTATATACGTAAGGAAAGCGTGCTTTGAATGCTTGTCTATGAAAGAGAGAGCAATTTTTGGTTATGACATAATCAAGTATGTCAGAAGAGGGGTTGTTGGGGGAAAAATGCGTCGGTTCGCCTTGGTTAATAATGGCTATTGGATCGGTGGATGAATAATAAGTCTTCCGTCCGTATTGGTGGCGTTGCAGACCCAGTGTCGATGTTTTGCGTTCCAGCCGCCTATGTATAGTCCAGGACGGTTGTCCGCAAAAAGCTTCCGTAAGCCAGTTATTAACAGTATTTTGGTCGGAGGTTTGTAGATGGAGTTAATTGTCATTGGGCCAATTTTTGTGTGGAGGACAATTTCTATCGCTTCAATTGAGTTAATGATGGGGAAATTGCTAACTGAGTGTTTAAGGTTTGATCAGATGGCGATGGTCACGCCGCCTCCAAAAGTAGTGCGATGAAACGGTAGTGTTTAAAATTAGAGATGTATAGCTTATTTGTAACCGTTAAGTAGGGTTTCTGGAGGAGAATTAAGTCAAAGTGAGAAGCTGAAAGGAAATCGCGGAGTTCAGTAGTTTTGTATTTATTGCTTTGGGAATTCCACGAGAGGAAAGAGAGTGTGTTAATTTTAGGAGCATGAGAAGCCATCTAATTTGAGTAACTCGCTCAGGAAAAATATACGCCGTCGCTCGCTAGTTGGGAGAAAAATAAAATGGGTAAGTATAATGTGGAGCCATTGGATGTGAGATAAAATACCATTGTTATTACGAAGGGGTGGAAAAGTAGGTGGGATGTAAGGGTTTTGAGGATAAGGGGGTGGTGTGTGGGAGAGGGTAGGATAAGATGGGGTGGGGATTAACTTTTGGGTAGGGAGGGTAGGAGGAGTAGGTAGTGGAGAAAGTATGAAGGATGGGATGGAGGATTTGGTGCCGGTGGAGCTGGAGCTGTGGTAGGGCTTAGGCGGTAGTATATTGCTGTGCGTGCTCGGATGAAAGCAGGGCAATTTTTGTAATTGGCAGTATGGGCATTTCCGAAGTTGTCACATGGCGGGAGTATCACGGGATTTGACACAAGGATGATCACCGCCGCATTTTACACATACGGCCGGGAAATTGCAATGGTTTTTAGTATGCCCAAATTTTTCTCAATTGAAGCATTGGACTGGGTTGAGTGGCTTTTTGTAGGAGAGTATTTTACAATTATAGAAAGAGATTCTTGATTTATTGGGAATTATTTTAAAATCAGCTGTTTTGGCTAAAGTTACGATGTAAACATCAGTGTGATATATTTCCACTGTTTAAATCCCTTGCTTTTGCTGCGCAAAGGTGGGGCGGGTAGAGAAAACTTGATGGACATCGTGAACTTCAAAGCCATCTCGCTCAATGGCGTCGAGTATGTCATCGGATTTAAAGTCGTTCAAAAGTCCTTACATGGCAAATATTTGGAGCTTTTCGTGGGGAATTTGGGAGTTATAACAAAAGATCTTGTTTTCCTTAAGATAAGCTCGGGCTAGGGAGTCAGGTTCGAATTATAATTGAGGGGATTGAGGGGATGTGGGCGGGTTTCGCTGGTAGGGGTTGGAAGTCAATGGGCTATGGGGTTTGAGGAAGGGGGATAGGTGATTTGGAGTGGGGTTGGGAGTGGGATTCCTCGAGCTCTGAGGATTTGGATGCATTTAGAGAGGAGTTGGGTGGATTTGAGTCAGAGTCAGATTCCTCACTGTCTGAGGAATCGGGGTCGGGATATAGGAATTGGAAGCAGTTGGAGATGGTGACTTTAGTAGGGGTGAGGAAGGTTGGGGAAGGCTTGGGTGGTTGGAGAAAGTGGGTTTGGATTTTTTGGAGCTGGTACCCTTGCTGGGCTAAAATTATTATTTTTATTTGTTACGGAATTGGTATCTAAGATATTTTCAGCATTTGAAACATTATTATTAACACTAGTGGGGGTGTAACATTTACTTTTTGGGAACAGGTTATTCAGGGTTGGCTGTGATATAAAGCAAAATTAAAAGCAGTATTTAGGTTATTACTAGAGACAAAAGCAGTGGAGGGTTGAGCACTATCAACCGAATGAGGGTGGGTGCTAATCGGGACATTTGTGTAGATGTGAGGGACGAGGGCTGGTTCAGTAGCTGGCGTCGTGACAGCCAGGATGTTAGTTTGGAGATGTCTGCGGGCACAGGCGATGAGGTAGTCTATGCGGTCCGCTGATGGAGTTAAATTTAACTAGTTTGATGAATCTGCTGGGCGGCATGATTGGATCGGTGCGGTTCTAGCTGAGGTGATTGTCACTAGTTATGGGTATTTATAGTAACGTTGAGTACATTTTGACGACAAACCTAGAGAATTACGCAGTGTCGTCAACGCTAACCGATAACATTTTTTCGCCTGATTCGGATATAACTCATAAATACTGTTATCGCCATGGCATGCTTCATAACTGGGATCGCCCGTAAGTGGTATTCAATCACTAAGAACCTCACCGACAAATTCTAGCGTCTACTTAAAAATGATTGCCGTGGTTATCATTTTCCTTTAGGTATGTGCGTGGGGTATAGCATTAACGAGAAGGTTCGTTCGATAACACCCAAATAATTTATATGTTAACTTGGTTATTACCAACGCCATGGAAACCGCAACCACCCTCACTAAAAATCACGTTTTCTCTTTCCTATGTAAAATTGTGCGCTAGCGACAGTAATCACTTGAAAGAATTCTATCAAGTATGTCGGCTCTAGGGATCTTTGAGGAGGATTTTGACGTCTCACCAAAATGGCATCGTTTTCATCCCCGGTGCTGGGCTTTATTTGGATGGGCTTGCGAAATAGAATTCACACTCCCGCTCGCTATCCTAGAGAGAGAGAGAGAGAGAGAGACGGACTTGCAGACGACATTATTTAGGGCGATATTGAGAATATATAGTCTCTTCTTACAGAGAGAGAGAGACAGAGAGAAACTCTCTTCATAGCAACAAAGTACTTATCCTACGAAGAAACGCCTCTTTTAATCCTATACGGCTCCCCATTACTTGTATCTGATAGTGGGTGGAACATAGCTCATATTATTTCATACGAAGTCTACTTTTCCATAGAAGGAGAGAAGGGGAGAGGAAGGGAGAAAAGGAGGAAGGAGGATGGGATAGAAGAAGAGAGAAAAGGAGTAAGACTGGGAGGTATATTAAATTTAATATTTAAGCTACGCATACTCGCCGTATTTGACGGGCAATTGCGCTAGTCGATAAATAAATTGAGAATCAATATGTGAAAATCATTCTTCGTAAAGGGAAGCAGCCTTGATTCTCATTCCGAGTAAGTACAAATTTTCAACAAACCCAAATATATAATTTGTGTGCGTGAACACCGCGTGTTCCCTTGTGTGTATGTCTGTGGTTCAGGATTGGTGAGCCTATGAAAGGGCGAGGGATGGGAAGTGCTAGAACAAATAAAAAAAGATAAATGTATTAAATATTATATTAGGTCAATTTTACGAACATTGGCAGGAGATCTTCTCACATTTCAGTTCGACGTAATTACGATGAATGCTGTCGGCGGCCATTCCAATTTTATTTAAATGGAGTTAGCTACTGGTAGCAGTTACCGCCACTCCGCAAGTAAGACCTTTGATTTACCTTGGAGCACACCCTCCGCTGAAACTACCATATCTTTCAAGTAGGAAGAATTTCATTAACAAAGGTATTATTACACTCAAAATCAAAATAGCCGATTCTTATAAAATATTTCCTATTCTACATAACATATGAACAAGCTATTTCGATATATATGGTCATTTGTGAAATTCTAAATTTTTAGAACCTCTAAATTGAAATTATTCATCGAAAGAACAAGAAAGCTCTTATAATTCCCACCCATACTAGGTGAATAAATTTATTTGAGTCTTATATTAATTTACACGATCAAACCAATACATGTCTGAAACTATGATAAATATAATAAGGTTAATATATGCCATGTAAAACTTGCTCCATATATATCACTCCGATTTACGTTACGTGTTATTCCGCCGTTGTTTCATGGAGAAGGCGTCCTTCCGAAAACGCGCAACGAACCATTTTCTACGGTAAGATTCGTTGACGCGTTATCGGCAGGACGCCGAATCGTTCTATCGGTGAGGTCAGCTCTCCTTGGAATTTGTCATCTGCAGCGGCGGCGTGAGGACAGGTGACTACACTAATCTTAAACTTAGATACCTTAACGTCGATTTTCAGGGTGGCGGTGGAGTGATGGCCTTCCAATCCGGCGGATGTCGAATTTTCCCAACTGGGATCATCCCGTCCCCTGTGTGATATGAGGAGACCGCACAAGTCAGCCATTCGTCCTTCGGGAGCGGCATTAAGCAGTTGGCCCCCTTGGTGTTCTTCGTTAAAAGTAGGCCAATGCCGGCAACGGGTTCTTCTCCATCATTCTGTGTGTGTTCGGTGTGGTAGGAGTTATGGATATAATAATCCAACAGGTTGATTAGCCAACAATTCCATACAAACAAACAAATAAACAAACGTCAATTTTCGATACAGGGCGCCGATACAGAACAGATGACATTGGAAGAGACTGGTTACCACAGTAAATGAATGAGGTTGGATAGATTTTTCAACCTCATGCATGGACTGTGATGACCAATCACCACCTGATTTACAGAAATTTCTGATCTTCTCTTAGCAAAGGCGTGGCAATATGTGATAATACGGTTTTCCTCTTCTGAATAGATTCTCGGTCAAGGCAGAATTCTTCTTTCCCTTTGAATCAATGTAATTCCTAATATTCCGTTATTCTATACCAGTACACATCATCTGTAAGTATACAGACCGTTTAGGTCTTGTAGTCAGACCTGAGGTTGGGCAGTGGAATAGATCTGATAGTCGGCTGGAGCGTGAGGAGACACGGAGTGGAAACATCGAGGACAGGTCAGGTGACCTGTATTTGCCATATATTGAGTTGCTTAGGAACTTAAGATCAATGAATAATCTCCGAAGAGAGAGAGTTACAAAGAGAGGGAACACGATTCCGGATTATAGAAAAAAGAAGTTCAGAGATCTCTCGAGAAGTTTTAAGTTAGACAGGGAAACAGTAGAGCAAATGGGGGATCAGTATTCAGGAATTGGTAGGACAAAAGATAAAGAAAGAACCAAGAGCAAAAATACAATCGCATTCATTGAAACGTCAAATAAGTTCAAGTAAACGCATAGCACGAGAAGAAATGTTTTTGATGTGTGCAGTGAAGAGTAATTTCTGATCCAAAATCACGCCAAGATCTTTTTGACAGAGATATAGGTTTGTTATTTTTTAAAAGCAAACATTCATAATAATACTCAAATTTACAGTCACCTGAGAGACCTGTACTTCGCGATAAAAATCATTCAGTACCTGAGATTTGTATTTAACGCGAAAATTTTTGAGAATCGGTGAAGTAAAATGCAAACTAGATAAAGTTTATTTAGCCCACAGAGAAGAATTAAAAAACAGTACATAAACTGTACATTTCACTGAAAGAGTAGCATGGTCAGCCTTCAAAACAATGACTACCAATTTCCTAGGCAATGTGAAATCCAAATATTATGCTAATATTGTGGAAGAGATGCTTAAAACTTACAAATATTGGTGAAATATGCCACTAGAAGTACATTTTCTTCACATCCATTTAAACTTTTAACGCCTAACCTGGACTCACTCGTAGCGCAATTCATTTGCGCTCCTCAAACCATTCAATACCCTCCACCTTCGATTTAGATATTGGTTCCTTCAACCGTTTCGTGGATATTGAAGATTTATACTTCAGCACTAACACAGTTAACATTCATAATTTCCAAAAAAGTATTAAACATTCAGTGCCCACATGAGTCTTTCGATTGAAGATTAATAAAATCTAACCAATAAATAGCTATAAGTTCAATAAGCATAAATTATATACAGCAGCTCATAAAACACATGGAAGAAATGAAATTACCGTATTTACCCGAATATAAGATGAGGAAATTTTCCTATACAAGATTAATGAAACTGCTGTATTTATCCAAATATAAGACGAGGCACTATTTCTATTATTGCATCTGAAAAATAATGCGGTTATCTTATATTTGCATTTTAAAGACGTCAAAAGTTTGCGGTCGATTACTGAGGTAGGATAGTGATGGACCGCGCATAGCAGCAGGTTCTTTCTGATTATGCCAAAAATATTGATTGAATACGAGCGACACTTGATTCGTCTACGAGAAGAACATGATTACCTGGTAGAACAGATGAAAACAGACGAGAACCCTGTGTTTTTTTATATTGTTAACAACTGGACATTTGATGACAAAGGTATTAGTATCGATGAAAGAGCTGGAAATGAAAAACTGGAAACCGTATTAACGCTGTCAGCAGTGGCTGGTGAGAGAAAACTGTCACAATTTGTAGACCTCAAGAGAAAAAATCTGCCCACTCAGAAACTCCCTTGTGGTTTAATATTTAAGTCTAGAACAGACGATCTGGGGCCATTCTGAGGAGAAGACGAATTTCGGAATCACATTACAGATGATGTGAAATCCATAATTTGGCAATAAAATACAGACCTTGTGGTCATACCTGGAAGCATGACTCTCAAATGTTGTAACTTCATATTGTCTTCAATGAATCATTTATAGACTGTATATGTCGTCTCTATGAAGACGAATTGTTGTGTGGAAACTGTCTTTTAACTCCTTCCAAAAACATAAAGTAGCCATATAAAGACCAGCTTGGAGAGTGGATTAAGACTGTGTAGGACAGAATCTCACCGGAATCTGTTTTTAAAAAATGTTGTGTTTCGAATAGTAAGACGACATTCTATGGAATCAGAGTGATGAAGGAAGTGATAGTGATTATGGAAAGTGAGGACTTTCCTGACTGGATATGGGATGGATTTCATGTGATAATTATTTCTGTTTATATTTCTCATGTTCAGTCTTATCGTTAACTTATATTCATAATCACACACATAGAAAGAAGGTATGAAAAACCTGTGAAGCCCACTAAAGCTCACAAACAAATCATCACATTTTGCATTATAATATTTAAGATAATTAGGCAAAAATAATTGCAATCAAAGAGCTAAGGCAGAAAAGCTAAATGGAGGAAAGAAAAAGAAAAAAATATAACAAACTAATGTGCTACAGGATAACAGCCATACAGGAAGTGTAGTTTTTGAACCGGCGAAATCTACTGAAGTTCTTTACATAAAAATATAGCAATTTAAGAAGAATGGAAAAAATACAGAAAGAAAAGAAATTAGAGGAAAGAAACAGAAGTGATCAATATACACAGACTACAGGAAAACACCCGCACAAGAATGGTGGTGTATAAACCTGTGAATCATACAGGGATACACTAAATCCATCCATAAATAAAGTTAAAAAAAATATTAATAACAGAAAACATGAAATAATTTAAGCACAATTTGTCAAACCTTATAAGCATACAAGATAAAAAATTGAAGAAGCACCATACGTTGAAGATGATACGAACGGCGAATACTGTAGACGGAATTCTCATCCAATAATAATAAAGGATGAGCAAACTGTCCATAGTCATCGTCAGTGCGTATGACAAATCCTGCAGACCTCCTTCATGGCATTATGCTCACTCGTAACACAATTCATTTGCCCTGCTCAAACCATTCAATGACCACCTCACCCCTTCAACTTCGCAACATGTTTCTTCAGCAGTTACGTAGTCATCGAAGTTTTATACTTCTGCACTAGTACAAATAACATTCATAATACCTATAAAAATTTCAGAAACAGCACTTCAATTACACAAGTTGAATCACCAACTAAATAGATATAATTTTACATATAGTAAGTACCAGCTAATTTCGCAAGCTTTGCATCTGGCATCATATTTAGAATTTTTCTTGCTCATTTTACTCACTAAGATTGTCATTCAAACTCAACTTATTCTTGAAACGACCGCGTTTCTTCAAGTTGTGAGTGGACGGACGTCGAGGAAACAATCTGATTGATAGACGACGCAGGAGAATGAACGATATTAGATATCTTTAAAATAAGTTCAATTGATATAATCCTTGATGGCATTCACAGATAATTGAGATCCTCTTTCTTCAAAAGTCGCCATCTTGGGAACTTCGAAAAATATAGTGAGAATCAATATGTGAAAATCCTTTGTCATCAAGGGAAGTCGCCTTGCATCTGATGTCGAGTAATTAGGATTCTCAAAAACACAACCATATATATTATGTGTGCGTGCAAACGTGCGCCAGAGCGTATGGGTGTGGGTGTAGTCGAAGTATGTGGAAGACATTAGGGGAAAGATGGACGAGGAGAATGGTGAGTAAGAGAGCAAAAGAAAAATGCATTAAATATAACTTCAGGTCATTTATACGGGCATCTGCATTAGTTCTTATATTTCACTTCGATGTAATTGCGAAAGGCGATGACTGCTCTGAGCTGGGAAACCAGCCTGCATTACTCCTGGTTTAAAGTTTTTGTGTGTATGTGAAATTAGTTTTCCATTCAAAACCTATAGCAAGAATAGGGTTGGGATAAATTTGTTTATTTTTTAATATTGTCGCATTTATTGTCATAGATGTGGGTAGAAAATAGATTTCATAAATAAAAAAAACAAATGCAACGAAAAACTCACAATAGCATTATGAACCTGTCCCTACAAACAAAATGCAATTTGCATTGAAAATAATGAAACAATCATGTATTTGATCCAAATTCAAGAAATAAGTATAAAATTCCCACAAATATGTCTGTACCAGTAAGTCAAAAAAATTTGGCAAGATAAAGTTATGACGCGTAATCTTTACCCAAAAGCATATTTAGTTGCAGCACGAATTGTACATAAACTATACAGTCCTTAGGTACTCTCTGGATAATTGAAATAAATTAATTTAATATTTTTTCACTTTTTAATGCATGTATAGGTTGGTTTCAATTATTTCCTTATCTAACTAATCAGTTCTTGTGACTTTTATAAAAATGTTATATATAAAATTTGTTACTGACCTACTTAGTGTTTTTGAGTTAGATTAATGCAATAATTTGCCCCTATACTACGTATATGGAGTAAGTAAAAATAGCAGAAGTATTAGAAGGAAATTGGAGCTGCTTTTCACAAGACGATCCTCACCCGTCGATAATACAATATTTTACATCAGAGATGGCCAACCATTTTCTGTAATGTGCCACATTATGTCTAAAATGTGTCGCGTTCCTCCCAGTTGTGGTACAAAGGAGAGCGATTCCTCCCTCCCCCCTTTCTCCCTACGCACACGGCATGCACAATAACAGAGAGCCCAGCCGTATCAATACTATCGCAACTTTCAACAAGAACTTATGAACATTATTTGCATGCAGATAAAAAAGAAATGTATTGTTTTTCAGCATTATCAGACACATCATCTATTCTCCTCAACACAATATTTCATGGAAGCGCGATGTCATAAACCATTCTTTTTACTTTTCGGTCACCACTATATTTTTCGTACGTCAAAAGACTTGTTTTTACAATCTCTTCTCCATGAGAGTACGGCTTTTGCATACGAACAAGCAAGA
Source organism: Tanypteryx hageni (assembly GCA_028673005.1). NCBI lineage: Eukaryota > Metazoa > Arthropoda > Insecta > Odonata > Petaluridae > Tanypteryx > Tanypteryx hageni. The sequence continues at coordinate 107,035,961 of CM054112.1, forward strand.
GAGAGATTTCATATGACATTTGCACCACGCTTGTCAATTCCTCAATTTTTCCAAGGGATGACTTGTTCAGACAGCACATTAATTTTTAGATTTTAAATCAGCACATAAAGTATAAGCATCAGGATACATTGAGCAAAACTCTGAATGCTTTTGCTTAAAAGGCCGATCTAAATTAATTTTATTTAGACACAGCAACAGAGGCACCACAAATCAAACACAGCGGATTTGAAACTTATTGCTTTTTAAACAAAAAACTATTCTTCCCAATCTAAGTTAACTTACTGGAGAGCAATATCATCGTATTTTCTTTTCGAAACTGGGCTTATAGAGAAACATTTTATTTAACAGGGGTTCACTCAAGAATATAAATCAAGTAACGAGATAATAAAATACGCAACATAATCATAGGTTGCTCAAGACTAGCGTACAGAGCACAATACTCATAATTAAAAATTCAGGTTTGAAGCTGAAAGACTATCAAAAGTAGGTATAGGAGTCGGAGAGTTCTTTTGAAATATTGTGAACGTTCTGGAAAACAGTGGGAACAAAGTGTGCACAATTGTTTCGAATACGTTTTCTACTCATGGGATTGAAGAAGAAACTCATTCTGTTTTCAAAGAACTACAATGTAAAACCTATTAAGTTAACATTGACATTTTTGCAAAATCACTTTCATAATATTTTAAAGTTATTTTTCCAAATCGGAATACGCGCCATTAGCGGCACGCGTGCATCAGATTGGCCGCCCCTGTTCTACACTGTCCCGAACATCCTCTTTTACGAAAAATATCATGGTATCCAACACGAATTTTGGTACATTTCCAACAATATATGTAATGTTTGATAACATACGCCTAGTTTAATTTCAATTGCAAGAAATACACGAGAAATTACCTTGGAAGCTAACGAATGCTGTTTTTGAAGTCATTTGACGTAGCAGGAGAATTTGCGTTAGTCGATGTCTTTGAACTATGTAAAATTAATATAATCCTTGATGACAGTCGCAGTGAGTATTTTTAATGAATTTTCAATCTTCTTTGTTCGATAGACGCCATCTTAAAAAAATTTATTTTAAATAATGACCTAAGAAATCCGGTCACACCCGACTAATATGAACGATTTATGACTAACTGTAAAACTATTTTTAAAAAGCTTTCCCTATAGGTAGAAGATTGTAATTGGGTAGAATGGTTTGATTCTTTTTCTAAGACCCATTTTCGAAAAAAATCCCCAATATAGATTCGGGTTCGACTCCAGAATATAATTTCTTTTCCCCATTAGATAACAAGTAAAAATCGATTTTTCCACTGTCAGGCATTTACTCTTTTGCAAATTAAAATTAGAAAAAACTGACCTACGATCTTCGGACCTAAACCATTTTAAAGAAAAATAAATAATGTTTCTTATTCTTATCGTTAAATGTCGCCTAAGATTCGAAATCGCTCAAGTTAAACGCTAAAATAATATTAATTGAAAATTTAAAACTACTTAGCGAGATGTTGCCTTGCCGACCGTGTCATTGTTAAACTTTGGGATGTTATTGTCGTCTCAATCCTATTACTATATACGTAAGGAAAGCGTGCTTTGAATGTTTGTCTATGAAAGAGAGAGAAATTTTTGGTTATGACATAATCAAGTATGTCAGAAGAGGGGTTGTTGGGGAAAAAATGCATCGGTTCGTCTTGGTTAATAATGGCTATTGGATCGGTGGATGAATAATAAGTCTTCCGTCCGTATTGGTGGCGTTGTCGATGTTTTGCGTTCCAGCCGCCTATGTATAAATCAGGACGGTTGTCCGCAAAAAGGTTCCGTAAGCCAGTTATTAACAGTATTTTGGTCGGAGGTTTGTAGATGGAGTTAATTGTCATTGGGCGAACTTTTGTGTGGAGGACAATTTCTATCGCTTCAATTGAATTAATGATGGGGAAATTCCTAACTGAGTGTTTAAGGGTTGATCTGATGGCGATGTTCACGCCGCCACCAAAATTAGTGCGATCTAAACGGTGGTGTTTAAAATTAGAGATGTATTGCTTATTTGTAACCGTTAAGTAGGGTTTCTGGAGGAGAATTAAGTCAAAGTGAGAAGCTGAAAGGAAATCGCGGAGTTCAGTAGTTTTGTATTTATTGCTTTGGGAATTCCACGAGAGGAAAGAGAGTGTGTTAATTTTCGGGGCATGAGAAGCCATCGAATTTGAGTAACTCGCTCAGGAGAAATAAACGTCGTTGCTCGCTAATTGGGAGAAAAATAAAATGGGTAAGGATAGGGCTTAGGCGGTAGTACATTGCTGTGCGTGCTCGGATGAAAGCAGGGCAATTTTTGTAATTGGCAGTATGGGCATTTCCGAAGTTGTCACATGGCGGGAGTATCACGGGATTTGACACAAGGATGACCACCGCCGCATTTTACACATACTGCCGGGAAATTGCATTGGTTTTTAGTATGCCCCAATTTTTCTCAATTGAAGCTTTGTACTGGGTTGAGTGGTTTTTTGTAGGGGAGTATTTTACAATTATAGAAAGAGATTCCGGATTTATTGGGAATTTTTTTTAAATCAGCTCTTTTGGTTAAAGTTACGATATAAACATCAGTGGGATATTTTCCCACTGTTTAAATCCCTTGCTTTTGCTGCGCAAAGGTGGGGCGGGTAGAGAAAACTTGATGGGCATCGTGAACTTCAAAGCCATCTCGCTCAATGGCGTCGACTATGTCGTCGGATTTTAATACGTTCGAAAGTCCTTACATGACAAATATTTGGAGCTTTTCGTGAAGAATTTGGTAGCTATAAACAAAGATCTTGTTTTCCTTAAGATAAGCTCGGGCTATGTAGTCAGAGACAGTTTTACATTGTAATACAATCTGGTTGGAGGAAATTAATTATGCTGATGGTCTTAAACTAACATTTCATATAGATCTTTAGATAGTTGGAGTCAGGTTCGAATTATAATTGAGGGGATTGAGGGGATGTGGGCGGGTTTCGCTGGTAGGGGTTGGAAGTCAATGGGCTTGTGGTTTGTGGAAGGGGGATAGGTGATTTGGAGTGGGGTTGGGAGTGGGATTCCTCGAGCTCTGAGGATTTGGATGCATTTAGAGAGGAGTTGGGTGGATTTGAGTCAGAGTCAGATTCCTCACTGTCTGAGGAATCGGAGTCGGGATATAGGAATTGGGAGCGGTTGGAGGTGGTGACTTTAGTAGGGGTAAGGAAGTTGTAAGGGCTTTGGTGGTTGGACAATGTGGGTTTGGATTTTTTGGAGCTGGTACCCTTGCTGGGCTAAAATTATTATTTTTATTTGTTACGGAATTGGTATCTAAGATATTTTCAGCATTTGAAACATTATTATTAACACTAGTGGGGGTGTAACATTTACTTATTGGGAACAGGTTATTCAGGGTTGGCTGTGATAGAAAGCAAAATTAAAAGCAGTATTTAGGTTATTACTAGAGACAAAAGCAGTGGAGGGTTGAGCACTATCAACCGAATGAGGGTGGGTGCTAATCGGGACATTTGTGTAGATGTGAGGGACGAGGGCTGGTTCAGTAGCTGGCGTCGTGACAGCCAGGATGTTAGTTTGGAGATGTCTGCGGGCACAGGCGATGAGGTAGTCTATGCGGTCCGCTGATGGAGTTGAATTTAACTAGTTTGATGAATCTGCTGGGCGGCATGAATGGATCGGTGCGGTTCTAGCTGAGGTGATTGTCACTAGTTATGGGTTTTTATAGTAACGTTGAGTACATTTTGACGCAGCGTTGTCAACGCTAACTGATAATATTTTTTCGCCTGATTCGAATATAACTCATAAATACTGTTATCGCCATGGCATGCTTCATAACAGGGATCGCACTTAAGTGGTATTCAATCACTAAGACACTCACCGACAAATTCTAGCGTCTACTTAAAAATGATTGCCGTGGTTATCATTTTCCTTTAGGTATGTGCGTGGGGTATAGCATTAACGAGAAGGTTCGTTCGATAACACCCAAATAATTTATATGTTAACTTGGTTATTACCAACGCCATGGAAACCGCAACCACCCTCACAAAAAATCACGTTTTCTCTTTCCTATGTAAAATTTTGCGCTAGCGACAGTAATCACTTGAAAGAATTCTATCAAGTATGTCGGCTCTAGGGATCTTTGAGGAGGATTTTGACGTCTCACCAAAATGGCATCGTTTTCATCCCCGCTGCTGGGCTTTATTTGGATGGGCTTGCGACAAACAATTCACACTCCCGCTCGCTTTCCTCTCTCTTCTTACAGAGAGAGAAACAGAGACAAACTCTCTTCATAGCCACAATGTACTTATCTAACGAAGAATCGCCTCTTTCAATTGGATACGGCTCCCCATCACTTGTTTCTGATAGTGGGTGGAACATAGCTCATATTATTTTGTACGAACTATAGGAAGTCTACTTTTCCATAGAAGGAGAGAAGGGGAGAGGAAGGGAGAATAGGAGGAAGGAGGATTGGATAGAAGAAAAGAGAAAAAAGTAAGACTGGGAAGTATATTAAATTTAATATTTAAGCTACCCATACCCGCCGTATTTGACGGGCAATTGCGCAAGTCGATAAATAAATTGAGAATCAATATGTGAAAATCATTCTTCAGCCTTGATTCTCATTCCGAGTAAGTACAAATTTTTAAAACACACAAATATATAATTTATGTGTGCGTGAACACCACTTTTGCTTGTGTGTGTGTGTGTGTGTCTGTAGTTTAGAACTGGCGAACCTATGAAAGCGTGAGGGATGGGAAGTGCAAGAACAAATAAAAAAAAGGATAAATGTATTACATATGATATTAGGTCAATTTTACGGGCATTGTCAGGAGATCTTCTCACATTTCAGTTCGACGTAATTGCGAAAGACGATGACTGCTCTCGGTGGCAATTCCAATTTTATTTAAAAGGAATTTGCCACCGGTAGCAATTACCGCCACTCCGCAAGTAAGACCGTTGATTTATCCCGGATCACACCCTCCGCTTGAACTGCCACATCTTTCAAGTGGGAAGAATATACATAACAGAGGTATTATACAAGAAAAATTGTCAAAATCTGTTAATCTTAATGGTAAAGCAACAATAAAATAAAAATGACAAATTGGTTTATTTTAAGGAATTTACTCTTCGAGATTTCATAATTGCAAACTCATTCACAATTTCATCAAAATATTCCATTTTCTATGCTATTAATACCCAGACTTGTCTCTTGGCTCATTGATGAACGCAAATGGTTTTTTATCAATTTAATTTTTAAGAAAGATCTTTCTCCAGCAGCAACTATTACAGGAAGTGTTAATAAAAGACGCAATGCAATACAGATATTTGGAAAACCTCCTATTAAATCCTTGGTGAAGATATATCTTATAATTTTAAAAGGACTCATACTTGGTTTCATATAACCTTGAATAGCTTCTAATTCATCATAGAGGTCCATAGCACTAATGTTACTTTCTTCTCTGGCATTTTTCGTTAGTTATTTTTAAAGTCTTTGCAGAATTTCATTTTTGTTTCTTATTTTGTCCTAGATAAGCTATGTAGATCACAGAGGATACTGAAATCAGCATTATATATTTTATGATGTTCAAATCTTTCACTAACAGAGTTATCGTAGTATCCAAATAGAGTAAAACAAATTAATCTTCAAGCTAGACTCAGGGTCTTAAACTGTTTAATCCTTGTAGTCCTAATCGGATTTTACATTTTTCTTACGTGGCAGAAGAGATAGCAATGGAGAAAATTCTGCATTAACATCTTCAGCTAATTCCTTTGCGTCAATCAAAAAGCGTTTAAATACTTGGGAGCTCGGTACATGTACAAGAGATTTCCACAAAGTTTCATGAAAATCGGTCTATTGGTTCAAAAGTTAATAGGGGGGGACGGAAAGACAAAATGACAGACACAACGACAAAACTATAAGCCTATTTCCATTCTAGAAAGTAGGTTAAATTCGCTCTTCCACCGAAAGAGGAGCTTTCCGACAAACTGTTGCCGCCATCGAACCAATTATTTCTTTTGGTTGTGTACGAAGAACATAATCGGGTTAATAAGTATAAATGATAAAGGATTTTTTATATTAAGCATTATGAAAGTATGTGCGTTCAAATCTACGAGATGGTAAAAGGCAAAATTAAGAAGATAAGTGCCACCCCTCATATGTTGCCGCCCGGGTGCAATGTACCCCTTGCACCTATAGGGTGGCACGGCTCTGGGCGAAACTAGGAAAGGGAGAAGAAGGAGAGGAGCGAGAACAAAGAAAAAATAGATAAATGCATTAAATATGATATTAGGGCAATTTTAAGGGCCTTTGCAGCAGCTGATCACATTTCAGTTCGACGTAATTGCGAAAGACGATGACTGCTATCAGGGGCCATTCCAATTTTCTTAAAAGGAATTAGCCACTGGTAGCAGTCACCGCCACTCCGCATGTAAGACCCTTGATTTATCCTCGATCACACCCTCCGCTGGAACTGATACATCTTTCAAGTAGGAAAAATTTCATTAACAGAGGTATTATTACACTCAAAATCTACATAACATATGATCAAGCTATTTCGATATATATGATCATTGGTGAAATTCTAAATTTTTGGAATCTCTAAATTGAAATTATTTTTCGAAATAACAAGAAAGATCTGATGATTCCCAGCCATCCAAGGTGACTAAATTCATAATTTACTTGAGTATTATATACATTTTCACGATCAAACCACTACATGTCTGAAATTATGATAAATATATTAAGGTTAATATATGCCATGTAAAACTTGCTCCATATATATCACTCCGATTTACATTACGTGTTATTCCGCCGTTGTTTCATGGAGAAGGCGTCCTTCCGAAAACGCTCACCGAACCATTTCCTACGGTAAGATTCGTTGACGCGTTATCGGCAGGACGCCGAATCGTACAATCGGGGAGGTCAGCTCTCCTTGGAATTTGTCATCTGCAGCGGCGGCGTGAGGACATGTGACTACACTAATCTTAAACTTAGATACCTTAACGTCGATTTTCAGGCTGACGGTGGAGGGGTGGTTGGAGTGATGGCCTTCCAATCCGGTGGATGTCGAATTTTCCCAACTGGGATCATCCCGTCCCCTGTGCGATATGAGGAGACCGCACAAGTCAGCCATCCTTCCTTCGGGAGCGGCATTAAGCAGTTGGCCCCCTTGGTGTTCTTCGTTAAGAGTAGGCCAATGCCGGCAACGGGTTCTTCTCCATCATTCTGTGTGTGTTTGGTGTGGTAGGAGTTATGGCTATAATAATCCAACAGGTTGATTAGCCAACAATTCCATACAAACAAACAAATAAACAAACGTCAATCTTCCATAACGGGCGCCGATGCAGGACAGATACTATATACTAAAATTATCTAGAAAGATAACAAATCCTGTTTTTTAAAAAGACAATACACGTTTAAACATTTCTTCGAAAACCATATCTGTAGGAAAATCATTTGCATAAAACAACGGAATATTATAATTAAACAAATTGAATTGATCCGATATCTGTCACGTAAGCTACTAATCCATTGCATTCGGAAGAAATCGGCTAAAACACATAGAGATTTAGAGTTAATTATAAATCCATATCCATTAGGATTTTTACGAGCAATAACTGGCCATTACAATCATTGTCCTTCCATCAAATTTGACCGTTTCTTGGGGTTCGAGTTTTGCGACCAAATATAATTCAATAACCATTCCCACATAAAGATAATTTGGAGGATGGCGCATTATATAAAAAACTCGAAGCATTAAATATAACATTTATCATGATGTCCCGAACTGGAATAAACCCTTGAAATATATAGTAGGAAACTTTTCATTTTTATAATAGACTGAGCAATTATTGAAACTGCTCGTATGTTAAATTACTTACACTTATAATGGCAAATTAGAAAAGAATGCATTTAAAGTAGGAGAAGAACTACATACATTCTTCTGTTGTGGAGAATGAAATCTCTAGGATCATGAGTGCTGGTGAATTACCGAGAAGAGAATTTCTACTTGAAAGACATGTAGTTATTATTTATAAAAATAGTGTAAAATAAGACAACGAATTTTGAACTGAACCCCTATGTTGACACAAAGCGTATTTAGTGATTGAAAATTTTGGAGTTTTAAAAAAAAAGTAAGTTATATTTGATCTATCGAATACAAATTTTGTCGTTCTAAGCGAACGTCAGGCGATATGGCTGACATAAATTTACAAGCATTATCTTTCCGCTAATTGTTGAGTTATATAATTTTGCTAAGTAATTCGAGTGATTAGTGAAGGAAGAATATTTCAGAGAGTTTTAGTTAGGCTTTTACTTTAGCTTAAAATTGTGATTTTTATCATGAGGAAAACATTTTTAACGATATCGAAATATGGATCGATCTGCTATCTTTTACATTGATTGTGATGTGTTATGTACTGACTTGACTTTCCGATGAAGGCTATTTTTCTAGCCAATAGAGAGAGGTTGTGGATGTCTTGAAGGAAATAAATGCTTTGGGAACAGATAGTGAAAAGGCGAAGAATATAAAACTTCCTCTCACTCCCTCTCTCCTCAGCACCCTTAAGCACTCGTCAACCGCTGCGTTGTTCAGTCTTTTGCAAGCTCCACATGTGGTGAACTGGCTACTCACAATGTAAATTTTATCTCATTCAATTTGTACTTTTTGTCCTTCTAACAAACTCATAAAAGGACGATAATTCAAAGGTTGTGGTAGGAGCCAAGCCGAATGATTGATTCGTTTGCGTAATTTATTCATCTGGCCTCACCACTCAATATTTCCCAGTACATTGAGAAATCTTTAATTTAGAAATATCGTTGGGAGGCATGTGAAGGATTAACACATAATAAGATCCTTGAGCGGGAGAACGACAGTGAAAACTCATGCTCGAGAGTATATCCGCGTGGCCAGTGTAACTACGACAAAATAATCCTATGCCACCTCCTAATGTAGCAGTCTTACATTACGCCCTCAGCATTCGTAGCTTTGCTATAAATCTCCACGGAAGTTAAAACCAAGATCTAATGAGGAAAGGTGGATAAGGTGTAACAATCCTACTGACAATGTAGCACAGATGATGCTCTGATTATAAGAACGAACGAGTAAAAATTGAAATCCTATATAAGATAGAAAAATTAACGTGTAAATAAAAATTACATTGCAGTTAATAATGAAAATCGACCAATATGATAGTGATAAAAAAACTATAATGAACTGTATGCATAAAACTATTTCGATGGACTGGCGTGATAAGACAGATTTTTTCAATGCAATACTCACACATATCTAACTCACTAAGAGATTTGAAAAATCAATAAGGGACCCTAAACCATTATTATACGCACCTGAGGAAAGACGTTTCAGTGGTAATCCGAATATACAAATGTATTGAAAGTTATGCTTTGGATGGACGAATGACGGATTGAAAAATCTGATGTGGCCAACACATGACTTTCTCCATATCTGAAATATTTCTAAAATTCCAAATAGGTTGCAAAATAATAAATATTTTATGGAACAGAAAATTTTTGAATTACCAAAGAACAGAAATAAACTCAAACCATAGCCTTCTGATATTGGGTCTAGGCACAAAGCTCTAAAAATTAAGAAAAGAAAATGGAGCGTTACTAATACGTAACTAAGTGTCAATTGTTAACAATAGTCGTCGGTAGGTGGTGTGGTGGTGGAAACTAAAAATATAAGATATCTCTTAAACAATGCATTATATGGTAAAATGTATCAACCAAAGGTTGTAGAAAATAAAATTTCCTACAACTTTTATTCCTAACATTTTTAAATTTATCAAATATTACAGAAAATATTTCAAAATAACGGATAAGTGACAACAGTAAACACACACTTGAGTTTGATCGAATAATACCAAAAACAAATCAGTTCTTATGACTTTCATAAAAATGTTATATATAAAATTTCGCGTTGACCTGATTTACTGTTTTTGAGTTAGAGCACGCTGAAAAAGCAATCACATACCCACACACACACACACAAACATCATCGAGAAAATGGTAAAACGTGTTCAGGGGACCTCAATACGTGTATTCCCATTGAAATCTCGAAGTCGATTTTTTTCATTAATGCAATAACTTGCCCCTATACTACGTATATGGAGTAAGTAAAAATAGCAGAAGTATTAGAAGGAAATTGGAGCTGCTTTTCACAAGACGATCCTCACCCGTCGATAATACAATATTCTACATCAGAGATGGCTAACCATTTTCTGTAATGTGCCACATTATGTCTAAAATGTGTCGCGTTCCTCCCAGTTGTGGTACAAAGGAGAGCGATTCCTCCCTCCCCCCTTTCTCCCTACGCACACGGCATGCACAATAACAGAGAGCCCAGCCGTATCAATACTATCGCAACTTTCAACAAGAACTTATGAACATTATTTGCATGCAGATAAAAAAGAAATGTATTGTTTTTCAGCATTATCAGACACATCATCTATTCTCCTCAACACAATATTTCATGGAAGCGCGATGTCATAAACCATTCTTTTTACTTTTCGGTCACCACTATATTTTTCGTACGTCAAAAGACTTGTTTTTACAATCTCTTCTCCATGAGAGTACGGCTTTTGCATACGAACAAGCAAGAGAGAGATTTCATATGACATTTGCACCACGCTTGTCAATTCCTCAATTTTTCCAAGGGATGACTTGTTCAGACGGCACATTAATTTTTAGATTTTAAATCAGCACATAAAGTATAAGCATCAGGATACATTGAGCAAAACTCTGAATGCTTTTGCTTAAAAGGCCGATCTAAATTAATTTTATTTAGACACAGCAACAGAGGCACCACAAATCAAACACAGCGGATTTGAAACTTATTGCTTTTTAAACAAAAAACTATTCTTCCCAATCTAAGTTAACTGACTGGAGAGCAATATCATCGTATTTTCTTTTCGAAACTGGGCTTATAGAGAAACATTTTATTTAACAGGGGTTCACTCAAGAATATAAATCAAGTAACGAGATAATAAAATACGCAACATAATCATAGGTTGCTCAAGACTAGCGTACAGAGCACAATACTCATAATTAAAAATTCAGGTTTGAAGCTGAAAGACTATCAAAAGTAGGTATAGGAGTCGGAGAGTTCTTTTGAAATATTGTGAACGTTCTGGAAAACAGTGGGAACAAAGTGTGCACAATTGTTTCGAATACGTTTTCTACTCATGGGATTGAAGAAGAAACTCGGTCTGTTTTCAAAGAACTACAATGTAAAACCTATTAAGTTAACATTGACATTTTTGCAAAATCACTTTCATAATATTTTAAAGTTATTTTTCCAAATCGGAATGCGCGCCATTAGCGGCACGCGTGCCTCAGATTGGCCTCCCCTGTTCTACACTGTCCCGAACATCCTCTTTTACGAAAAATATCATGGTATCCAACACGAATTTTGGTACATTTCCAACAATATATGTAATGTTTGATAACATACGCCTAGTTTAATTTCAATTGCAAGAAATACACGAGAAATTACCTTGGAAGCTAACGAATGCTGTTTTTGAAGTCATTTGACGTAGTAGGAGAATTTGCGTTAGTCGATGTCTTTGAACTATGTAAAATTAATATAATCCTAGATGACAGTCGCAGTGAGTATTTTTAATGAATTTTCAATCTTCTTTGTTCGATAGACGCCATCTTAAAAAAATCTATTTTAAATAATGACCTAAGAAATCCGGTCACACCCGACTAATATGAACGATTTATGACTAACTGTAAAACTATTTTTAAAAAGCTTTCCCTATAGGTAGAAGATTGTAATTGAGTAGAATGGTTTGATTCTTTTTCTAAGACCCATTTTCGAAAAAAATCCCCAATATAGATTCGGGTTCGACTCCAGTATATAATTTCATTTCCCCATTAGATAACAAGTAAAAATCGATTTTTCCACTATCAGGATTTTACTCTTTTGCAAATTAAAATTGGAAAAAACTGACCTACGATCTTCGGACCTAAACCACTTTAAAGAAAAATAAATAATGTTTCTTATTCTTATCGTTAAATGTCGTCTAAGATTCGAAATCGCTCAAGTTAAACGCTAAAATAATATTTATTGAAAATTTAAAACTACTTAGCGAGATGTAGCCTTGCCGACCGTGTCTTTGTTAAACCTCGGGATGTTATAGTCGTCTCAATCCTATTACTATATACGTAAGGAAAGCGTGCTTTGAATGCTTGTCTATGAGATAGAGAGAATGAGTGAGAGGAAGAAAAAAGTATAGAGACGGGAGGAGAGAGGGAGCGAGAGAGAAGAGAGAGAGAGGGAGGCAGATAGAGAACGAGGGGGAAAGGATGAGATAGATAATTGGCGAGATTGAGTCTAGGAAGTCTATTTTTCTAGAAAAGGAGAGAGGGAGAGAGAGATAGCGAGGAAGAGAGAGAGAGGGAAGAAGCATAGAAGAAGGAAGAGATAGATAATGGTATTTATTAGGGCAAGATTGTGACTATAGTAGAGCCTGTATAAAGTGACTTGACTTTTGAGGCGGGAGAGGCATTGATGTCATATTAAACATTTTTCGATAACAGAGGGTAAAAAATTCCTTATCTATTAAATCTAACGCAAAAACCATTTCCGGAATTATTTTTGACAAAATTTCAAGTACTTTCTTTTAAAAAATATATGATATTTTATTATTATGCGATTTTTATCATTCGCTATTCTTTATCAAGTGATTTCAGAATAATGGTCGATTGATTGAGGTTAGAAAAATTACAGTATATTATTTATGATTTTATCGTAATGACGTAGTTTATTTATTGTTTATACATTGAATCGGTAAGAAGGTAAAAAAATATTTTAGCTGCGTCCATTGACGTGAAAAAAGTATTCATTTGCTAAATCTCGTTCTATCATAGTTACAACAAAACATGCTGCGTATGAAATTCTGGGTGAACATTGAATATATTAATAAAGAGTCTCATCCCCATATATTACTCGAGTCTCTCTAATTAGGTTTGGTAAATAGTTTTACCACATATATAGGTCGTTACTTGTGGTGACACCACGCTCCCAGAAGGTCAGAAAGTGCTCAATTACAATGGCTTTTTTTCTTATATTTACATGATTTTTTAAAACCTTACGGTAATTATGATTTGTTTATAATCTGAAAAGTTAATATAGCTACTTATAAATATAAATACAATACAAATGCAAAGAAAACTAATATTTAAAATAATTATGTACATTAGTACAGTAGTTTATTCAAGTAGATACCAACTACCTACTGCTAATTCTTTTTGTATGATTTTTTAAAATGTATGATTATTATTATTTATTTTTCATTGTTATTTATTTATATTATATATATTTTTAAATATGTTTTTAGATATATTATTATATTTTTTATTAGATAATTTTATGTATATTATTTTTTTCTATTTTTATATAATTATTGTTTATAATTTTTTCTTTTGTTTTTTTCGGTAGAATAGCTTTTGATTGGATAGAGCTTATTTACAGCATAGGGAATAGTTGCATTAATTTCTACAACCAAACTAAATATTATATAAGTAGCTAACTATCTACTAAAATAAACTAACAAGACAAAATATGGGGGTGTTAAAAAAGAGAGTAGAGAGCATAAATCAAAATGGACAGCATCACAATACGACCCTTGTCAGAAGGTATTTACAATGATTATGATATATAAAATGGTGGTGAAATTTCGTTTACATATATACAATAGTTATAGAGCAAGATAAATTGGTAGGGGAAAAAGTTTGGAGTGGTTTGGCGGCGATCATCTTCGAATGGGTTTTAATGTAGTTTTGCCCTTTTCAGGGCCATAAAAATAATCAAATCTAAGTTAGGGTTATGCACAAAAGGGAGTAAGTTGGAGGATGAGAGGTATTTTAGGAGTTAATAGCGGTAGGCAGGAAGTTAGAGTTGAATGATATCTTGCTTCATCCGGTATTTGTGGCGTTTGGTGGTGTTGTAGGTCCATATAATTTGGAGGAGAGGGTTATTGGTAAGTTTGAGCAGGAGGTTGAATTTATGTGCTTTCAGTTTAGTAAAGTCTAGAAGGGGAGGGATATTGTAGGCATGCTGTAGTTCGTGGATGCGTACCAGTTTGGTTTGCTGAACAATGAAGCGGAAGGTGGATGATTGAAAACTTTCAATTTTGGATTGGTTTTTCTTCGCAGTGTTTAGGTAGATTTCACTGCCATAAGAGAGATGTGGGCGGATTAGAAGGACGTAGTGGCGCATTTTGTCAGTGAGGCTCCCTCTACAGGATACAGGTCGTGCAAAACATCGCACTCCGGCTGGTACTCGGTCATAACAGATACGAGCGTATCAGCCGGTTACACGAAGACGGGAACGTGGAATCACATGACGTCCTCTTGCCGAGGATGACCAGGGAGTTCTACGTGAAGGCGGCAGCCTCCCAGCACCGAGAGGTGAATGCGCTAGGCGAGATCAGGGCTAGGTTGTGAGCCCGCTACAAGCGACCCATTGCCAGCCTAGACTCGCAGGAATCTCTCTCTCCCAACAAGCGGCCTCGCTTGGAGTGAGGGACAGTTCCCCATCTGAGGCTCATAGTTCAACCGAGCTAGTTTCTAACGCTTTCGTGACACATTCACAGCAAAGCTGGCAAGGTGACCATGCCAACATGTTCGGTTTTGGCCAAACATGCAGCTCGTCAGTGAGGCTAATTTTGCTGTTGGTTTCTAATAATGAAGAAAGGATTGACTTTGCTAATTTCGCTCTTTTTAGGGCACATTGGGAGTGGTCTATAAACAGCAGTTTTTGGTCAAGAATTATGCCAAGGAATTTATGTTTCGGAGCTGTAGGGATCTTTTGGCCTGCAAGCACTGGGAGTTTGAAGTAAGGGAGTATCGCTTAAAGCGGGTGAAATGCATGTGGGTGTTTTTTTCTGGGTTAATTTTTAGTCTCCATTACTGAGTCCAGTTGTATATTTGTCGTGTGTAGTTTGTCTTTTAGTCGCTAGGTCCAAGAAAAGGGATTAGGTAATTATCGCAGTGTAGTCTGCGTATACGAAAAGGCTAGTATTTGGGTGTTTGGGGAGGTAGTTAATATACAGATTAAAAAGGATAGGGCTCAAAATTTCCCCTTGAGAAACTCCCGTGAGAGCTGGGCAGCAAGTGGAGAGTAAGAGGAGTTAATGCTGCTTTGGAAGGTGCGATTAGACAGAAAAGTTTATTTTTTTTGTGGTTAATAGGAAAGTTAAGGTTGGATAGTTTTAGTAAGAGGCGTTTGTGCTAAACAGTGTCAAAGGTCTGCTGATGTCTAAAAATGCAACTTCTGTTGATTTTTTCCATAATTTATACCTCGGGAAATGGTATCAATGAGCCTTAATATTTGATGAATTGTCGATGTGTATTGTCTGAAGTCCATTTGTTCAGGACTAAGAAATTTGTTTGCAGTAATGAAAATGATTAGGCATTTTAGAATAATGCGTTCTAAAATTTTGGAGAGGGTTGGTAAAAGAGAGATTGGGCGATAGCTGGAAGGATAGGACGGGTATTTTCTTGGTTTAAGAAAGAGTAAAATTTTGCCGTTATTCCATATGGGAGAGAAGTAGCTAATTTGAAGGCAGTTTTTAAAAAGGTCGATTAGGAAGTGAATAAAAGGTTTGGAAGAAGTCATATTTTTTAGCATGAGGTTGATGTCTAGGCCTGGAGTGTTTTTAGTTTTTAAATTATGCAGAATGGATTTAATTTCAGGATAAGATGTTGGAATGGGAGCACGTTGAGGAGTTTGGTCTAAAATGGAGCTGTAAATTATGACATCTGATTCGGTGGGGGGGGGCTGCATTAGGTAATCAGCAAAAAGTTGGGCTTTGTGAAATGGGACGTGAAAGACGGAGTCAGCAGTTTTGAGGGGAGGAGTGGGTGAAAAAGGTTTGATAAGGGATTTGGTTGTACAACAGATGCTGCAATCGTCAGTGCGGAGAGATTTGATTTTATTAAACCACTGTTGTTGTTGGAAGTCGCGGATTGGGAATTTGATTTTATTTGTCAAACGTGTCAGGTCTCTTCGGTCTGATGTCTGTCGGTGTTTTTGCCATCGTATTCTGATGCGGTTGGATTAGCTCCCGTAATGAGGTAGGGATGGGTGGGATGGGGGTGTGGGTTAGGGAAAAGTTTTGGGAGGCTGAGGTTTTGGAGCAGAGGTGGATATTTGGGATTTCAAAAATTCGGATGTCAATTGAGGTAGGAGAGGGAGTGGGTAAGGGTAGGAGAGAAGATATTTTTTCATTTGCTAAAGAGGCGAATTTTGTCCAGTCACTTCGTTGGGGCAGGGAAGGGAGGAGTTGGGATGGGTCTACAGAAAGGAGAAAAGAAATTAGATAGTGGTCTGTGGATAATGTTTAGTAATTTTAGGGTAAAAAAATAGGGAAAATTTTGATTATGACATAATCAAGTATGTCAGAAGAGGGGTTGTTGGAGGAAAAATGCGTCGGTTTGTCTGGGGTAATAATGGCTATTTGATCGGTGGATGAATAATTAAAAATAAGTCTTTTGTCCGTATTGGGGGCATTGCAGCCCCAGTGTCGATGTTTTGCCTCCCATTCGCCTATGTATAGTCCAGGTCGGTTGTCCGCAAAAAGGTTCCGTAAGCCGACGGTTAACAGTTTTTTGGTTGAAGGTTTGTAGATGGAGTTAATGGTCATTGGGCCAATTTCTGTGTGGAGGACATTTTCTATCGCTTCAAATGAGTTAATGATGGGGAAATTCCTGAGTGTTAAAGGTTTGATCTGATGGCGATGGCCTGGCCGCCTCCAGAAGTAGTGCGATCTAAACGGTTAATTTTAAAATTAGGGATGTATAGCTTATTTGTAACCGTTAAGTGGGTTTTCTGGATGAGAATTAAGTCAAAGTGAGAAGCTGAAAGTCCTTTCAGGGCAAATATTTGGAGCTTACGGTGGGGAAGAGTGTAGGTACAACAAAAGATCTTTCCGTAAGATAAGCTCGAGCTGCTAGGTAGTCAGAGACATTGTAATAAAATTAGGTTGGAGGAAGGTAATTTTGCTGATAGCCTTAAACTAGCATTTCACATAGATCTTTAGATAGTTGGAGTCAGATTAGGGAAGTTCGAATTATAATTGAGGAGATTGAGGGGATGTGGGCGGGTTTCGCTGGTAGGGGTTGGAGGTCAATGGGCTTGGGGTTTGTGGAAGGGGGATAGGTGATTTGGAGTGGGGTTGGGAGTGGGATTCCTTGAGCTCTGAGGATTTGGATGCATTTAGAGAGGAGTTGGGTGGATTTGAGTCAGAGTCAGATTCCTCACTGTCTGAGGAATTGGGGTCGGGATCTAGGAATTGGAAGCGGTAGGAGGTGGTGACTTCCGTTGGTGGGGGGGGGGTAGGTGTTAGGGCTTGGGTGGTTGGAGGATGTGGGTTTGGATTTTTGGAGCGGGTAACTCTGGCTGGGCTAAAATTATTACCTTTATTTGATACGGAATTTGTATCTAAGATATATTCAGCATTTGAAACATTATTATTAACACTAGTGGAGGGTGTAACATTTACCTTTTGGAAACGGTTTATTCTGGGTAGGCAGTGATTTGAAGCAATATAAAAAGCAGTATTTAGGTTATTACTAGAGACAAAGGCAGTGGAGGATAGAGCACTATCAACCGAATGAGGGTGGGTGCTACTCACGACATTTGTGTAGATGTGAGGCACGAGGGCTGGTTCAGTAGCTGTCATCATGATAGCCAGGATGTTAGTTCGGAGATGTCTACGGGCACAAGCGATGAGGTAGTCTATGCGGCCCACTGATGGGGTTGAATTTAACTGGTTTGATGAATCAGCTGGGCGGGATGACTGTATCGGGGTGATACTAGCTGAGGTGATTGATACTAGTTATGGGTATTTATAGTAACGTTGAGTACGTTTTGACGCCAAATCTAGAGAATTACGCAGCGTCGTCAACGCTAACTGATAATATTTTTTCGCCTGATTCGAATATAACTCATAAATACTGTTATCGCCATGGCATGCTTCATAACAGGGATCGCCTGTAAGTGGTGTTCAATCACAAAGACACTCACAGACAAAATTTAAGCGTCTACTTAGAAATGAATGCCGTGGTTATCATCTTCTTTTAGGTATGTGCGTAGGGCATAGCATTAACGAGAAGGTTCGTTCGATCACACCCAAATAATTTATTTGTTAACATGGATAATACCACCGCCATGGACACTGCTACCACCCTCACTAAAAATCACGTTTTCTCTTTCCTATATAAAATTGCGCACTAGCGACAGTAATCACTTTAAAAAATTCTTTCAAGTACGTCGTCATTAGGGATCTTTGAGGAGGATTTTGACGTCTCCCCAAAATGAAATCGTTTTCATCCCCGCTGCTGGGCTTTATTTGGATGGACTTTCAACAAAGAATTCACACTCCCGCTCGCTTACCTAGAGAGAGAGACGGACTGACAGACGACATTATTTAGAGCGATATTGAGAATATATAGTCTCTTCTTACAGAGAGAGGGGGAGAGACAGAGAGAAACGTTCTTCACAACAACAAAGTACTTATCTAACGAAGAATCGCCTCTTTCAATCGGATACGGCTCCCCATCACTTGTATCTGCTAGTGGGTGGAGAATAACTCATATTATTTCATACGAAGTCTACTTTTCCATAGAAGGAGAGAGGTAGAGAGGAAAAGAGAATAAGAGGAAGTAGGATGGGATAGAAGAAGAGAGAAAAGGAGTAAGACTGGGAAGTATATTAAATTTTATATTTAATCTACGCATAACCGTCTTATCTGAAGGGCATTTACCCTCGTCGATAAATAAAGTGAGAATCAATATGTGAGAATCCTTCTTCGTAAAGGGAAGCAGCCTTGATTCTCATTCCAAGTACAAATGTTCAACACACCCAAATATATAATTTATGTGTGCGTGCAACACCGCGTTTGCTTGTGTGTGTATGTCTGTAATTGAACCTTTGAAAGGGTGAGGGAGGGGAAGTGCGAGAACAAAGAAAAAAAGATAAATGTATTAAATATTATATTAGGTCAATTTTACGGGCATTGGCAGCAGATCTTCTCACATTTCAGTTCGACGTAATTGCGAAACACGATAACTGCTACCGGTTGCCAATCCAATTTTATTTAAATAGAGTTAGCCACTGGTAGCAGTCACCGCCACTCCGCATGAAAGCCCGTTGGTTTTTCATCTATCACACCTTCCGCTGGAACTGCCACGTCTTTCAAGTAGGATGGGATGGAGGATTTGGTGCCGGTGGAGCTGGAGCTGTGGTAGGGCTTAGGCGGTAGTACATTGCTGTGCGTGCTCGGATGAAAGCAGGGCAATTTTTGTAATTGGCAGTATGGGCATTTCCGAAGTTGTCACATGGCGGGAGTATCACGGGATTTGACACAAGGATGATCACCGCCGCATTTTACACATACGGCCGGGAAATTGCAATGGTTTTTAGTATGCCCAAATTTTTCTCAATTGAAGCATTGGACTGGGTTGAGTGGCTTTTTGTAGGAGAGTATTTTACAATTATAGAAAGAGATTCTTGATTTATTGGGAATTATTTTAAAATCAGCTGTTTTGGCTAAAGTTACGATGTAAACATCAGTGTGATATATTTCCACTGTTTAAATCCCTTGCTTTTGCTGCGCAAAGGTGGGGCGGGTAGAGAAAACTTGATGGACATCGTGAACTTCAAAGCCATCTCGCTCAATGGCGTCGAGTATGTCATCGGATTTAAAGTCGTTCAAAAGTCCTTACATGGCAAATATTTGGAGCTTTTCGTGGGGAATTTGGTAGTTATAACAAAAGATCTTGTTTTCCTTAAGATAAGCTCGGGCTAGGGAGTCAGGTTCGAATTATAATTGAGGGGATTGAGGGGATGTGGGCGGGTTTCGCTGGTAGGGGTTGGAAGTCAATGGGCTATGGGGTTTGAGGAAGGGGGATAGGTGATTTGGAGTGGGGTTGGGAGTGGGATTCCTCGAGCTCTGAGGATTTGGATGCATTTAGAGAGGAGTTGGGTGGATTTGAGTCAGAGTCAGATTCCTCACTGTCTGAGGAATCGGGGTCGGGATATAGGAATTGGAAGCAGTTGGAGATGGTGACTTTAGTAGGGGTGAGGAAGGTTGGGGAAGGCTTGGGTGGTTGGAGAAAGTGGGTTTGGATTTTTTGGAGCTGGTACCCTTGCTGGGCTAAAATTATTATTTTTATTTGTTACGGAATTGGTATCTAAGATATTTTCAGCATTTGAAACATTATTATTAACACTAGTGGGGGTGTAACATTTACTTTTTGGGAACAGGTTATTCAGGGTTGGCTGTGATAGAAAGCAAAATTAAAAGCAGTATTTAGGTTATTACTAGAGACAAAAGCAGTGGAGGGTTGAGCACTATCAACCGAATGAGGGTGGGTGCTAATCGGGACATTTGTGTAGATGTGAGGGACGAGGGCTGGTTCAGTAGCTGGCGTCGTGACAGCCAGGATGTTAGTTTGGAGATGTCTGCGGGCACAGGCGATGAGGTAGTCTATGCGGTCCGCTGATGGAGTTGAATTTAACTAGTTTGATGAATCTGCTGGGCGGGATGACTGTATCGGGGTGATACTAGCTGAGGTGATTGATACTAGTTATGGGTATTTATAGTAACGTTGAGTACGTTTTGACGCCAAATCTAGAGAATTACGCAGCGTCGTCTTCGCTAACTGATAATATTTTTTCGCCTGATTCGAATATAACTCATAAATACTGTTATCGCCATGGCATGCTTCATAACAGGGATCGCCTGTAAGTGGTGTTCAATCACAAAGACACTCACAGACAAAATTTAAGCGTCTACTTAGAAATGAATGCCGTGGTTATCATCTTCTTTTAGGTATGTGCGTAGGGCATAGCATTAACGAGAAGGTTCGTTCGATCACACCCAAATAATTTATTTGTTAACATGGATAATACCACCGCCATGGACACTGCTACCACCCTCACTAAAAATCACGTTTTCTCTTTCCTATATAAAATTGCGCACTAGCGACAGTAATCACTTTAAAAAATTCTTTCAAGTACGTCGTCATTAGGGATCTTTGAGGAGGATTTTGACGTCTCCCCAAAATGAAATCGTTTTCATCCCCGCTGCTGGGCTTTATTTGGATGGACTTTCAACAAAGAATTCACACTCCCGCTCGCTTACCTAGAGAGAGAGACGGACTGACAGACGACATTATTTAGAGCGATATTGAGAATATATAGTCTCTTCTTACAGAGAGAGGGGGAGAGACAGAGAGAAACGTTCTTCACAACAACAAAGTACTTATCTAACGAAGAATCGCCTCTTTCAATCGGATACGGCTCCCCATCACTTGTATCTGCTAGTGGGTGGAGAATAACTCATATTATTTCATACGAAGTCTACTTTTCCATAGAAGGAGAGAGGTAGAGAGGAAAAGAGAATAAGAGGAAGTAGGATGGGATAGAAGAAGAGAGAAAAGGAGTAAGACTGGGAAGTATATTAAATTTTATATTTAATCTACGCATAACCGTCTTATCTGAAGGGCATTTACCCTCGT
Source organism: Tanypteryx hageni (assembly GCA_028673005.1). Taxonomy (NCBI): domain Eukaryota; kingdom Metazoa; phylum Arthropoda; class Insecta; order Odonata; family Petaluridae; genus Tanypteryx; species Tanypteryx hageni. Next base: position 107,057,505 of record CM054112.1, read on the forward strand.
CGATAAATAAAGTGAGAATCAATATGTGAGAATCCTTCTTCGTAAAGGGAAGCAGCCTTGATTCTCATTCCAAGTACAAATGTTCAACACACCCAAATATATAATTTATGTGTGCGTGCAACACCGCGTTTGCTTGTGTGTGTATGTCTGTAATTGAACCTTTGAAAGGGTGAGGGAGGGGAAGTGCGAGAACAAAGAAAAAAAAGATAAATGTATTAAATATTATATTAGGTCAATTTTACGGGCATTGGCAGCAGATCTTCTCACATTTCAGTTCGACGTAATTGCGAAACACGATAACTGCTACCGGTTGCCAATCCAATTTTATTTAAATAGAGTTAGCCACTGGTAGCAGTCACCGCCACTCCGCATGAAAGCCCGTTGGTTTTTCATCTATTACACCTTCCGCTGGAACTGCCACGTCTTTCAAGTAGGATGAATTTCATTAACAGAGGTATTTTTACACTCACAATCAGAATAGCCGATTCTTATATAATATTTCCTATTCTAAATAACATATGATCAAGCTATTTCCACATAATTTTATATGGTAATTGGTGAATATCTAAATTTTTGGAGTCTCTAAATTGAAATTATTCTTCGGAAGAACAAGAAATCTTTGCAAATTCCCACTCATCCAAGGTGAAAAAATCCATAATTTTCTTGAATCTCTTCTTCACTCTGATTTTATAGAAAAGCTAGAAAAATTTACCGAGAGTGATAGATGATAGGCGTTAAGTATAAAAATTTTATCTTAGTTGATTTCATTCATACGTACTTTCCGCTTATATAAATTTACTCGATCAAACCAACATGTCTGACATTATGATAAATATATTAAGGTTAATATATGCCATGTAAAACTTGCTCCATATATATCACTCCGATTTACGTTTCGTGTTATTCCGCCGTTATTTCATGGAGAAGGCGTCCTTCCGAAAACTCACATCGAACCATTTTCTAAGGTAAGATTCGATGACGAGTTATCGGCAGGACGACGAATCGTACTATCGATGGAATTTGTCATATGACGCGGTGGCGTAAAGACATGAGTCTACACTAATCTTAAACTTAAATACCTTCACGTTGATCTTCAGGTTGCCAGTAGAGGGGCAGATGGAAAGTTGGCCTTCCACTCAGCGTTCTCAGTCATCCGGCGGATGTTGGATTCTCCAACCTGTGATCATCCCGTACCCTGTGTGCACAAGTCAGCCATCCGTCCTTCGGGAGCGGCATTAAGCCGTTAGCCCCCTTGGTGATCTTGGTTAAGAGTAGGTTCCTCTCCATCATTCTGTGTGTGTTCGGTGTGGTAGGAGTTATGGCTATAATAATTCAACAGGTTGATTAGCCAACATTTCCATACAAACAAACAAATAAACAAACGTCAATTTTCGATACAGGGCGCCGATACAGAACAGATGACATTGGAAGAGACTGGTTACCACAGTAAATGAATGAGGTTGGATAGATTTTTCAACCTCATGCATGGACTGTGATGACCAATCACCACCTGATTTACAGAAATTTCTGATCTTCTCTTAGCAAAGGCGTGGCAATATGTGATAATACGGTTTTCCTCTTCTGAATAGATTCTCGGTCAAGGCAGAATTCTTCTTTCCATTTGAATCAATGTAATTCCTAATATTCCGTTATTCTATACCAGTACACATCTTCTGTAAGTATAAAGATCGTTTAGGTCTTGTAGTCAGACCTGAGGTTGGGCAGTGGAATAGATCTGATAATCGGTTGGAGCGTGAGGAGACACGGAGTGGAAACATCGAGGACAGGTCAGGTGACCTGTATTTGCCATATATTGAGTTGCTTAGGAACTTAAGATCAATGAATAATCTCCGAAGAGAGAGAGTTACGAAGAGAGGGAACAAGATTCCGGATTATAGAAAAAAGAAGTTCAGAGATCTCTCGAGAAGTTTTAAGTTAGACAGGGAAACAGTAGAGCAAATGGGGGATCAGTATTCAGGAATTGGTAGGACAAAAGATAAAGAAAGAACCAAGAGCAAAAATACCATCGTATTCATTGAAATGTCAAATAAGTTCAAGTAAACGCATAGCACGAGAAGAAATGTTTTTGATGTGTGCAGTGAAGAGTAATTTCTGATCCAAAATCACGCCAAGATCTTTTTGACAGAGATATAGGTTTGTTATTTTTTAAAAGCAAACATTCATAATAATACTCAAATTTACAGTCACCTGAGAGACCTGTACTTCGCGATAAAAATCATTCAGTACCTGAGATTTGTATTTAACGCGAAAATTTTTGAGAATCGGTGAAGTAAAATACAAACTAGATAAAGTTTATTTAGCCCACAGAGAAGAATTAAAAAACAGTACATAAACTGTACATTTCACTGAAAGAGTAGCATGGTCAGCCTTCAAAACAATGACTACCAATTTCCTAGGCAATGTGAAATCCAAATATTATGCTAATATTGTGGAAGAGATGCTTAAAACTTACAAATATTGGTGAAATATGCCACTAGAAGTACATTTTCTTCGGAGCTGTAGGGATCTTTTGGCCTGCAAGCACTGGGAGTTTGAAGTAAGGGAGTATCGCTTAAAGCGGGTGAAATGCATGTGGGTGTTTTTTTCTGGGTTAATTTTTAGTCTCCATTACTGAGTCCAGTTGTATATTTGTCGTGTGTAGTTTGTCTTTTAGTCGCTAGGTCCAAGAAAAGGGATTAGGTAATTATCGCAGTGTAGTCTGCGTATACGAAAAGGCTAGTATTTGGGTGTTTGGGGAGGTAGTTAATATACAGATTAAAAAGGATAGGGCTCAAAATTTCCCCTTGAGAAACTCCCGTGAGAGCTGGGCAGCAAGTGGAGAGTAAGAGGAGTTAATGCTGCTTTGGAAGGTGCGATTAGACGCCATCTTAAAAAAATCTATTTTAAATAATGACCTAAGAAATCCTGTCACACCCGACTAATATGAACGATTTATGACTAACTGTAAAACTATTTTTAAAAAGCTTTCCCTATAGGTAGAAGATTGTAATTGGGTAGAATGGTTTAATTCTTTTTCTAAGACCCATTTTCGAAAAAAATCCCCAATACAGATTCGGGTTCGACTCTAGTATATAATTTCTTTTCCCCATTAGATAACAAGTAAAAATCGATTTTTCCACTATCAGGCTTTTACTCTTTTGCAAATTAAAATTAGAAAAAACTGACCTACGATCTTCGGACCTAAACCATTTTAAAGAAAAATAAATAATGTTTCTTATTCTTATCGTTAACTTTCGTCTAAGATTCGAAATCGCTCAAGTTAAACGCTAAAATAATATTTATTGAAAATTTAAAACTACTTAGCGAGATGTAGCCTTGCCGACCGTGTCTTTGTTAAACCTCGGGATGTTATTGTCGTCTCAATCCTATTACTATATACGTAAGGAAAGCGTGCTTTGAATGCTTGTCTATGAAAGAGAGAGAAATTTTTGGTTATGACATAATCAAGTATGTCAGAAGAGGGGTTGTTGGGGGAAAAATGCGTCGGTTCGCCTTGGTTAATAATGGCTATTGGATCGGTGGATGAATAATAAGTCTTCCGTCCGTATTGGTGGCGTTGCAGACCCAGTGTCGATGTTTTGCGTTCCAGCCGCCTATGCATAGTCCAGGACGGTTGTCCGCAAAAAGGTTCCGTAAGCCAGTTATTAACAGTATTTTGGTCGGAGGTTTGTAGATGGAGTTAATTGTCATTGGGCCAATTTTTGTGTGGAGGACAATTTCTATCGCTTCAATTGAGTTAATGATGGGGAAATTGCTAACTGAGTGTTTAAGGTTTGATCAGATGGCGATGGTCACGCCGCCTCCAAAAGTAGTGCGATGAAACGGTAGTGTTTAAAATTAGAGATGTATAGCTTATTTGTAACCGTTAAGTAGGGTTTCTGGAGGAGAATTAAGTCAAAGTGAGAAGCTGAAAGGAAATCGCGGAGTTCAGTAGTTTTGTATTTATTGCTTTGGGAATTCCACGAGAGGAAAGAGAGTGTGTTAATTTTAGGAGCATGAGAAGCCATCTAATTTGAGTAACTCGCTCAGGAAAAATATACGCCGTCGCTCGCTAGTTGGGAGAAAAATAAAATGGGTAAGTATAATGTGGAGCCATTGGATGTGAGATAAAATACCATTGTTATTACGAAGGGGTGGAAAAGTAGGTGGGATGTAAGGGTTTTGAGGATAAGGGGGTGGTGTGTGGGAGAGGGTAGGATAAGATGGGGTGGGGATTAACTTTTGGGTAGGGAGGGTAGGAGGAGTAGGTAGTGGAGAAAGTATAAAGGATGGGATGGAGGATTTGGTGCCGGTGGAGCTGGAGCTGTGGTAGGGCTTAGGCGGTAGTATATTGCTGTGCGTGCTCGGATGAAAGCAGGGCAATTTTTGTAATTGGCAGTATGGGCATTTCCGAAGTTGTCACATGGCGGGAGTATCACGGGATTTGACACAAGGATGATCACCGCCGCATTTTACACATACGGCCGGGAAATTGCAATGGTTTTTAGTATGCCCAAATTTTTCTCAATTGAAGCATTGGACTGGGTTGAGTGGCTTTTTGTAGGAGAGTATTTTACAATTATAGAAAGAGATTCTTGATTTATTGGGAATTATTTTAAAATCAGCTGTTTTGGCTAAAGTTACGATGTAAACATCAGTGTGATATATTTCCACTGTTTAAATCCCTTGCTTTTGCTGCGCAAAGGTGGGGCGGGTAGAGAAAACTTGATGGACATCGTGAACTTCAAAGCCATCTCGCTCAATGGCGTCGAGTATGTCATCGGATTTAAAGTCGTTCAAAAGTCCTTACATGGCAAATATTTGGAGCTTTTCGTGGGGAATTTGGTAGTTATAACAAAAGATCTTGTTTTCCTTAAGATAAGCTCGGGCTAGGGAGTCAGGTTCGAATTATAATTGAGGGGATTGAGGGGATGTGGGCGGGTTTCGCTGGTAGGGGTTGGAAGTCAATGGGCTATGGGGTTTGAGGAAGGGGGATAGGTGATTTGGAGTGGGGTTGGGAGTGGGATTCCTCGAGCTCTGAGGATTTGGATGCATTTAGAGAGGAGTTGGGTGGATTTGAGTCAGAGTCAGATTCCTCACTGTCTGAGGAATCGGGGTCGGGATATAGGAATTGGAAGCAGTTGGAGATGGTGACTTTAGTAGGGGTGAGGAAGGTTGGGGAAGGCTTGGGTGGTTGGAGAAAGTGGGTTTGGATTTTTTGGAGCTGGTACCCTTGCTGGGCTAAAATTATTATTTTTATTTGTTACGGAATTGGTATCTAAGATATTTTCAGCATTTGAAACATTATTATTAACACTAGTGGGGGTGTAACATTTACTTTTTGGGAACAGGTTATTCAGGGTTGGCTGTGATATAAAGCAAAATTAAAAGCAGTATTTAGGTTATTACTAGAGACAAAAGCAGTGGAGGGTTGAGCACTATCAACCGAATGAGGGTGGGTGCTAATCGGGACATTTGTGTAGATGTGAGGGACGAGGGCTGGTTCAGTAGCTGGCGTCGTGACAGCCAGGATGTTAGTTTGGAGATGTCTGCGGGCACAGGCGATGAGGTAGTCTATGCGGTCCGCTGATGGAGTTAAATTTAACTAGTTTGATGAATCTGCTGGGCGGCATGATTGGATCGGTGCGGTTCTAGCTGAGGTGATTGTCACTAGTTATGGGTATTTATAGTAACGTTGAGTACATTTTGACGACAAACCTAGAGAATTACGCAGTGTCGTCAACGCTAACCGATAACATTTTTTCGCCTGATTCGGATATAACTCATAAATACTGTTATCGCCATGGCATGCTTCATAACTGGGATCGCCCGTAAGTGGTATTCAATCACTAAGAACCTCACCGACAAATTCTAGCGTCTACTTAAAAATGATTGCCGTGGTTATCATTTTCCTTTAGGTATGTGCGTGGGGTATAGCATTAACGAGAAGGTTCGTTCGATAACACCCAAATAATTTATATGTTAACTTGGTTATTACCAACGCCATGGAAACCGCAACCACCCTCACTAAAAATCACGTTTTCTCTTTCCTATGTAAAATTGTGCGCTAGCGACAGTAATCACTTGAAAGAATTCTATCAAGTATGTCGGCTCTAGGGATCTTTGAGGAGGATTTTGACGTCTCACCAAAATGGCATCGTTTTCATCCCCGGTGCTGGGCTTTATTTGGATGGGCTTGCGAAATAGAATTCACACTCCCGCTCGCTATCCTAGAGAGAGAGAGAGAGAGAGAGACGGACTTGCAGACGACATTATTTAGGGCGATATTGAGAATATATAGTCTCTTCTTACAGAGAGAGAGAGACAGAGAGAAACTCTCTTCATAGCATCAAAGTACTTATCCTACGAAGAAACGCCTCTTTTAATCCTATACGGCTCCCCATTACTTGTATCTGATAGTGGGTGGAACATAGCTCATATTATTTCATACGAAGTCTACTTTTCCATAGAAGGAGAGAAGGGGAGAGGAAGGGAGAAAAGGAGGAAGGAGGATGGGATAGAAGAAGAGAGAAAAGGAGTAAGACTGGGAGGTATATTAAATTTAATATTTAAGCTACGCATACTCGCCGTATTTGACGGGCAATTGCGCTAGTCGATAAATAAATTGAGAATCAATATGTGAAAATCATTCTTCGTAAAGGGAAGCAGCCTTGATTCTCATTCCGAGTAAGTACAAATTTTCAACAAACCCAAATATATAATTTGTGTGCGTGAACACCGCGTGTTCCCTTGTGTGTATGTCTGTGGTTCAGGATTGGTGAGCCTATGAAAGGGCGAGGGATGGGAAGTGCTAGAACAAATAAAAAAAGATAAATGTATTAAATATTATATTAGGTCAATTTTACGAACATTGGCAGGAGATCTTCTCACATTTCAGTTCGACGTAATTACGATGAATGCTGTCGGCGGCCATTCCAATTTTATTTAAATGGAGTTAGCTACTGGTAGCAGTTACCGCCACTCCGCAAGTAAGACCTTTGATTTACCTTGGAGCACACCCTCCGCTGAAACTACCATATCTTTCAAGTAGGAAGAATTTCATTAACAAAGGTATTATTACACTCAAAATCAAAATAGCCGATTCTTATAAAATATTTCCTATTCTACATAACATATGAACAAGCTATTTCGATATATATGGTCATTTGTGAAATTCTAAATTTTTAGAACCTCTAAATTGAAATTATTCATCGAAAGAACAAGAAAGCTCTTATAATTCCCACCCATACTAGGTGAATAAATTTATTTGAGTCTTATATTAATTTACACGATCAAACCAATACATGTCTGAAACTATGATAAATATAATAAGGTTAATATATGCCATGTAAAACTTGCTCCATATATATCACTCCGATTTACGTTACGTGTTATTCCGCCGTTGTTTCATGGAGAAGGCGTCCTTCCGAAAACGCGCAACGAACCATTTTCTACGGTAAGATTCGTTGACGCGTTATCGGCAGGACGCCGAATCGTTCTATCGGTGAGGTCAGCTCTCCTTGGAATTTGTCATCTGCAGCGGCGGCGTGAGGACAGGTGACTACACTAATCTTAAACTTAGATACCTTAACGTCGATTTTCAGGGTGGCGGTGGAGTGATGGCCTTCCAATCCGGCGGATGTCGAATTTTCCCAACTGGGATCATCCCGTCCCCTGTGTGATATGAGGAGACCGCACAAGTCAGCCATTCGTCCTTCGGGAGCGGCATTAAGCAGTTGGCCCCCTTGGTGTTCTTCGTTAAAAGTAGGCCAATGCCGGCAACGGGTTCTTCTCCATCATTCTGTGTGTGTTCGGTGTGGTAGGAGTTATGGATATAATAATCCAACAGGTTGATTAGCCAACAATTCCATACAAACAAACAAATAAACAAACGTCAATTTTCGATACAGGGCGCCGATACAGAACAGATGACATTGGAAGAGACTGGTTACCACAGTAAATGAATGAGGTTGGATAGATTTTTCAACCTCATGCATGGACTGTGATGACCAATCACCACCTGATTTACAGAAATTTCTGATCTTCTCTTAGCAAAGGCGTGGCAATATGTGATAATACGGTTTTCCTCTTCTGAATAGATTCTCGGTCAAGGCAGAATTCTTCTTTCCCTTTGAATCAATGTAATTCCTAATATTCCGTTATTCTATACCAGTACACATCATCTGTAAGTATACAGACCGTTTAGGTCTTGTAGTCAGACCTGAGGTTGGGCAGTGGAATAGATCTGATAGTCGGCTGGAGCGTGAGGAGACACGGAGTGGAAACATCGAGGACAGGTCAGGTGACCTGTATTTGCCATATATTGAGTTGCTTAGGAACTTAAGATCAATGAATAATCTCCGAAGAGAGAGAGTTACAAAGAGAGGGAACACGATTCCGGATTATAGAAAAAAGAAGTTCAGAGATCTCTCGAGAAGTTTTAAGTTAGACAGGGAAACAGTAGAGCAAATGGGGGATCAGTATTCAGGAATTGGTAGGACAAAAGATAAAGAAAGAACCAAGAGCAAAAATACAATCGCATTCATTGAAACGTCAAATAAGTTCAAGTAAACGCATAGCACGAGAAGAAATGTTTTTGATGTGTGCAGTGAAGAGTAATTTCTGATCCAAAATCACGCCAAGATCTTTTTGACAGAGATATAGGTTTGTTATTTTTTAAAAGCAAACATTCATAATAATACTCAAATTTACAGTCACCTGAGAGACCTGTACTTCGCGATAAAAATCATTCAGTACCTGAGATTTGTATTTAACGCGAAAATTTTTGAGAATCGGTGAAGTAAAATGCAAACTAGATAAAGTTTATTTAGCCCACAGAGAAGAATTAAAAAACAGTACATAAACTGTACATTTCACTGAAAGAGTAGCATGGTCAGCCTTCAAAACAATGACTACCAATTTCCTAGGCAATGTGAAATCCAAATATTATGCTAATATTGTGGAAGAGATGCTTAAAACTTACAAATATTGGTGAAATATGCCACTAGAAGTACATTTTCTTCACATCCATTTAAACTTTTAACGCCTAACCTGGACTCACTCGTAGCGCAATTCATTTGCGCTCCTCAAACCATTCAATACCCTCCACCTTCGATTTAGATATTGGTTCCTTCAACCGTTTCGTGGATATTGAAGATTTATACTTCAGCACTAACACAGTTAACATTCATAATTTCCAAAAAAGTATTAAACATTCAGTGCCCACATGAGTCTTTCGATTGAAGATTAATAAAATCTAACCAATAAATAGCTATAAGTTCAATAAGCATAAATTATATACAGCAGCTCATAAAACACATGGAAGAAATGAAATTACCGTATTTACCCGAATATAAGATGAGGAAATTTTCCTATACAAGATTAATGAAACTGCTGTATTTATCCAAATATAAGACGAGGCACTATTTCTATTATTGCATCTGAAAAATAATGCGGTTATCTTATATTTGCATTTTAAAGACGTCAAAAGTTTGCGGTCGATTACTGAGGTAGGATAGTGATGGACCGCGCATAGCAGCAGGTTCTTTCTGATTATGCCAAAAATATTGATTGAATACGAGCGACACTTGATTCGTCTACGAGAAGAACATGATTACCTGGTAGAACAGATGAAAACAGACGAGAACCCTGTGTTTTTTTATATTGTTAACAACTGGACATTTGATGACAAAGGTATTAGTATCGATGAAAGAGCTGGAAATGAAAAACTGGAAACCGTATTAACGCTGTCAGCAGTGGCTGGTGAGAGAAAACTGTCACAATTTGTAGACCTCAAGAGAAAAAATCTGCCCACTCAGAAACTCCCTTGTGGTTTAATATTTAAGTCTAGAACAGACGATCTGGGGCCATTCTGAGGAGAAGACGAATTTCGGAATCACATTACAGATGATGTGAAATCCATAATTTGGCAATAAAATACAGACCTTGTGGTCATACCTGGAAGCATGACTCTCAAATGTTGTAACTTCATATTGTCTTCAATGAATCATTTATAGACTGTATATGTCGTCTCTATGAAGACGAATTGTTGTGTGGAAACTGTCTTTTAACTCCTTCCAAAAACATAAAGTAGCCATATAAAGACCAGCTTGGAGAGTGGATTAAGACTGTGTAGGACAGAATCTCACCGGAATCTGTTTTTAAAAAATGTTGTGTTTCGAATAGTAAGACGACATTCTATGGAATCAGAGTGATGAAGGAAGTGATAGTGATTATGGAAAGTGAGGACTTTCCTGACTGGATATGGGATGGATTTCATGTGATAATTATTTCTGTTTATATTTCTCATGTTCAGTCTTATCGTTAACTTATATTCATAATCACACACATAGAAAGAAGGTATGAAAAACCTGTGAAGCCCACTAAAGCTCACAAACAAATCATCACATTTTGCATTATAATATTTAAGATAATTAGGCAAAAATAATTGCAATCAAAGAGCTAAGGCAGAAAAGCTAAATGGAGGAAAGAAAAAGAAAAAAATATAACAAACTAATGTGCTACAGGATAACAGCCATACAGGAAGTGTAGTTTTTGAACCGGCGAAATCTACTGAAGTTCTTTACATAAAAATATAGCAATTTAAGAAGAATGGAAAAAATACAGAAAGAAAAGAAATTAGAGGAAAGAAACAGAAGTGATCAATATACACAGACTACAGGAAAACACCCGCACAAGAATGGTGGTGTATAAACCTGTGAATCATACAGGGATACACTAAATCCATCCATAAATAAAGTTAAAAAAAATATTAATAACAGAAAACATGAAATAATTTAAGCACAATTTGTCAAACCTTATAAGCATACAAGATAAAAAATTGAAGAAGCACCATACGTTGAAGATGATACGAACGGCGAATACTGTAGACGGAATTCTCATCCAATAATAATAAAGGATGAGCAAACTGTCCATAGTCATCGTCAGTGCGTATGACAAATCCTGCAGACCTCCTTCATGGCATTATGCTCACTCGTAACACAATTCATTTGCCCTGCTCAAACCATTCAATGACCACCTCACCCCTTCAACTTCGCAACATGTTTCTTCAGCAGTTACGTAGTCATCGAAGTTTTATACTTCTGCACTAGTACAAATAACATTCATAATACCTATAAAAATTTCAGAAACAGCACTTCAATTACACAAGTTGAATCACCAACTAAATAGATATAATTTTACATATAGTAAGTACCAGCTAATTTCGCAAGCTTTGCATCTGGCATCATATTTCGAATTTTTCTTGCTCATTTTACTCACTAAGATTGTCATTCAAACTCAACTTATTCTTGAAATGACCGCGTTTCTTCAAGTTGTGAGTGGACGGACGTCGAGGAAACAATCTGATTGATAGACGACGCAGGAGAATGAACGATATTAGATATCTTTAAAATAAGTTCAATTGATATAATCCTTGATGGCATTCACAGATAATTGAGATCCTCTTTCTTCAAAAGTCGCCATCTTGGGAACTTCGAAAAATATAGTGAGAATCAATATGTGAAAATCCTTTGTCATCAAGGGAAGTCGCCTTGCATCTGATGTCGAGTAATTAGGATTCTCAAAAACACAACCATATATATTATGTGTGCGTGCAAACGTGCGCCAGAGCGTATGGGTGTGGGTGTAGTCGAAGTATGTGGAAGACATTAGGGGAAAGATGGACGAGGAGAATGGTGAGTAAGAGAGCAAAAGAAAAATGCATTAAATATAACTTCAGGTCATTTATACGGGCATCTGCATTAGTTCTTATATTTCACTTCGATGTAATTGCGAAAGGCGATGACTGCTCTGAGCTGGGAAACCAGCCTGCATTACTCCTGGTTTAAAGTTTTTGTGTGTATGTGAAATTAGTTTTCCATTCAAAACCTATAGCAAGAATAGGGTTGGGATAAATTTGTTTATTTTTTAATATTGTCGCATTTATTGTCATAGATGTGGGTAGAAAATAGATTTCATAAATAAAAAAAACAAATGCAACGAAAAACTCACAATAGCATTATGAACCTGTCCCTACAAACAAAATGCAATTTGCATTGAAAATAATGAAACAATCATGTATTTGATCCAAATTCAAGAAATAAGTATAAAATTCCCACAAATATGTCTGTACCAGTAAGTCAAAAAAATTTGGCAAGATAAAGTTATGACGCGTAATCTTTACCCAAAAGCATATTTAGTTGCAGCACGAATTGTACATAAACTATACAGTCCTTAGGTACTCTCTGGATAATTGAAATAAATTAATTTAATATTTTTTCACTTTTTAATGCATGTATAGGTTGGTTTCAATTATTTCCTTATCTAACTAATCAGTTCTTGTGACTTTTATAAAAATGTTATATATAAAATTTGTTACTGACCTACTTAGTGTTTTTGAGTTAGATTAATGCAATAATTTGCCCCTATACTACGCATATGGAGTAAGTAAAAATAGCAGAAGTATTAGAAGGAAATTGGAGCTGCTTTTCACAAGACGATCCTCACCCGTCGATAATACAATATTTTACATCAGAGATGGCCAACCATTTTCTGTAATGTGCCACATTATGTCTAAAATGTGTCGCGTTCCTCCCAGTTGTGGTACAAAGGAGAGCGATTCCTCCCTCCCCCCTTTCTCCCTACGCACACGGCATGCACAATAACAGAGAGCCCAGCCGTATCAATACTATCGCAACTTTCAACAAGAACTTATGAACATTATTTGCATGCAGATAAAAAAGAAATGTATTGTTTTTCAGCATTATCAGACACATCATCTATTCTCCTCAACACAATATTTCATGGAAGCGCGATGTCATAAACCATTCTTTTTACTTTTCGGTCACCACTATATTTTTCGTACGTCAAAAGACTTGTTTTTACAATCTCTTCTCCATGAGAGTACGGCTTTTGCATACGAACAAGCAAGAGAGAGATTTCATATGACATTTGCACCACGCTTGTCAATTCCTCAATTTTTCCAAGGGATGACTTGTTCAGACAGCACATTAATTTTTAGATTTTAAATCAGCACATAAAGTATAAGCATCAGGATACATTGAGCAAAACTCTGAATGCTTTTGCTTAAAAGGCCGATCTAAATTAATTTTATTTAGACACAGCAACAGAGGCACCACAAATCAAACACAGCGGATTTGAAACTTATTGCTTTTTAAACAAAAAACTATTCTTCCCAATCTAAGTTAACTTACTGGAGAGCAATATCATCGTATTTTCTTTTCGAAACTGGGCTTATAGAGAAACATTTTATTTAACAGGGGTTCACTCAAGAATATAAATCAAGTAACGAGATAATAAAATACGCAACATAATCATAGGTTGCTCAAGACTAGCGTACAGAGCACAATACTCATAATTAAAAATTCAGGTTTGAAGCTGAAAGACTATCAAAAGTAGGTATAGGAGTCGGAGAGTTCTTTTGAAATATTGTGAACGTTCTGGAAAACAGTGGGAACAAAGTGTGCACAATTGTTTCGAATACGTTTTCTACTCATGGGATTGAAGAAGAAACTCGGTCTGTTTTCAAAGAACTACAATGTAAAACCTATTAAGTTAACATTGACATTTTTGCAAAATCACTTTCATAATATTTTAAAGTTATTTTTCCAAATCGGAATACGCGCCATTAGCGGCACGCGTGCCTCAGATTGGCCGCCCCTGTTCTACACTGTCCCGAACATCCTCTTTTACGAAAAATATCATGGTATCCAACACGAATTTTGGTACATTTCCAACAATATATGTAATGTTTGATAACATACGCCTAGTTTAATTTCAATTGCAAGAAATACACGAGAAATTACCTTGGAAGCTAACGAATGCTGTTTTTGAAGTCATTTGACGTAGCAGGAGAATTTGCGTTAGTCGATGTCTTTGAACTATGTAAAATTAATATAATCCTTGATGACAGTCGCAGTGAGTATTTTTAATGAATTTTCAATCTTCTTTGTTCGATAGACGCCATCTTAAAAAAATTTATTTTAAATAATGACCTAAGAAATCCGGTCACACCCGACTAATATGAACGATTTATGACTAACTGTAAAACTATTTTTAAAAAGCTTTCCCTATAGGTAGAAGATTGTAATTGGGTAGAATGGTTTGATTCTTTTTCTAAGACCCATTTTCGAAAAAAATCCCCAATATAGATTCGGGTTCGACTCCAGAATATAATTTCTTTTCCCCATTAGATAACAAGTAAAAATCGATTTTTCCACTGTCAGGCATTTACTCTTTTGCAAATTAAAATTAGAAAAAACTGACCTACGATCTTCGGACCTAAACCATTTTAAAGAAAAATAAATAATGTTTCTTATTCTTATCGTTAAATGTCGCCTAAGATTCGAAATCGCTCAAGTTAAACGCTAAAATAATATTAATTGAAAATTTAAAACTACTTAGCGAGATGTTGCCTTGCCGACCGTGTCATTGTTAAACTTTGGGATGTTATTGTCGTCTCAATCCTATTACTATATACGTAAGGAAAGCGTGCTTTGAATGTTTGTCTATGAAAGAGAGAGAAATTTTTGGTTATGACATAATCAAGTATGTCAGAAGAGGGGTTGTTGGGGAAAAAATGCATCGGTTCGTCTTGGTTAATAATGGCTATTGGATCGGTGGATGAATAATAAGTCTTCCGTCCGTATTGGTGGCGTTGTCGATGTTTTGCGTTCCAGCCGCCTATGTATAAATCAGGACGGTTGTCCGCAAAAAGGTTCCGTAAGCCAGTTATTAACAGTATTTTGGTCGGAGGTTTGTAGATGGAGTTAATTGTCATTGGGCGAACTTTTGTGTGGAGGACAATTTCTATCGCTTCAATTGAATTAATGATGGGGAAATTCCTAACTGAGTGTTTAAGGGTTGATCTGATGGCGATGTTCACGCCGCCACCAAAATTAGTGCGATCTAAACGGTGGTGTTTAAAATTAGAGATGTATTGCTTATTTGTAACCGTTAAGTAGGGTTTCTGGAGGAGAATTAAGTCAAAGTGAGAAGCTGAAAGGAAATCGCGGAGTTCAGTAGTTTTGTATTTATTGCTTTGGGAATTCCACGAGAGGAAAGAGAGTGTGTTAATTTTCGGGGCATGAGAAGCCATCGAATTTGAGTAACTCGCTCAGGAGAAATAAACGTCGTTGCTCGCTAATTGGGAGAAAAATAAAATGGGTAAGGATAGGGCTTAGGCGGTAGTACATTGCTGTGCGTGCTCGGATGAAAGCAGGGCAATTTTTGTAATTGGCAGTATGGGCATTTCCGAAGTTGTCACATGGCGGGAGTATCACGGGATTTGACACAAGGATGACCACCGCCGCATTTTACACATACTGCCGGGAAATTGCATTGGTTTTTAGTATGCCCCAATTTTTCTCAATTGAAGCTTTGTACTGGGTTGAGTGGTTTTTTGTAGGGGAGTATTTTACAATTATAGAAAGAGATTCCGGATTTATTGGGAATTTTTTTTAAATCAGCTCTTTTGGTTAAAGTTACGATATAAACATCAGTGGGATATTTTCCCACTGTTTAAATCCCTTGCTTTTGCTGCGCAAAGGTGGGGCGGGTAGAGAAAACTTGATGGGCATCGTGAACTTCAAAGCCATCTCGCTCAATGGCGTCGACTATGTCGTCGGATTTTAATACGTTCGAAAGTCCTTACATGACAAATATTTGGAGCTTTTCGTGAAGAATTTGGTAGCTATAAACAAAGATCTTGTTTTCCTTAAGATAAGCTCGGGCTATGTAGTCAGAGACAGTTTTACATTGTAATACAATCTGGTTGGAGGAAATTAATTATGCTGATGGTCTTAAACTAACATTTCATATAGATCTTTAGATAGTTGGAGTCAGGTTCGAATTATAATTGAGGGGATTGAGGGGATGTGGGCGGGTTTCGCTGGTAGGGGTTGGAAGTCAATGGGCTTGTGGTTTGTGGAAGGGGGATAGGTGATTTGGAGTGGGGTTGGGAGTGGGATTCCTCGAGCTCTGAGGATTTGGATGCATTTAGAGAGGAGTTGGGTGGATTTGAGTCAGAGTCAGATTCCTCACTGTCTGAGGAATCGGAGTCGGGATATAGGAATTGGGAGCGGTTGGAGGTGGTGACTTTAGTAGGGGTAAGGAAGTTGTAAGGGCTTTGGTGGTTGGACAATGTGGGTTTGGATTTTTTGGAGCTGGTACCCTTGCTGGGCTAAAATTATTATTTTTATTTGTTACGGAATTGGTATCTAAGATATTTTCAGCATTTGAAACATTATTATTAACACTAGTGGGGGTGTAACATTTACTTATTGGGAACAGGTTATTCAGGGTTGGCTGTGATAGAAAGCAAAATTAAAAGCAGTATTTAGGTTATTACTAGAGACAAAAGCAGTGGAGGGTTGAGCACTATCAACCGAATGAGGGTGGGTGCTAATCGGGACATTTGTGTAGATGTGAGGGACGAGGGCTGGTTCAGTAGCTGGCGTCGTGACAGCCAGGATGTTAGTTTGGAGATGTCTGCGGGCACAGGCGATGAGGTAGTCTATGCGGTCCGCTGATGGAGTTGAATTTAACTAGTTTGATGAATCTGCTGGGCGGCATGAATGGATCGGTGCGGTTCTAGCTGAGGTGATTGTCACTAGTTATGGGTTTTTATAGTAACGTTGAGTACATTTTGACGCAGCGTTGTCAACGCTAACTGATAATATTTTTTCGCCTGATTCGAATATAACTCATAAATACTGTTATCGCCATGGCATGCTTCATAACAGGGATCGCACTTAAGTGGTATTCAATCACTAAGACACTCACCGACAAATTCTAGCGTCTACTTAAAAATGATTGCCGTGGTTATCATTTTCCTTTAGGTATGTGCGTGGGGTATAGCATTAACGAGAAGGTTCGTTCGATAACACCCAAATAATTTATATGTTAACTTGGTTATTACCAACGCCATGGAAACCGCAACCACCCTCACAAAAAATCACGTTTTCTCTTTCCTATATAAAATTTTGCGCTAGCGACAGTAATCACTTGAAAGAATTCTATCAAGTATGTCGGCTCTAGGGATCTTTGAGGAGGATTTTGACGTCTCACCAAAATGGCATCGTTTTCATCCCCGCTGCTGGGCTTTATTTGGATGGGCTTGCGACAAACAATTCACACTCCCGCTCGCTTTCCTCTCTCTTCTTACAGAGAGAGAAACAGAGACAAACTCTCTTCATAGCCACAATGTACTTATCTAACGAAGAATCGCCTCTTTCAATTGGATACGGCTCCCCATCACTTGTTTCTGATAGTGGGTGGAACATAGCTCATATTATTTTGTACGAACTATAGGAAGTCTACTTTTCCATAGAAGGAGAGAAGGGGAGAGGAAGGGAGAATAGGAGGAAGGAGGATTGGATAGAAGAAAAGAGAAAAAAGTAAGACTGGGAAGTATATTAAATTTAATATTTAAGCTACCCATACCCGCCGTATTTGACGGGCAATTGCGCAAGTCGATAAATAAATTGAGAATCAATATGTGAAAATCATTCTTCAGCCTTGATTCTCATTCCGAGTAAGTACAAATTTTTAAAACACACAAATATATAATTTATGTGTGCGTGAACACCACTTTTGCTTGTGTGTGTGTGTGTGTGTGTGTCTGTAGTTTAGAACTGGCGAACCTATGAAAGCGTGAGGGATGGGAAGTGCAAGAACAAATAAAAAAAAGGATAAATGTATTACATATGATATTAGGTCAATTTTACGGGCATTGTCAGGAGATCTTCTCACATTTCAGTTCGACGTAATTGCGAAAGACGATGACTGCTCTCGGTGGCAATTCCAATTTTATTTAAAAGGAATTTGCCACCGGTAGCAATTACCGCCACTCCGCAAGTAAGACCGTTGATTTATCCCGGATCACACCCTCCGCTTGAACTGCCACATCTTTCAAGTGGGAAGAATATACATAACAGAGGTATTATACAAGAAAAATTGTCAAAATCTGTTAATCTTAATGGTAAAGCAACAATAAAATAAAAATGACAAATTGGTTTATTTTAAGGAATTTACTCTTCGAGATTTCATAATTGCAAACTCATTCACAATTTCATCAAAATATTCCATTTTCTATGCTATTAATACCCAGACTTGTCTCTTGGCTCATTGATGAACGCAAATGGTTTTTTATCAATTTAATTTTTAAGAAAGATCTTTCTCCAGCAGCAACTATTACAGGAAGTGTTAATAAAAGACGCAATGCAATACAGATATTTGGAAAACCTCCTATTAAATCCTTGGTGAAGATATATCTTATAATTTTAAAAGGACTCATACTTGGTTTCATATAACCTTGAATAGCTTCTAATTCATCATAGAGGTCCATAGCACTAATGTTACTTTCTTCTCTGGCATTTTTCGTTAGTTATTTTTAAAGTCTTTGCAGAATTTCATTTTTGTTTCTTATTTTGTCCTAGATAAGCTATGTAGATCACAGAGGATACTGAAATCAGCATTATATATTTTATGATGTTCAAATCTTTCACTAACAGAGTTATCGTAGTATCCAAATAGAGTAAAACAAATTAATCTTCAAGCTAGACTCAGGGTCTTAAACTGTTTAATCCTTGTAGTCCTAATCGGATTTTACATTTTTCTTACGTGGCAGAAGAGATAGCAATGGAGAAAATTCTGCATTAACATCTTCAGCTAATTCCTTTGCGTCAATCAAAAAGCGTTTAAATACTTGGGAGCTCGGTACATGTACAAGAGATTTCCACAAAGTTTCATGAAAATCGGTCTATTGGTTCAAAAGTTAATAGGGGGGGACGGAAAGACAAAATGACAGACACAACGACAAAACTATAAGCCTATTTCCATTCTAGAAAGTAGGTTAAATTCGCTCTTCCACCGAAAGAGGAGCTTTCCGACAAACTGTTGCCGCCATCGAACCAATTATTTCTTTTGGTTGTGTACGAAGAACATAATCGGGTTAATAAGTATAAATGATAAAGGATTTTTTATATTAAGCATTATGAAAGTATGTGCGTTCAAATCTACGAGATGGTAAAAGGCAAAATTAAGAAGATAAGTGCCACCCCTCATATGTTGCCGCCCGGGTGCAATGTACCCCTTGCACCTATAGGGTGGCACGGCTCTGGGCGAAACTAGGAAAGGGAGAAGAAGGAGAGGAGCGAGAACAAAGAAAAAATAGATAAATGCATTAAATATGATATTAGGGCAATTTTAAGGGCCTTTGCAGCAGCTGATCACATTTCAGTTCGACGTAATTGCGAAAGACGATGACTGCTATCAGGGGCCATTCCAATTTTCTTAAAAGGAATTAGCCACTGGTAGCAGTCACCGCCACTCCGCATGTAAGACCCTTGATTTATCCTCGATCACACCCTCCGCTGGAACTGATACATCTTTCAAGTAGGAAAAATTTCATTAACAGAGGTATTATTACACTCAAAATCTACATAACATATGATCAAGCTATTTCGATATATATGATCATTGGTGAAATTCTAAATTTTTGGAATCTCTAAATTGAAATTATTTTTCGAAATAACAAGAAAGATCTGATGATTCCCAGCCATCCAAGGTGACTAAATTCATAATTTACTTGAGTATTATATACATTTTCACGATCAAACCACTACATGTCTGAAATTATGATAAATATATTAAGGTTAATATATGCCATGTAAAACTTGCTCCATATATATCACTCCGATTTACATTACGTGTTATTCCGCCGTTGTTTCATGGAGAAGGCGTCCTTCCGAAAACGCTCACCGAACCATTTCCTACGGTAAGATTCGTTGACGCGTTATCGGCAGGACGCCGAATCGTACAATCGGGGAGGTCAGCTCTCCTTGGAATTTGTCATCTGCAGCGGCGGCGTGAGGACATGTGACTACACTAATCTTAAACTTAGATACCTTAACGTCGATTTTCAGGCTGACGGTGGAGGGGTGGTTGGAGTGATGGCCTTCCAATCCGGTGGATGTCGAATTTTCCCAACTGGGATCATCCCGTCCCCTGTGCGATATGAGGAGACCGCACAAGTCAGCCATCCTTCCTTCGGGAGCGGCATTAAGCAGTTGGCCCCCTTGGTGTTCTTCGTTAAGAGTAGGCCAATGCCGGCAACGGGTTCTTCTCCATCATTCTGTGTGTGTTTGGTGTGGTAGGAGTTATGGCTATAATAATCCAACAGGTTGATTAGCCAACAATTCCATACAAACAAACAAATAAACAAACGTCAATCTTCCATAACGGGCGCCGATGCAGGACAGATACTATATACTAAAATTATCTAGAAAGATAACAAATCCTGTTTTTTAAAAAGACAATACACGTTTAAACATTTCTTCGAAAACCATATCTGTAGGAAAATCATTTGCATAAAACAACGGAATATTATAATTAAACAAATTGAATTGATCCGATATCTGTCACGTAAGCTACTAATCCATTGCATTCGGAAGAAATCGGCTAAAACACATAGAGATTTAGAGTTAATTATAAATCCATATCCATTAGGATTTTTACGAGCAATAACTGGCCATTACAATCATTGTCCTTCCATCAAATTTGACCGTTTCTTGGGGTTCGAGTTTTGCGACCAAATATAATTCAATAACCATTCCCACATAAAGATAATTTGGAGGATGGCGCATTATATAAAAAACTCGAAGCATTAAATATAACATTTATCATGATGTCCCGAACTGGAATAAACCCTTGAAATATATAGTAGGAAACTTTTCATTTTTATAATAGACTGAGCAATTATTGAAACTGCTCGTATGTTAAATTACTTACACTTATAATGGCAAATTAGAAAAGAATGCATTTAAAGTAGGAGAAGAACTACATACATTCTTCTGTTGTGGAGAATGAAATCTCTAGGATCATGAGTGCTGGTGAATTACCGAGAAGAGAATTTCTACTTGAAAGACATGTAGTTATTATTTATAAAAATAGTGTAAAATAAGACAACGAATTTTGAACTGAACCCCTATGTTGACACAAAGCGTATTTAGTGATTGAAAATTTTGGAGTTTTAAAAAAAAAGTAAGTTATATTTGATCTATCGAATACAAATTTTGTCGTTCTAAGCGAACGTCAGGCGATATGGCTGACATAAATTTACAAGCATTATCTTTCCGCTAATTGTTGAGTTATATAATTTTGCTAAGTAATTCGAGTGATTAGTGAAGGAAGAATATTTCAGAGAGTTTTAGTTAGGCTTTTACTTTAGCTTAAAATTGTGATTTTTATCATGAGGAAAACATTTTTAACGATATCGAAATATGGATCGATCTGCTATCTTTTACATTGATTGTGATGTGTTATGTACTGACTTGACTTTCCGATGAAGGCTATTTTTCTAGCCAATAGAGAGAGGTTGTGGATGTCTTGAAGGAAATAAATGCTTTGGGAACAGATAGTGAAAAGGCGAAGAATATAAAACTTCCTCTCACTCCCTCTCTCCTCAGCACCCTTAAGCACTCGTCAACCGCTGCGTTGTTCAGTCTTTTGCAAGCTCCACATGTGGTGAACTGGCTACTCACAATGTAAATTTTATCTCATTCAATTTGTACTTTTTGTCCTTCTAACAAACTCATAAAAGGACGATAATTCAAAGGTTGTGGTAGGAGCCAAGCCGAATGATTGATTCGTTTGCGTAATTTATTCATCTGGCCTCACCACTCAATATTTCCCAGTACATTGAGAAATCTTTAATTTAGAAATATCGTTGGGAGGCATGTGAAGGATTAACACATAATAAGATCCTTGAGCGGGAGAACGACAGTGAAAACTCATGCTCGAGAGTATATCCGCGTGGCCAGTGTAACTACGACAAAATAATCCTATGCCACCTCCTAATGTAGCAGTCTTACATTACGCCCTCAGCATTCGTAGCTTTGCTATAAATCTCCACGGAAGTTAAAACCAAGATCTAATGAGGAAAGGTGGATAAGGTGTAACAATCCTACTGACAATGTAGCACAGATGATGCTCTGATTATAAGAACGAACGAGTAAAAATTGAAATCCTATATAAGATAGAAAAATTAACGTGTAAATAAAAATTACATTGCAGTTAATAATGAAAATCGACCAATATGATAGTGATAAAAAAACTATAATGAACTGTATGCATAAAACTATTTCGATGGACTGGCGTGATAAGACAGATTTTTTCAATGCAATACTCACACATATCTAACTCACTAAGAGATTTGAAAAATCAATAAGGGACCCTAAACCATTATTATACGCACCTGAGGAAAGACGTTTCAGTGGTAATCCGAATATACAAATGTATTGAAAGTTATGCTTTGGATGGACGAATGACGGATTGAAAAATCTGATGTGGCCAACACATGACTTTCTCCATATCTGAAATATTTCTAAAATTCCAAATAGGTTGCAAAATAATAAATATTTTATGGAACAGAAAATTTTTGAATTACCAAAGAACAGAAATAAACTCAAACCATAGCCTTCTGATATTGGGTCTAGGCACAAAGCTCTAAAAATTAAGAAAAGAAAATGGAGCGTTACTAATACGTAACTAAGTGTCAATTGTTAACAATAGTCGTCGGTAGGTGGTGTGGTGGTGGAAACTAAAAATATAAGATATCTCTTAAACAATGCATTATATGGTAAAATGTATCAACCAAAGGTTGTAGAAAATAAAATTTCCTACAACTTTTATTCCTAACATTTTTAAATTTATCAAATATTACAGAAAATATTTCAAAATAACGGATAAGTGACAACAGTAAACACACACTTGAGTTTGATCGAATAATACCAAAAACAAATCAGTTCTTATGACTTTCATAAAAATGTTATATATAAAATTTCGCGTTGACCTGATTTACTGTTTTTGAGTTAGAGCACGCTGAAAAAGCAATCACATACCCACACACACACACACAAACATCATCGAGAAAATGGTAAAACGTGTTCAGGGGACCTCAATACGTGTATTCCCATTGAAATCTCGAAGTCGATTTTTTTCATTAATGCAATAACTTGCCCCTATACTACGTATATGGAGTAAGTAAAAATAGCAGAAGTATTAGAAGGAAATTGGAGCTGCTTTTCACAAGACGATCCTCACCCGTCGATAATACAATATTCTACATCAGAGATGGCTAACCATTTTCTGTAATGTGCCACATTATGTCTAAAATGTGTCGCGTTCCTCCCAGTTGTGGTACAAAGGAGAGCGATTCCTCCCTCCCCCCTTTCTCCCTACGCACACGGCATGCACAATAACAGAGAGCCCAGCCGTATCAATACTATCGCAACTTTCAACAAGAACTTATGAACATTATTTGCATGCAGATAAAAAAGAAATGTATTGTTTTTAAGCATTATCAGACACATCATCTATTCTCCTCAACACAATATTTCATGGAAGCGCGATGTCATAAACCATTCTTTTTACTTTTCGGTCACCACTATATTTTTCGTACGTCAAAAGACTTGTTTTTACAATCTCTTCTCCATGAGAGTACGGCTTTTGCATACGAACAAGCAAGAGAGAGATTTCATATGACATTTGCACCACGCTTGTCAATTCCTCAATTTTTCCAAGGGATGACTTGTTCAGACGGCACATTAATTTTTAGATTTTAAATCAGCACATAAAGTATAAGCATCAGGATACATTGAGCAAAACTCTGAATGCTTTTGCTTAAAAGGCCGATCTAAATTAATTTTATTTAGACACAGCAACAGAGGCACCACAAATCAAACACAGCGGATTTGAAACTTATTGCTTTTTAAACAAAAAACTATTCTTCCCAATCTAAGTTAACTGACTGGAGAGCAATATCATCGTATTTTCTTTTCGAAACTGGGCTTATAGAGAAACATTTTATTTAACAGGGGTTCACTCAAGAATATAAATCAAGTAACGAGATAATAAAATACACAACATAATCATAGGTTGCTCAAGACTAGCGTACAGAGCACAATACTCATAATTAAAAATTCAGGTTTGAAGCTGAAAGACTATCAAAAGTAGGTATAGGAGTCGGAGAGTTCTTTTGAAATATTGTGAACGTTCTGGAAAACAGTGGGAACAAAGTGTGCACAATTGTTTCGAATACGTTTTCTACTCATGGGATTGAAGAAGAAACTCATTCTGTTTTCAAAGAACTACAATGTAAAACCTATTAAGTTAACATTGACATTTTTGCAAAATCACTTTCATAATATTTTAAAGTTATTTTTCCAAATCGGAATGCGCGCCATTAGCGGCACGCGTGCCTCAGATTGGCCTCCCCTGTTCTACACTGTCCCGAACATCCTCTTTTACGAAAAATATCATGGTATCCAACACGAATTTTGGTACATTTCCAACAATATATGTAATGTTTGATAACATACGCCTAGTTTAATTTCAATTGCAAGAAATACACGAGAAATTACCTTGGAAGCTAACGAATGCTGTTTTTGAAGTCATTTGACGTAGTAGGAGAATTTGCGTTAGTCGATGTCTTTGAACTATGTAAAATTAATATAATCCTAGATGACAGTCGCAGTGAGTATTTTTAATGAATTTTCAATCTTCTTTGTTCGATAGACGCCATCTTAAAAAAATCTATTTTAAATAATGACCTAAGAAATCCGGTCACACCCGACTAATATGAACGATTTATGACTAACTGTAAAACTATTTTTAAAAAGCTTTCCCTATAGGTAGAAGATTGTAATTGAGTAGAATGGTTTGATTCTTTTTCTAAGACCCATTTTCGAAAAAAATCCCCAATATAGATTCGGGTTCGACTCCAGTATATAATTTCATTTCCCCATTAGATAACAAGTAAAAATCGATTTTTCCACTATCAGGATTTTACTCTTTTGCAAATTAAAATTGGAAAAAACTGACCTACGATCTTCGGACCTAAACCATTTTAAAGAAAAATAAATAATGTTTCTTATTCTTATCGTTAAATGTCGTCTAAGATTCGAAATCGCTCAAGTTAAACGCTAAAATAATATTTATTGAAAATTTAAAACTACTTAGCGAGATGTAGCCTTGCCGACCGTGTCTTTGTTAAACCTCGGGATGTTATAGTCGTCTCAATCCTATTACTATATACGTAAGGAAAGCGTGCTTTGAATGCTTGTCTATGAGATAGAGAGAATGAGTGAGAGGAAGAAAAAAGTATAGAGACGGGAGGAGAGAGGGAGCGAGAGAGAAGAGAGAGAGAGGGAGGCAGATAGAGAACGAGGGGGAAAGGATGAGATAGATAATTGGCGAGATTGAGTCTAGGAAGTCTATTTTTCTAGAAAAGGAGAGAGGGAGAGAGAGATAGCGAGGAAGAGAGAGAGAGGGAAGAAGCATAGAAGAAGGAAGAGATAGATAATGGTATTTATTAGGGCAAGATTGTGACTATAGTAGAGCCTGTATAAAGTGACTTGACTTTTGAGGCGGGAGAGGCATTGATGTCATATTAAACATTTTTCGATAACAGAGGGTAAAAAATTCCTTATCTATTAAATCTAACGCAAAAACCATTTCCGGAATTATTTTTGACAAAATTTCAAGTACTTTCTTTTAAAAAATATATGATATTTTATTATTATGCGATTTTTATCATTCGCTATTCTTTATCAAGTGATTTCAGAATAATGGTCGATTGATTGAGGTTAGAAAAATTACAGTATATTATTTATGGTTTTATCGTAATGACGTAGTTTATTTATTGTTTATACATTGAATCGGTAAGAAGGTAAAAAAATATTTTAGCTGCGTCCATTGACGTGAAAAAAGTATTCATTTGCTAAATCTCGTTCTATCATAGTTACAACAAAACATGCTGCGTATGAAATTCTGGGTGAACATTGAATATATTAATAAAGAGTCTCATCCCCATATATTACTCGAGTCTCTCTAATTAGGTTTGGTAAATAGTTTTACCACATATATAGGTCGTTACTTGTGGTGACACCACGCTCCCAGAAGGTCAGAAAGTGCTCAATTACAATGGCTTTTTTTCTTATATTTACATGATTTTTTAAAACCTTACGGTAATTATGATTTGTTTATAATCTGAAAAGTTAATATAGCTACTTATAAATATAAATACAATACAAATGCAAAGAAAACTAATATTTAAAATAATTATGTACATTAGTACAGTAGTTTATTCAAGTAGATACCAACTACCTACTGCTAATTCTTTTTGTATGATTTTTTAAAATGTATGATTATTATTATTTATTTTTCATTGTTATTTATTTATATTATATATATTTTTAAATATGTTTTTAGATATATTATTATATTTTTTATTAGATAATTTTATGTATATTATTTTTTTCTATTTTTATATAATTATTGTTTATAATTTTTTCTTTTGTTTTTTTCGGTAGAATAGCTTTTGATTGGATAGAGCTTATTTACAGCATAGGGAATAGTTGCATTAATTTCTACAACCAAACTAAATATTATATAAGTAGCTAACTATCTACTAAAATAAACTAACAAGACAAAATATGGGGGTGTTAAAAAAGAGAGTAGAGAGCATAAATCAAAATGGACAGCATCACAATACGACCCTTGTCAGAAGGTATTTACAATGATTATGATATATAAAATGGTGGTGAAATTTCGTTTACATATATACAATAGTTATAGAGCAAGATAAATTGGTAGGGGAAAAAGTTTGGAGTGGTTTGGCGGCGATCATCTTCGAATGGGTTTTAATGTAGTTTTGCCCTTTTCAGGGCCATAAAAATAATCAAATCTAAGTTAGGGTTATGCACAAAAGGGAGTAAGTTGGAGGATGAGAGGTATTTTAGGAGTTAATAGCGGTAGGCAGGAAGTTAGAGTTGAATGATATCTTGCGTCATCCGGTATTTGTGGCGTTTGGTGGTGTTGTAGGTCCATATAATTTGGAGGAGAGGGTTATTGGTAAGTTTGAGCAGGAGGTTGAATTTATGTGCTTTCAGTTTAGTAAAGTCTAGAAGGGGAGGGATATTGTAGGCATGCTGTAGTTCGTGGATGCGTACCAGTTTGGTTTGCTGAACAATGAAGCGGAAGGTGGATGATTGAAAACTTTCAATTTTGGATTGGTTTTTCTTCGCAGTGTTTAGGTAGATTTCACTGCCATAAGAGAGATGTGGGCGGATTAGAAGGAGGTAGAGGCGCATTTTGTCAGTGAGGCTCCCTCTACAGGATACAGGTCGTGAAAAACATCGCACTCCGGCTGGTACTCGGTCATAACAGATACGAGCGTATCAGCCGGTTACACGAAGACGGGAACGTGGAATCACATGACGTCCTCTTGCCGAGGATGACCAGGGAGTTCTACGTGAAGGCGGCAGCCTCCCAGCACCGAGAGGTGAATGCGCTCTGCAAGATCAGGGCTAGGTTGTGAGCCCGCTACAAGCGACCCATTGCCAGCCTAGACTCGCAGGAATCTCTCTCTCCCAACAAGCGGCCTCGCTTGGAGTGAGGGACAGTTCCCCATCTGAGGCTCATAGTTCAACCGAGCTAGTTTCTAACGCTTTCGTGACACATTCACAGCAAAGCTGGCAAGGTGACCATGCCAACATGTTCGGTTTTGGCCAAACATGCAGCTCGTCAGTGAGGCTAATTTTGCTGTTGGTTTCTAATAATGAAGAAAGGATTGACTTTGCTAATTTCGCTCTTTTTAGGGCACATTGGGAGTGGTCTATAAACAGCAGTTTTTGGTCAAGAATTATGCCAAGGAATTTATGTTTCGGAGCTGTAGGGATCTTTTGGCCTGCAAGCACTGGGAGTTTGAAGTAAGGGAGTATCGCTTAAAGCGGGTGAAATGCATGTGGGTGTTTTTTTCTGGGTTAATTTTTAGTCTCCATTACTGAGTCCAGTTGTATATTTGTCGTGTGTAGTTTGTCTTTTAGTCGCTAGGTCCAAGAAAAGGGATTAGGTAATTATCGCAGTGTAGTCTGCGTATACGAAAAGGCTAGTATTTGGGTGTTTGGGGAGGTAGTTAATATACAGATTAAAAAGGATAGGGCTCAAAATTTCCCCTTGAGAAACTCCCGTGAGAGCTGGGCAGCAAGTGGAGAGTAAGAGGAGTTAATGCTGCTTTGGAAGGTGCGATTAGACAGAAAAGTTTAATTTTTTTTGTGGTTAATAGGAAAGTTAAGGTTGGATAGTTTTAGTAAGAGGCGTTTGTGCTAAACAGTGTCAAAGGTCTGCTGATGTCTAAAAATGCAACTTCTGTTGATTTTTTCCATAATTTATGCCTCGGGAAATGGTATCAATGAGCCTTAATATTTGATGAATTGTCGATGTGTATTGTCTGAAGTCCATTTGTTCAGGATTAAGAAATTTGTTTGCAGTAATGAAAATGATTAGGCATTTTAGAATAATGCGTTCTAAAATTTTGGAGAGGGTTGGTAAAAGAGAGATTGGGCGATAGCTGGAAGGATAGGACGGGTATTTTCTTGGTTTAAGAAAGAGTAAAATTTTGCCGTTATTCCATATGGGAGAGAAGTAGCTAATTTGAAGGCAGTTTTTAAAAAGGTCGATTAGGAAGTGAATAAAAGGTTTGGAAGAAGTCATATTTTTTAGCATGAGGTTGATGTCTAGGCCTGGAGTGTTTTTAGTTTTTAATTTATGCAGAATGGATTTAATTTCAGGATAAGATGTTGGAATGGGAGCACGTTGAGGAGTTTGGTCTAAAATGGAGCTGTTAATTATGACATCTGATTCGGTGGGGGGGGGGGGGGCTGCATTAGGTAATCAGCAAAAAGTTGGGCTTTGTGAAATGGGACGTGAAAGACGGAGTCAGCAGTTTTGAGGGGAGGAGTGGGTGAAAAAGGTTTGATAAGGGATTTGGTTGTACAACAGGTGCTGCAATCGTCAGTGCGGAGAGATTTGATTTTATTAAACCACTGTTGTTGTTGGAAGTCGCGGATTGGGAATTTGATTTTATTTGTCAAACGTGTCAGGTCTCTTCGGTCTGATGTCTGTCGGTGTTTTTGCCATCGTATTCTGATGCGGTTGGATTAGCTCCCGTAATGAGGTAGGGATGGGTGGGATGGGGGTGTGGGTTAGGGAAAAGTTTTGGGAGGTTGAGGTTTTGGAGCAGAGGTGGATATTTGGGATTTCAAAAATTCGGATGTCAATTGAGGTAGGAGAGGGAGTGGGTAAGGGTAGGAGAGAAGATATTTTTTCATTTGCTAAAGAGGCGAATTTTGTCCAGTCACTTCGTTGGGGCAGGGAAGGGAGGAGTTGGGATGGGTCTACAGAAAGGAGAAAAGAAATTAGATAGTGGTCTGTGGATAATGTTTAGTAATTTTAGGGTAAAAAAATAGGGAAAATTTTTATTATGACATAATCAAGTATGTCAGAAGAGGGGTTGTTGGAGGAAAAATGCGTCGGTTTGTCTGGGGTAATAATGGCTATTTGATCGGTGGATGAATAATTAAAAATAATTCTTCCGTCCGTATTGGGGGCATTGCAGCCCCAGTGTCGATGTTTTGCCTCCCATTCGCCTATGTATAGTCCAGGTCGGTTGTCCGCAAAAAGGTTCCGTAAGCCGACGGTTAACAGTTTTTTGGTTGAAGGTTTGTAGATGGAGTTAATGGTCATTGGGCCAATTTCTGTGTGGAGGACATTTTCTATCGCTTCAAATGAGTTAATGATGGGGAAATTCCTGAGTGTTAAAGGTTTGATCTGATGGCGATGGCCTGGCCGCCTCCAGAAGTAGTGCGATCTAAACGGTTAATTTTAAAATTAGGGATGTATAGCTTATTTGTAACCGTTAAGTGGGTTTTCTGGATGAGAATTAAGTGAAAGTGAGAAGCTGAAAGTCCTTTCAGGGCAAATATTTGGAGCTTACGGTGGGGAAGAGTGTAGGTACAACAAAAGATCTTTCCGTAAGATAAGCTCGAGCTGCTAGGTAGTCAGAGACATTGTAATAAAATTAGGTTGGAGGAAGGTAATTTTGCTGATAGCCTTAAACTAGCATTTCACATAGATCTTTAGATAGTTGGAGTCAGATTAGGGAAGTTCGAATTATAATTGAGGAGATTGAGGGGATGTGGGCGGGTTTCGCTGGTAGGGGTTAGAGGTCAATGGGCTTGGGGTTTGTGGAAGGGGGATAGGTGATTTGGAGTGGGGTTGGGAGTGGGATTCCTTGAGCTCTGAGGATTTGGATGCATTTAGAGAGGAGTTGGGTGGATTTGAGTCAGAGTCAGATTCCTCACTGTCTGAGGAATTGGGGTCGGGATCTAGGAATTGGAAGCGGTAGGAGGTGGTGACTTCCGTTGGGGGGGGGGGGGGGGTAGGTGTTAGGGCTTGGGTGGTTGGAGGATGTGGGTTTGGATTTTTGGAGCGGGTAACTCTGGCTGGGCTAAAATTATTACCTTTATTTGATACGGAATTTGTATCTAAGATATATTCAGCATTTGAAACATTATTATTAACACTAGTGGAGGGTGTAACATTTATGGAAACGGTTTATTCTGGGTAGGCAGTGATTTGAAGCAATATAAAAAGCAGTATTTAGGTTATTACTAGAGACAAAGGCAGTGGAGGATAGAGCACTATCAACCGAATGAGGGTGGGTGCTACTCACGACATTTGTGTAGATGTGAGGCACGAGGGCTGGTTCAGTAGCTGTCATCATGATAGCCAGGATGTTAGTTCGGAGATGTCTGCGGGCACAAGCGATGAGGTAGTCTATGCGGTCCGCTGATGGAGTTGAATTTAACTAGTTTGATGAATCTGCTGGGCGGGATGACTGTATCGGAGTGATACTAGCTGAGGTGATTGATACTAGTTATGGGTATTTATAGTAACGTTGAGTACGTTTTGACGCCAAATCTAGAGAATTACGCAGCGTCGTCAACGCTAACTGATAATATTTTTTCGCCTGATTCGAATATAACTCATAAATACTGTTATCGCCATGAAATGCTTCATAACAGGGATCGCCTGTAAGTGGTGTTCAATCACAAAGACACTCACAGACAAAATTTAAGCGTCTACTTAGAAATGAATGCCGTGGTTATCATCTTCTTTTAGGTATGTGCGTAGGGCATAGCATTAACGAGAAGGTTCGTTCGATCACACCCAAATAATTTATTTGTTAACATGGATAATACCACCGCCATGGACACTGCTACCACCCTCACTAAAAATCACGTTTTCTCTTTCCTATATAAAATTGCGCACTAGCGACAGTAATCACTTTAAAAAATTCTTTCAAGTACGTCGTCATTAGGGATCTTTGAGGAGGATTTTAACATCTCCCCAAAATGAAATCGTTTTCATCCCCGCTGCTGGGCTTTATTTGGATGGACTTTCAACAAAGAATTCACACTCCCGCTCGCTCACCTAGATAGAGAGACGGACTGACAGACGACATTATTTAGAGCGATATTGAGAATATATAGTCTCTTCTTACAGAGAGAGGGGGAGAGACAGAGAGAAACGTTCTTCACAACAACAAAGTACTTATCTAACGAAGAATCGCCTCTTTCAATCGGATACGTCTCCCCATCACTTGTATCTGCTAGTGGGTGGAGAATAACTCATATTATTTCATACGAAGTCTACTTTTCCATAGAAGGAGAGAAGGGGAGAGGAAGGGAGAAAAGGAGGAAGGAGGATGGGATAGAAGAAGAGAGAAATGGAGTAAGACTGGGAAGTATATTAAATTTTATATTTAATCTACGCATAACCGTCTTATCTGAAGGGCATTTACCCTCGTCGATAAATAAAGTGAGAATCAATATGTGAGAATCCTTCTTCGTAAAGGGAAGAAACCTTGATTCTCATTCCAAGTACAAATGTTCAACACACCCAAATATATAATTTATGTGTGCGTGCAACACCGCGTTTGCTTGTGTGTGTATGTCTGTAATTGAACCTTTGAAAGGGTGAGGGAGGGGAAGTGCGAGAACAAATAAAAAAAAGATAAATGTATTAAATATTATATTAGGTCAATTTTACGGGCATTGGCAGCAGATCTTCTCACATTTCAGTTCGACGTAATTGCGAAACACGATAACTGCTACCGGTTGCCAATCCAATTTTATTTAAATGGAGTTAGCCACTGGTAGCAGTCACCGCCACTCCGCATGAAAGCCCGTTGGTTTTTCATCGATCACACCTTCCGCTGGAACTGCCACGTCTTTCAAGTAGGATGAATTTCATTAACAGAGGTATTTTTACACTCACAATCAGAATAGCCGATTCTTATATAATATTTCCTATTCTAAATAACATATGATCAAGCTATTTCCACATAATTTTATATGGTAATTGGTGAATATCTAAATTTTTGGAGTCTCTAAATTGAAATTATTCTTCGGAAGAACAAGAAATCTTTGCAAATTCCCACTCATCCAAGGTGAAAAAAATCCATAATTTTCTTGAGTCTCTTCTTCACTCTGATTTTATAGAAATGCTAGAAAAATTTACCGAGAGTGATAGATGATAGGCGTTAAGTATAAAAATTTTATCTTAGTTGATTTCATTCGTACGTACTTTCCGCTTATATAAATTTACTCGATCAAACCAACATGTCTGACATTATGATAAATATATTAAGGTTAATATATGCCATGTAAAACTTGCTCCATATATATCACTCCGATTTACGTTTCGTGTTATTCCGCCGTTATTTCATGGAGAAGGCGTCCTTCCGAAAACTCACATCGAACCATTTTCTAAGGTAAGATTCGATGACGAGTTATCGGCAGGACGCCGAATCGTACTATCGATGGAATTTGTCATATGACGCGGTGGCGTAAGGACATGAGTCTACACTAATCTTAAACTTAAATACCTTCACGTTGATCTTCAGGTTGCCAGTAGAGGGGCAGATGGAAAGTTGGCCTTCCACTCAGCGTTCTCAGTCATCCGGCGGATGTTGGATTCTCCAACCTGTGATCATCCCGTACCCTGTGTGCACAAGTCAGCAATCCGTCCTTCGGGAGCGGCATTAAGCCGTTAGCCCCCTTGGTGATCTTGGTTAAGAGTAGGTTCCTCTCCATCATTCTGTGTGTGTTCGGTGTGGTAGGAGTTATGGCTATAATAATTCAACAGGTTGATTAGCCAACATTTCCATACAAACAAACAAATAAACAAACGTCAATTTTCGATACAGGGCGCCGACACAGGACAGATGACATTGGAAGAGACTGGTTACCACAGTAAATGAATGAGGTTGGATAGATTTTTCAACCTCATGCATGGACTGTGATGACCAATCACCACCTGATTTACAGAAATTTCTGATCTTCTCTTAGCAAAGGCGTGGCAATATGTGATAATACGGTTTTCCTCTTCTGAATAGATTCTCGGTCAAGGCAGAATTCTTCTTTCCCTTTGAATCAATGAAATTTCTAATATTCCGTTATTCTATACCAGTACACATCATCTGTAAGTATACAGACCGTTTAGGTCTTGTAGTCAGACCTGAGGTTGGGCAGTGGAATAGATCTGATAGTCGGCTGGAGCGTGAGGAGACACGGAGTGGAAACATCGAGGACAGGTCAGGTGACCTGTATTTGCCATATATTGAGTTGCTTAGGAACTTAAGATGAATAAATAATCTCCGAAGAGAGAGAGTTACGAAGAGAGGGAACACGATTCCGGATTATAGAAAAAAGAAGTTCAGAGATCTCTCGAGAAGTTTAAAGTTAGACAGGGAAACAGTAGAGCAAATGGGGGATCAGTATTCAGGAATTGGTAGGACAAAAGATAAAGAAAGAACCAAGAGCAAAAATACCATCGCATTCATTGAAACCTCAAATAAGTTCAAGTAAACGCATAGCACGAGAAGAAATGTTTTTGATGTGTGCAGTGAAGAGTAATTTCTGATCCAAAATCACGCCAAGATTTTTTTGACAGAGATATAGGTTTGTTATTTTTTAAAAGCAAACATTCATAATAATACTCAAATTTACAGTCACCTGAGAGACCAGTACTTCGCGATAAAAATCATTCAGTACCTGAGATTTGTATTTAACGCGAAAATTTTTGAGAATCGGTGAAGTAAAATACAAACTAGATAAAGTTTATTTAGCCCACAGAGAAGAATTAAAAAACAGTACATAAACTGTACATTTCACTGAAAGAGTAGCATGGTCAGCCTTCAAAACAATGACTACCAATTTCCTAGGCAATGTGAAATCCAAATATTATGCTAATGTTTTGGAAGAGATGCTTAAAACTTACAAATATTGGTGAAATATGTCACTAGAAGTACATTTTCTTCACATCCATTTAAACTTTTAACTCCTAACCTGGACTCACTCGTAGCGAAATTCATTTGCGCTCCTCAAACCATTCAATACCCTCCACCTTCGATTTAGATATTGGTTTCTTCAACCGTTTCGTGGATATTGAAGATTTATACTTCAGCACTAACACAGTTAACATTCATAATTTCCAAAAAAGTATCAAGCATTCAGTGCCCACATGAGTCTTTCGATTGAAGATTAATAAAATCTAACCAATAAATAACTATAAGTTCAATAAGCATAAAGTATATACAGCAGCTCATAAAACACATGGAAGAAATGAAATTACCGTATTTACCCGAATATGAGATGAGGAAATTTTCCTATACAAGATTAATGAAACTGCTGTATTTATCCAAATATAAGACGAGGAACTATTTCTATTATTGCATCTGAAAAATAATGCGGTTATCTTATATTTGCATTTTAAAGACGTCAAAAGTTTGCGGTCGATTATTGAGGTAGGATAGTGATGGACCGCGCATAGCAGCAGGTTCTTTCTGATTATGCCAAAAATATTGATTGAATACGAGCGACACTTGATTCGTCTACGCGAAGAACATGATTACCTGGTAGAACAGATAAAAACAGACGAGAACCCTGTGTTTCTTTATATTGTTAACAACTGGACATTTGATGACAAAGGTATTAGTATCGATGAAAGAGCTGGAAATGAAAAACTGGAAACCGTATTAACGCTGTCAGCAGTGGCTGGTGAGAGAAAACTGCCACAATTTGTAGACCTCAAGAGAAAAAATCTGCCCACTCAGAAACTCCCTTGTGGTTTAATATTTAAGTCTAGAACAGATGATCTGGGGCCATTCTGAGGAGAAGACGAATTTCGGAATCACATTACAGATGATGTGAAATCCATAATTTGGCAATAAAATACAGACCTTGTGGTCATACCTGGAAGCATGACTCTCCAATGTTGTAACTTCATATTGTCTTCAATGAATCATTTATATACTGTATATGTCGTCTCTATGAAGATGAATTGTTGTGTGGAAACTGTCTTTTAACTCCTTCCAAAAACATAAAGTAGCCATATAAAGACCAGCTTGGAGAGTGGATTAAGACTGTGTAGGACAGAATCTCACCGGAATCTGTTTTTAAAAAATGTTGTGTTTCGAATAGTAAGACGACATTCTATGGAATCAGAGTGATGAAGGAAGTGATAGTGATTATGGAAAGTGAGGACTTTCCTGACTGGATATGGGATGGATTTCATGTGATAATTATTTCTGTTTATATTTCTCATGTTCAGTCTTATCGTTAACTTATATTCATAATCACACACATAGAAAGAAGGTATGAAAAACCTGTGAAGCCCACTAAAGCTCACGAAACAAATCATCACATTTTGCATTATAATATCTAAGATAATTAGGCAAAAATAATTGCAATCAAAGAGCTAAGGCAGAAAAGCTAAATGGAGGAAAGAAAAGAAAAAATATAACAAACTAATGTACTACAGGATAACAGCCATACAGGAAGTGTAGTTTTTGAACCGGCGAAATCTACTGAAGTTCTTTACATAAAAATATAGCAATTTAAGAAGAATGGAAAAAATACAGAAAGAAAAGAAATTAGAGGAAAGAAACAGAAGTGATCAATATACACAGACTACAGGAAAACACCCGCACAAGAATGGTGGTGTATAAACCTGTGAATCATACAGGGATACACTAAATCCATCCATAAATAAAGTTAAAAAAAATATTAATAACAGAAAACATGAAATAATTTAAGCACAATTTGTCAAACCTTATAAGCATACAAGATAAAAAATTGAAGAAGCACCATACGTTGAAGATGATACGAACGGCGAATACTGTAGACGGAATTCTCATCCAATAATAATAAAGGATGAGCAAACTGTCCATAGTCATCGTCAGTGCGTATGACAAATCCTGCAGACCTCCTTCATGGCATTATGCTCACTCGTAACACAATTCATTTGCCCTGCTCAAACCATTCAATGACCACCTCACTCCTTCAACTTCGCAACATGTTTCTTCAGCAGTTACGTAGTCATCGAAGTTTTATACTTATGCACTAGTACAAATAACATTCATAATACCCATACAAATTTCAGAAACAGCACTTCAATTACACAAGTTGAATCACCAACTAAATAGATATAATTTTACATATATTAAGTACCAGCTAATTTTGCAAGCTTTGCATCTGGCATCATATTTCGAATTTTTCTTGCTCATTTTACTCACTAAGATTGTCATTCAAACTCAACTTATTCTTGAAACGACCGCGTTTCTTCAAGTTGTGAGTGGACGGACGTCGAGGAAACAATCTGATTGATAGACGACGCAGGAGAATGAACGATATTAGATATTTTTAAAATAAGTTCAATTGATATAATCCTTGATGGCATTCACAGATAATTGAGATCCTCTTTCTTCAAAAGTCGCCATCTTGGGAACTTCGAAAAATATAGTGAGAATCAATATGTGAAAATCCTTTGTCATCAAGGGAAGTCGCCTTGCATCTGATGTCGAGTAATTAGGATTCTCAAAAACACAACCATATATATTATGTGTGCGTGCAAACGTGCGCCAGAGCGTATGGGTGTGGGTGTAGTCGAAGTATGTGGAAGACATTAGGGGAAAGATGGACGAGGAGAATGGTGAGTAAGAGAGCAAAAGAAAAATGCATTAAATATAACTTCAGGTCATTTATACGGGCATCTGCATTAGTTCTTATATTTCATTTCGATGTAATTGCGAAAGGCGATGACTGCTCTGAGCTGGGAAACCAGCCTGCATTACTCCTGGTTTAAAGTTTTTGTGTGTATGTGAAATTAGTTTTCCATTCAAAACCTATAGCAAGAATAGGGTTGGGATAAATTTGTTTATTTTTCTTATTTTTTAATATTGTCGCATTTATTGTCATAGATGTGGGTAGAAAATAGATTTCATAAATAAAAAAAAACAAATGCAACGAAAAACTCACAATAGCATTATGAACATGTCCCTACAAACAAAATGCAATTTGCATTGAAAATAATGAAACAATCATGTATTTGATCCAAATTCAAGAAATAAGTATAAAATTCCCACAAATATGTCTGTACCAGTAAGTCAAAAAAATTTGGCAAGATAAAGTTATGACGCGTAATCTTTACCCAAAAGCATATTTAGTTGCAGCACGAATTGTACATAAACTATACAGTCCTTAGGTACTCTCTGGATAATTGAAATAAATTAATTTAATATTTTTTCACTTTTTAATGCATGTATAGGTTGGTTTCAATTATTTTCTTATCTAACTAATCAGTTCTTGTGACTTTTATAAAAATGTTATATATAAAATTTGTTACTGACCTACTTAGTGTTTTTGAGTTAGATTAATGCAATAATTTGCCCCTATACTACGCATATGGAGTAAGTAAAAATAGCAGAAGTATTAGAAGGAAATTGGAGCTGCTTTTCACAAGACGATCCTCACCCGTCGATAATACAATATTCTACATCAGAGATGGCCAACCATTTTCTGTAATGTGCCACATTATGTCTAAAATGTGTCGCGTTCCTCCCAGTTGTGGTACAAAGGAGAGCGATTCCTCCCTCCCCCCTTTCTCCCTACGCACACGGCATGCACAATAACAGAGAGCCCAGCCGTATCAATACTATCGCAACTTTCAACAAGAACTTATGAACATTATTTGCATGCAGATAAAAAAGAAATGTATTGTTTTTAAGCATTATCAGACACATCATCTATTCTCCTCAACACAATATTTCATGGAAGCGCGATGTCATAAACCATTCTTTTTACTTTTCGGTCACCACTATATTTTTCGTACGTCAAAAGACTTGTTTTTACAATCTCTTCTCCATGAGAGTACGGCTTTTGCATACGAACAAGCAAGAGAGAGATTTCATATGACATTTGCACCACGCTTGTCAATTCCTCAATTTTTCCAAGGGATGACTTGTTCAGACGGCACATTAATTTTTAGATTTTAAACCAGCACATAAAGTATAAGCATCAGGATACATTGAGCAAAACTCTGAATGCTTTTGCTTAAAAGGCCGATCTAAATTAATTTTATTTAGACACAGCAACAGAGGCACCACAAATCAAACACAGCGGATTTGAAACTTATTGCTTTTTAAACAAAAAACTATTCTTCCCAATCTAAGTTAACTGACTGGAGAGCAATATCATCGTATTTTCTTTTCGAAACTGGGCTTATAGAGAAACATTTTATTTAACAGGGGTTCACTCAAGAATATAAATCAAGTAACGAGATAATAAAATACACAACATAATCATAGGTTGCTCAAGACTAGCGTACAGAGCACAATACTCATAATTAAAAATTCAGGTTTGAAGCTGAAAAAGTATCAAAAGTAGGTATAGGAGTCGGAGAGTTCTTTTGAAATATTGTGAACGTTCTGGAAAACAGTGGGAACAAAGTGTGCACAATTGTTTCGAATACGTTTTCTACTCATGGGATTGAAGAAGAAACTCGGTCTGTTTTCAAAGAACTACAATGTAAAACCTATTAAGTTAACATTGACATTTTTGCAAAATCACTTTCATAATATTTTAAAGTTATTTTTCCAAATCGGAATGCGCGCCATTAGCGGCACGCGTGCCTCAGATTGGCCGCCCCTGTTCTACACTATCCCGAACATCCTCTTTTACGAAAAATATCATGGTATCCAACACGAATTTTGGTACATTTCCAACAATATATGTAATGTTTGATAACATACGCCTAGTTTAATTTCAATTGCAAGAAATACACGAGAAATTACCTTGGAAGCTAACGAATGCTGTTTTTGAAGTCATTTGACGTAGCAGGAGAATTTGCGTTAGTCGATGTCTTTGAACTATGTAAAATTAATATAATCCTAGATGACAGTCGCAGTGAGTATTTTTAATGAATTTTCAATATTCTTTGTTCGATAGACGCCATCTTAAAAAAATTTATTTTAAATAATGACCTAAGAAATCCGGTCACACCCGACTAATATGAACGATTTATGACTAACTGTAAAACTATTTTTAAAAAGCTTTCCCTATAGGTAGAAGATTGTAATTGGGTAGAATGGTTTGATTCTTTTTCTAAGACCCATTTTCGAAAAAAATCCCCAATATAGATTCGGGTTCGACTCCAGAATATAATTTCATTTCCCCATTAGATAACAAGTAAAAATCGATTTTTCCACTATCAGGCTTTTACTCTTTTGCAAATTAAAATTAGAAAAAACTAACCTACGATCTTCGGACCTAAACCATTTTAAAGAAAAATAAATAATGTTTCTTATTCTTATCGTTAAATGTCGCCTAAGATTCGAAATCGCTCAAGTTAAACGCTAAAATAATATTTATTGAAAATTTAAAACTACTTAGCGAGATGTAGCCTTGCCGACCGTGTCTTTGTTAAACCTCGGGATGTTATAGTCGTCTCAATCCTATTACTATATACGTAAGGAAAGCGTGCTTTGAATGCTTGTCTATGAGATAGAGAGAATGAGTGAGAGGAAGAAAAAAGTAGAGAGACGGGAGGAGAGAGGGAGCGAGAGAGAAGAGAGAGGGAGGCAGATAGAGAACGAGGGGGAAAGGATGAGATAGATAATTGGCGAGATTGAGTCTAGGAAGTCTATTTTTCTAGAAAAGGAGAGAGGGAGAGAGAGATAGCGAGGAAGAGAGAGAGAGGGAAGAAGCATAGAAGAAGGAAGAGATAGATGATGGTATTTATTAGGGCAAGATTGTGACTATAGTAGAGCCTGTATAAAGTGACTTGACTTTTGAGGCGGGAGAGGCATTGATGTCATATTAAACATTTTTCGATAACAGAGGGTAAAAAATTCCTTATCTATTAAATCTAACGCAAAAACCATTTCCGGAATTATTTTTGACAAAATTTCAAGTACTTTCTTTTAAAAAATATATGATATTTTACTATTATGCAATTTTTATCATTCGCTATTCTTTATCAAGTGATTTCAGAATAATGGTCGATTGATTGAGGTTAGAAAAATTACAGTATATTATTTATGGTTTTATCGTAATGACGTAGTTTATTTATTGTTTATACATTGAATCGGTAAGAAGGTAAAAAAATATTTTAGCTGCGTCCATTGACGTGAAAAAAGTATTCATTTGCTAAATCTCGTTCTATCATAGTTACAACAAAACATGCTGCGTATGAAATTCTGGGTGAACATTGAATATATTAATAAAGAGTCTCATCCCCATATATTACTCGAGTCTCTCTAATTAGGTTTGGTAAATAGTTTTACCACATATATAGGTCGTTACTTGTGGTGACACCACGCTCCCAGAAGGTCAGAAAGTGCTCAATTACAATGGCTTTTTTTCTTACATTTACATGATTTTTAAAAACCTTACGGTAATTATTATTTGTTTATAATCTGAAAAGTTAATATAGCTACTTATAAATATAAATACAATACAAATGCAAAGAAAACTAATATTTAAAATAAATATGTACATTAGTACAGTAGTTTATTCAAGTAGATACCAAC
Organism: Tanypteryx hageni; assembly: GCA_028673005.1. Lineage (NCBI taxonomy): Eukaryota > Metazoa > Arthropoda > Insecta > Odonata > Petaluridae > Tanypteryx > Tanypteryx hageni. The sequence continues at coordinate 107,098,300 of CM054112.1, forward strand.
TACCTACTGCTAATTCTTTTTGTATGATTTTTTAAAATGTATGATTATTATTTATTTTTCATTGTTATTTATTTATATTATATATATTTTTAAATATGTTTTTAGATATATTATTATATTTTTTATTAGATAATTTTAAATATATTATTTTTTTCTATTTTTATATAATTATTGTTTATAATTTTTTCTTTTGTTTTTTTTCTGTAGAATAGCTTTTGATTGGATAGAGCTTATTTACAGCATAGGGAATAGTTGCATTAATTTCTACAACCAAACTAAATATTATATAAGTAGCTAACTATCTACTAAAATAAACTAACAAGACAAAATATGGGGGTGTTAAAAAAGAGAGTAGAGAGCATAAATCAAAATGGACAGCATCACAATACGACCCTTGTCAGAAGGTATTTACAATGATTATGATATATAAAATGGTGGTGAAATTTCGTTTACATATATACAATAGTTATAGAGCAAGATAAATTGGTAGGGGAAAAAGTTTGGAGTGGTTTGGCGGCGATCATCTTCGAATGGGTTTTAATGTAGTTTTGCCCTTTTCAGGGCCATAAAAATAATCAAATCTAAGTTAGGGTTATGCACAAAAGGGAGTAAGTTGGAGGATGAGAGGTATTTTAGGAGTTAATAGCGGTAGGCAGGAAGTTAGAGTTGAATGATATCTTGCGTCATCCGGTATTTGTGGCGTTTGGTGGTGTTGTAGGTCCATATAATTTGGAGGAGAGGGTTATTGGTAAGTTTGAGCAGGAGGTTGAATTTATGTGCTTTCAGTTTAGTAAAGTCTAGAAGGGGAGGGATATTGTAGGCATGCTGTAGTTCGTGGATGCGTACCAGTTTGGTTTGCTGAACAATGAAGCGGAAGGTGGATGATTGAAAACTTTCAATTTTGGATTGGTTTTTCTTCGCAGTGTTTAGGTAGATTTCACTGCCATAAGAGAGATGTGGGCGGATTAGAAGGAGGTAGAGGTGCATTTTGTCAGTGAGGCTCCCTCTACAGGATACAGGTCGTGAAAAACATCGCACTCCGGCTGGTACTCGGTCATAACAGATACGAGCGTATCAGCCGGTTACACGAAGACGGGAACGTGGAATCACATGACGTCCTCTTGCCGAGGATGACCAGGGAGTTCTACGTGAAGGCGGCAGCCTCCCAGCACCGAGAGGTGAATGCGCTCTGCAAGATCAGGGCTAGGTTGTGAGCCCGCTACAAGCAACCCATTGCCAGCATAGACTCGCAGGAATCTCTCTCTCCCAACAAGCGGCCTCGCTTGGAGTGAGGGACAGTTCCCCATCTGAGGCTCATAGTTCAACCGAGCTAGTTTCTAACGCTTTCGTGACACATTCACAGCAAAGCTGGCAAGGTGACCATGCCAACATGTTCGGTTTTGGCCAAACATGCAGCTCGTCAGTGAGGCTAATTTTGCTGTTGGTTTCTAATAATGAAGAAAGGATTGACTTTGCTAATTTCGCTCTTTTTAGGGCACATTGGGAGTGGTCTGTAAACAGCAGTTTTTGGTCAAGAATTATGCCAAGGAATTTATGTTTCGGAGCTGTAGGGATCTTTTGGCCTGCAAGCACTGGGAGTTTGAAGTATGGGAGTATCGCTTAAAGCGGGTGAAATGCATGTGGGTGTTTTTTTCTGGGTTAATTTTTAGTCTCCATTACTGAGTCCAGTTGTAAATTTGTCGTGTGTAGTTTGTCTTTTAGTCGCTAGGTCCAAGAAAAGGGATTAGGTAATTATCGCAGTGTAGTCTGCGTTTACGAAAAGGCTAGTATTTGGGTGTTTGGGGAGGTAGTTAATATACAGATTAAAAAGGATAGGGCTCAAAATTTCCCCTTGAGAAACTCCCGTGAGAGCTGGGCAGCAAGTGGAGAGTAAGAGGAGTTAATGCTGCTTTGGAAGGTGCGATTAGACAGAAAAGTTTATTTTTTTGTGGTTAATAGGAAAGTTAAGGTTGGATAGTTTTAGTAAGAGGCGTTTGTGCTAAACAGTGTCAAAGGTCTGCTGATGTCTAAAAATGCAACTTCTGTTGATTTTTTCCATAATTTATACCTCGGGAAATGGTATCAATGAGCCTTAATATTTGATGAATTGTCGATGTGTATTGTCTGAAGTCCATTTGTTCAGGACTAAGAAATTTGTTTGCAGTAATGAAAATGATTAGGCATTTTAGAATAATGCGTTCTAAAATTTTGGAGAGGGTTGGTAAAAGAGAGATTGGGCGATAGCTGGAAGGATAGGACGGGTATTTTCTTGGTTTAAGAAAGAGTAAAATTTTGCCGTTATTCCATATGGGAGAGAAGTAGCTAATTTGAAGGCAGTTTTTAAAAAGGTCGATTAGGAAGTGAATAAAAGGTTTGGAAGAAGTCATATTTTTTAGCATGAGGTTGATGTCTAGGCCTGGAGTGTTTTTAGTTTTTAAATTATGCAGAATGGATTTAATTTCAGGATAAGATGTTGGAATGGGAGCACGTTGGGGAGTTTGGTCAAAATGGAGCTGTAAATTATGACATCTGATTCGGTGGGGGGGGGGGCTGCATTAGGTAATCAGCAAAAAGTTGGGCTTTGTGAAATGGGACGTGAAAGACGGAGTCAGCAGTTTTGAGGGGAGGAGTGGGTGAAAAAGGTTTGATAAGGGATTTGGTTGTACAACAGGTGCTGCAATCGTCAGTGCGGAGAGATTTGATTTTATTAAACCACTGTTGTTGTTGGAAGTCGCGGATTGGGAATTTGATTTTATTTGTCAAACGTGTCAGGTCTCTTCGGTCTGATGTCTGTCGGTGTTTTTGCCATCGTATTCTGATGCGGTTGGATTAGCTCCCGTAATGAGGTAGGGATGGGTGGGATGGGGGTGTGGGTTAGGGAAAAGTTTTGGGAGGCTGAGGTTTTGGAGCAGAGGTGGATATTTGGGATTTCAAAAATTCGGATGTCAATTGAGGTAGGAGAGGGAGTGGGTAAGGGTAGGAGAAAAGATATTTTTTCATTTGCTAAAGAGGCGAATTTTGTCCAGTCACTTCGTTGGGGCAGGGAAGGGAGGAGTTGGGATGGGTCTACAGAAAGGAGAAAAGAAATTAGATAGTGGTCTGTGGATAATGTTTAGTAATTTTAGGGTAAAAAAATAGGGAAAATTTTTATTATGACATAATCAAGTATGTCAGAAGAGGGGTTGTTGGAGGAAAAATGCGTCGGTTTGTCTGGGGTAATAATGGCTATTTGATCGGTGGATGAATAATTAAAAATAAGTCTTCCGTCCGTATTGGTGGCATTGCAGCCCCAGTGTCGATGTTTTGCCTCCCATTCGCCTATGTATAGTCCAGGTCGGTTGTCCGCAAAAAGGTTCCGTAAGCCGACGGTTAACAGTTTTTTGGTTGAAGGTTTGTAGATGGAGTTAATGGTCATTGGGCCAATTTCTGTGTGGAGGACATTTTCTATCGCTTCAAATGAGTTAATGATGGGGAAATTCCTGAGTGTTAAAGGTTTGATCTGATGGCGATGGCCTGGCCGCCTCCAGAAGTAGTGCGATCTAAACGGTTAATTTTAAAATTAGGGATGTATAGCTTATTTGTAACCGTTAAGTGGGTTTTCTGGATGAGAATTAAGTCAAAGTGAGAAGCTGAAAGTCCTTTCAGGGCAAATATTTGGAGCTTACGGTGGGGAAGAGTGTAGGTACAACAAAAGATCTTTCCGTAAGATAAGCTCGAGCTGCTAGGTAGTCAGAGACATTGTAATAAAATTAGGTTGGAGGAAGGTAATTTTGCTGATAGCCTTAAACTAGCATTTCACATAGATCTTTAGATAGTTGGAGTCAGATTAGGGAAGTTCGAATTATAATTGAGGAGATTGAGGGGATGTGGGCGGGTTTCGCTGGTAGGGGTTAGAGGTCAATGGGCTTGGGGTTTGTGGAAGGGGGATAGGTGATTTGGAGTGGGGTTGGGAGTGGGATTCCTTGAGCTCTGAGGATTTGGATGCATTTAGAGAGGAGTTGGGTGGATTTGAGTCAGAGTCAGATTCCTCACTGTCTGAGGAATTGGGGTCGGGATCTAGGAATTGGAAGCGGTAGGAGGTGGTGACTTCCGTTGGGGGGGGGGGGGGTAGGTGTTAGGGCTTGGGTGGTTGGAGGATGTGGGTTTGGATTTTTGGAGCGGGTAACTCTGGCTGGGCTAAAATTATTACCTTTATTTGATACGGAATTTGTATCTAAGATATATTCAGCATTTGAAACATTATTATTAACACTAGTGGAGGGTGTAACATTTACCTTTTGGAAACGGTTTATTCTGGGTAGGCAGTGATTTGAAGCAATATAAAAAGCAGTATTTAGGTTATTACTAGAGACAAAGGCAGTTGAGGATAGAGCACTATCAACCGAATGAGGGTGGGTGCTACTCACGACATTTGTGTAGATGTGAGGCACGAGGGCTGGTTCAGTAGCTGTCATCATGATAGCCAGGATGTTAGTTCGGAGATGTCTGCGGGCACAAGCGATGAGGTAGTCTATGCGGCCCACTGATGGGGTTGAATTTAACTGGTTTGATGAATCAGCTGGGCGGGATGACTGTATCGGGGTGATACTAGCTGAGGTGATTGATACTAGTTATGGGTATTTATAGTAACGTTGAGTACGTTTTGACGCCAAATCTAGAGAATTACGCAGCGTCGTCAACGCTAACTGATAATATTTTTTCGCCTGATTCGCATATAACTCATAAATACTGTTATCGCCATGGCATGCTTCATAACAGGGATCGCTTGTAAGTGGTGTTCAATCACTAAGACACTCACAGACAAAATTTAAGCGTCTACTTAGAAATGAATGCCGTGGTTATCATCTTCTTTTAGGTATGTGCGTAGGGCATAGCATTAACGAGAAGGTTCGTTCGATCACACCCAAATAATTTATTTGTTAACATGGATAAAACCACCGCCATGGACACTGCTACCACCCTCACTAAAAATCACGTTTTCTCTTTCCTATATAAAATTGCGCACTAGCGACAGTAATCACTTTAAAAAATTCTTTCAAGTACGTCGTCATTAGGGATCTTTGAGGAGGATTTTGACGTCTCCCCAAAATGAAATCGTTTTCATCCCCGCTGCTGGGCTTTATTTGGATGGACTTTCAACAAAGAATTCACACTCCCGCTCGCTTACCTAGAGAGAGAGACGGACTGACAGACGACATTATTTAGAGCGATATTGAGAATATATAGTCTCTTCTTACAGAGAGAGGGGGAGAGACAGAGAGAAACGTTCTTCACAACAACAAAGTACTTATCTAACGAAGAATCGCCTCTTTCAATCGGATACGGCTCCCCATCACTTGTATCTGCTAGTGGGTGGAGAATAACTCATATTATTTCATACGAAGTCTACTTTTCCATAGAAGGAGAGAGGTAGAGAGGAAAAGAGAATAAGAGAAAGTAGGATGGGATAGAAGAAGAGAGAAAAGGAGTAAGACTGGGAAGTATATTAAATTTTATATTTAATCTACGCATACCCGTCTTATCTGAAGGGCATTTACCCTCGTCGATAAATAAAGTGAGAATCAATATGTGAGAATCCTTCTTCGTAAAGGGAAGCAGCCTTGATTCTCATTCCAAGTACAAATGTTCAACACACCCAAATATATAATTTATGTGTGCGTGCAACACCGCGTTTGCTTGTGTGTGTATGTCTGTAATTGAACCTTTGAATGGGTGAGGGAGGGGAAGTGCGAGAACAAAGAAAAAAAAGATAAATGTATTAAATATTATATTAGGTCAATTTTACGGGCATTGGCAGCAGATCTTCTCACATTTCAGTTCGACGTAATTGCGAAACACGATAACTGCTACCGGTTGCCAATCCAATTTTATTTAAATGGAGTTAGCCACTGGTAGCAGTCACCGCCACTCCGCATGAAAGCCCGTTGGTTTTTCATCTATCACACCTTCCGCTGGAACTGCCACGTCTTTCAAGTAGGATGAATTTCATTAACAGAGGTATTTTTACACTCACAATCAGAATAGCCGATTCTTATATAATATTTCCTATTCTAAATAACATACGATCAAGCTATTTCCACATAATTTTATATGGTAATTGGTGAATATCTAAATTTTTGGAGTCTCTAAATTGAAATTATTCTTCGGAAGAACAAGAAATCTTTACAAATTCCCACTCATCCAAGGTGAAAAAAATCCATAATTTTCTTGAATCTCTTCTTCACTCTGATTTTATAGAAAAGCTAGAAAAATTTACCGAGAGTGATAGATGATAGGCGTTAAGTATAAAAATTTTATCTTAGTTGATTTCATTCGTACGTACTTTCCGCTTATATAAATTTATTTGATCAAACCAACATGTCTGACATTATGATAAATATATTAAGGTTAATATATGCCATGTAAAACTTGCTCCATATATATCACTCCGATTTACGTTTCGTGTTATTCCGCCGTTATTTCATGGAGAAGGCGTCCTTCCGAAAACTCACATCGAACCATTTTCTAAGGTAAGATTCGATGACGAGTTATCGGCAGGACGCCGAATCGTACTATCGATGGAATTTGTCATATGACGCGGTGGCGTAAGGACATGAGTCTACACTAATCTTAAACTTAAATACCTTCACGTTGATCTTCAGGTTGCCAGTAGAGGGGCAGATGGAAAGTTGGCCTTCCACTCAGCGTTCTCAGTCATCCGGCGGATGTTAGATTCTCCAACCTGTGATCATCCCGTACCCTGTGTGCACAAGTCAGCCATCCGTCCTTCGGGAGCGGCATTAAGCCGTTAGCCCCCTTGGTGATCTTGGTTAAGAGTAGGTTCCTCTCCATCATTCTGTGTGTGTTCGGTGTGGTAGGAGTTATGGCTATAATAATTCAACAGGTTGATTAGCCAACATTTCCATACAAACAAACAAATAAACAAACGTCAATTTTCGATACAGGGCGCCGACACAGGACAGATGACATTGGAAGAGACTGGTTACCACAGTAAATGAATGAGGTTGGATAGATTTTTCAAACTCATGCATGGACTGTGATGACCAATCACCACCTGATTTACAGAAATTTCTGATCTTCTCTTAGCAAAGGCGTGGCAATATGTGATAATACGGTTTTCCTCTTCTGAATAGATTCTCGGTCAAGGCAGAATTCTTCTTTCCATTTGAATCAATGTAATTCCTAATATTCCGTTATTCTATACCAGTACACATCATCTGTAAGTATACAGACCGTTTAGGTCTTGTAGTCAGACCTGAGGTTGGGCAGTGGAATAGATCTGATAGTCGGCTGGAGCGTGAGGAGACACGGAGTGGAAACATCGAGGACAGGTCAGGTGACCTGTATTTGCCATATATTGAGTTGCTTAGGAACTTAAGATCAATAAATAATCTCCGAAGAGAGAGAGTTACGAAGAGAGGGAACACGATTCCGGATTATAGAAAAAAGAAGTTCAGAGATCTCTCGAGAAGTTTAAAGTTAGACAGGGAAACAGTAGAGCAAATGGGGGATCAGTATTCAGGAATTGGTAGGACAAAAGATAAAGAAAGAACCAAGAGCAAAAATACCATCGCATTCATTGAAACGTCAAATAAGTTCAAGTAAACGCATAGCACGAGAAGAAATGTTTTTGATGTGTGCAGTGAAGAGTAATTTCTGATCCAAAATCACGCCAAGATCTTTTTGACAGAGATATAGGTTTGTTATTTTTTAAAAGCAAACATTCATAATAATACTCAAATTTACAGTCACCTGAGAGACCTGTACTTCGCGATAAAAATCATTCAGTACCTGAGATTTGTATTTAACGCGAAAATTTTTGAGAATCGGTGAAGTAAAATACAAACTAGATAAAGTTTATTTAGCCCACAGAGAAGAATTAAAAAACAGTACATAAACTGTACATTTCACTGAAAGAGTAGCATGGTCAGCCTTCAAAACAATGACTACCAATTTCCTAGGCAATGTGAAATCCAAATATTATGCTAATGTTGTGGAAGAGATGCTTAAAACTTACAAATATTGGTGAAATATGCCACTAGAAGTACATTTTCTTCACATCCATTTAAACTTTTAACGCCTAACCTGGACTCTGCCAACCAGAAGCATAGAGAGGTTTTCTATAAAGATATATCTACCATGGGAAATCGCTATCAGTCAATATAAAATTCATGTTTATTGGTTGATATTTATTAGACAGAACTGGGAAGCTACAGAAAAAATAAATCTGTTCAAATGTATCTTTCTTGTATAAGTAAAGTTTTAATAATATTAGAAATATCCAAAATTTTGTTTTCATCTTCCTGATATAATTGGGTGCTGGGAAACTATTTAAATAATTTTCAAACTTAGCACATTCAAATTTATTTGAAAAGAAAGAAGGTTTGTTTTTTTGTTAAGTGTTATCTATGCAAAATTGAATAGGATTACAATTCTGGCCATAAGTGTAAAATTTCATTGTCTTCAAAGAAAGTGTTTAGGGAATTTTAAAAATCCACATCCGCACCATGTCTAAAAAGCAGCAATCTTCAATGGTAAAACATTCATAATAGATTTGTATACGTAATTATTACGTCATAAGTATAACTGATATGCTTCTCAGACGAATAAGTAGAACAAGTACAAAATGCATAACGGACCACTGTTTACTGTCGCCTGGTACTTGAATTATTAAGCCGTTGATAACATCCACGAAAATTTGAAAGATTGTCTTACCAGATTCATGTAGACAGAGGAGTGAAGAAAAACCATATGTTGAAGATGATTGGATAGGATGATAGAATTCTCATCCAATGATAATAACGGATGAGAAAACTGTCGACAGTCATCGGCAGTCCGTATGACAAATCTTGTAGACTTCCTGCATAGCATTTTGCTCACTCGTATCGCAATTCATTTGCGCCCCTCAAACCATTCAATACCCTCCACCTTCGACTTCAATATTGGTTTCTTCAACCGTTTCGTGCAAGCTTTATACTACAGCACTAATACAATTAACATTCATAATGTACAAAAAAGTATCAAACATTCAGTGCCCACATGAGTCTTTCGATTGAAGATTAATAAAATTAAACATATAAATAATTAAATTATATACAGCAACTCAATAAACACATGCATGCATTGAAATTACCGTATTTACCCAAACATAAGTTGAGGAAATGTTCTTATGCATGATTAATGAAACTGCTGTATTTATCCAAATATAAGACGAGGCACTATTTCTGTTATTGCATCTGAAAAATAATGGGATTATCTTATATTCGCATTTAAAGACATCAAAAGTTTGCGGTCAATTATTGAGGTAGGATAGTGATGAATCGCCGCTTAGCAGCAGTTTCCCTCTTATTAGGCCAAAAATATTAATTGAATACCAGCGTCACGTGGATCGTCTACGCGAAAAGCCTGGTAGAACTGGTGAGAAATCAGAAGAAAACCCTGTGTTTTTTTATATGGTTTACAACTGAACCGTATCGATGAAGGGCTGGATATGAAAAACTGAAAACCGTATTAACGCTGTCAGCAGTGGCTGATGAGATAAAACTGCCACCATTTGTTGGCCTCAAGTGAAAAAATCTGCCCACCCAGAAACGATCAGGTGCCATTCTGAAGATAAGAGGAATGATCTGGTTAGACGATTTTCGGAATTACATTAAAGATGTGAAATCTATAATTTGGCAATAAAATATAGACCTTGTGGTCATACCAGGAAGCATTGCCTCTCAATTGCAGTTACTTCATATTGTCGTCAAAAAATCATTTATAGACTGTATATGTCGTCTCTATGAAGATGAATTGTTGTGTGGAAACTGTCTTTTAACTCCTTCCGAATACATAGAGTAGCCATATAAAGACCAGCTTGAAAAGTGTATTAAAACTGTGTAGGACCACATCTCACAGGAATCTGTTTCAAAAAATAATGTAGTATTTCGAATAGTAAGATGAAATTCTATCAATCAGAGTGATGAAGAAAGTAATAGTGATGTTGAAAGTGTGGACTAACCTGACTGCATATGGGATGGATTTCATGTGATAATTATTTCTGTTTATATTTAGTCTTATCGTTATTTTATATTTATAAAAAAAATTATCCCTTTAGTGTTTATGTTATATGTGTATCTTCAATAATAATTTTTGAAAATTGTTCTTCCATTATGTAATTGAAAAAACGTTTTTCCTTATACAGCTACCAATTTTTGGGGCTTCGTCTTATATTCGACTCCTCTTACATTAGGAAAAATACGGTAAGTAAAGCATTTTTGAACTAAACTAAAATATTTATAAAGAAGGATATAGTTAACGTTTTACGTAAGATCTGATAATTTTATTCTAAAATCAAATCAAGAACACGAAAAAAGAACTGCTAATTTCCACAAATGAATGAGGAAAAAAGGGCCGGTTTCAGTGAATAATAACTATTATCAGGTCACAAGATGAGTAGATTAGATTTTATATTGTCTTTATTTGGGGTAAGATTGAGACTAGAAACCCCTCGTTATGACACAAATATAATAATATATTCAATAATTAGCAATTATATAATAATAATGCAATGACTGAGAAAATATAATAAATGTACGAGAAAAATAACAAAAAACACACTGCAGGAAAACACTCAAATAGAGGGTGTGTGAAAAACTAGCGAACCCTATAAAACCTGTGTGTGTGTAAAATTTAAGGCGAATCAGCCTCTTGGGCTATTATCGCCGTAACAATACATTTTAAACACCACCTATTTGTGATGAACTACCTACATCACCCAACATGTTATAAAGAATAAATAAATAAATAAAGGCCCACTTGGGGCAACGCATCTCCGCAACGCTGGCAGTTAAGCATTTCAGGATAATCGGGAGATGATCACTACCACATAGATCTTTGTACACCTCCCACTCAAAAAATGGAGCGACCGTGCTAGAGCAGATAGTTAGGTCGATAGAAGAAAATGACCTACTACTAGCACTGAAGTGTGTGTCGCTGCCATCATTGAGTATAACCAGATCCAGGCTCGAGAATACCTCAGACAGGCGACGTACCCTAGGATCAGTCCTCTCTGACCCCAACTCTGAATTATGTGCATTAAAATCGCCCATAAGGATGAATGGGGGTGGAAGTTGATCTATAAGGTCAAGGATTGACCTCCTTGTGATGGTCTTATTAGGGGGCAAATAGATCGAGCAGATGGTCACCAGCTGAGGGAGGGCAACTCTAACTGCAACAGCCTGCAGCTGTGTGTTAAGAGTTACCTCCTCCGAGTATCTCGAGTTATGAACCAACACAGCCACTCCTCCGCGAGCTTGCTGGGCACTCACAAGGTCTTTCCTATACAAGGAATACCCTCTGAGTGTGACTGTGTATTTTCCCTGAACAGTGTTTCCTAAAAGGAAACACATGCTGGCGATAGGTCAGATAGGAGGATACGAAGTTCAGGCAGGTGGTATCGAAAGCCATTACAATTCCACTGAATTATTTTGTCCATTTTCTGAGGGTGAGATCAGAGGATTACCTTTGAATTGTTAATTTTTTCTGGCCATTCCCCCTTCCTGGCATCTTGAGGAATTTGACGCCGCTATCTGACAAGTAGTCCATATCCAAATCTTCCTGACTGGATATGGACGGCCTCAGCGGCTTTGTATTTAATTTTACAGGGGATTTATCCCGTTTATTTTAGACCCTTTTAGGAGCTACTGGAGACTTGCTCACTTCCACTTCCATAGGGCTATCATGCTTTTGTTTTTTTATTATAATTTCTTTTATTTTCTTTTCATCATTTTCCTTACTTCCCACTTTTTTATAGGTGCTACCTCATCTGTCTGGGTAGCGATGGTACTCTTCTTGATAGGGGTAGCTGCCAAGGATGCAAAAGACCTTGACAAAACAGGAGCAACAAGAGTTCTACATTTATTCCGTGCCTCAAAGTAAGACAGTTTCTCAAGCGTCTTAAGCTCCATAACCTTTTTTTCTTCCATTAATTTTGGGCAGTTCCGAGAGAATGCCGGATGAGGACCTTCACAGTTCGCACATGACACCGTCGCTGCGCATTCTGCTCCATTGTGCATATCCCGATTACATCGGGGGCAGACTGCTTTGCCCTTGCAACGTGGAGCAGAGTGCCCAAACTTCTGGCACTGGAAACAGCGCATAGGGTTTGGTATATATGGCCGAACTGCACATGCCTCATAACCAATCATGACCTTCTCTTGTAGCTTCTCGAGAAAAAGTGAGGACCATAGAGGTAGTATTGACTGCCTCACCGTTTCTTTTCGTTGTCAATCTCCTGCAGTCAATGACCCCCTGAGAGGTCATCTTCTGCTTACACTCCTCGATCTCTACATATAGAAGATCATAATTTGATATGACCCCTTGGAAGGTGTTGAGGGTTTTATGGGTCTCAACAGTTACCGGCATGTCTCCCAGCATTGAGATGTTTAAAATCTTCCGGCTTTGGGTCTCGTTCATGGTGGTAATAAGAAGAGTACCATCCCTATGTTTTTTAACAGATTCTAAAGATCCAGGCACCTGTACCGACAAAGACATATATATAAAGAAGGGAGACACTTTTGTGAAGGTCTCACCTTCAGTTGAACGATTCAGTAAATCGTTCAACTGAAGGTGAGACCTTCACTAAAGTGTCTCCCTTCTTTATATATATGTCTTTGTCGGTACAGGTGCCTGGATCTTTAAGTTTCGATGCGTTTTCAAGGACAAGGCGGCTGATACATTTTTCCAGTGTTACGAATTTCCTTACTCAGATAACGTCGCTTGATTGATTTACGTTTTGACTCCATGTACTCCGATAAGTTATGTTGATTATTCAAAATGTAAATATATTTAAATCATAAAATATAAAACTGTATTATCCAAATGTCAGCTATGTTCACGTAAAATTGTTTCACAAGTAGTCAGTAAATGTCATTATATTGCTCGAAGAGTATTTTCTCTTTTGGATAATGTTCGGTGTTTTTGTCTGTCCTTTTACGATGAATAGGAAAAGGAAACAGGAGTCTTGCCATCGCCCACCGTTTTTGAGAAAATTGCTCTTATCCTTCTGATGAAGAAGCTATCAAAATTCACCACATAGCATGATTTTTTGTTTAAATTTTAGCGCCAAATTTGGGCTCTACCAACCACGAACATGGACAATTTTTCCCTCAAGATATATCTAATATGGAAAAGCGCTACCGAGGCAAATAAAATCCAAGTTAATTAGCTCATAACAGTTGAATTCCGATAAAGGAAGTTACAGAAAAAATTAAATCAGTTCCAATGTATTTTTCTTGTAAGTATAAGTAAACACTGAATAATATTAGAAATACCTAAATCTTTGTTTTCATCTACCTGAAAATTAATGAGTGATCGGAAACTTTTAAAATAATTTCCAAATTCAGCACATTTCATTTTATAAGAATCGTCTATTTTCGTTAAAAGAAGTAAATAAAGATTTATTTTGTTGTTCAGTGTTATCTACTCCTATTTTAAAAGGGATTACCAAACTCGCCATATGGGTCAAATTCCATTGACCCAAAAATATCCAATAGCTTAGAACGTTAAAAAATCCGCTTGCGCATCTGGGCTAAAAAGATGCCATCTTCAGTAGTAATACATTGGTAATAGATTGCAATAAGTATTTAATAGTTCTAAATAGAGCCTATTGTTCGATGAAGAGATTTCATAAGAGTAACTTCTATGCATCTCAGATGAATAAGTAGAACAAGCAGAAATTGCTTAACGGACCACTGTTTATCGTCGCCTATTACTTAAATTATTAAACAGTTGATAATATTCACGAATATTTTCAAAGATTGTTTTGGCGGATTTATGTAGATAGAGGAGTGAAGCAACACCGTACGTTGAAGATGATAGGAACGGTGAATACTGTAGACAGAATTCTCATCCAATGATAATAACGGATGAGAAAACTGTCGGCAGCCATCGCCAACCCGTATGACAAAACGCGTAGACCTCCTGCATGGCATTTCACTCACTCGTAACGCAATTCATTTGCCCTGCACTAACTATTTAAGACCGACATGACTCATTTGACTGAACTCGAATAAAATTAAACATATCAATAATCATTAGCTAAATAATCACATATTATATACAGCAGCTCACATAACAAATAGAAGCAATTACATTACCGTATTTATCCGAATATATGACGAGGTATTCTTCCTATGCATGATTAGTGAAACTGTTGTCTTTATCTAAATATAGGGCGAGATGCTATTCCTATTATTGCATCTGAAAATGATGGATCGACTTATATTCGCATGTTTAAAGACGTCAACAGTTTACGGGAAATAATTTAGATAGGATAATGATGCAATGCGCTTAGCAGCAGCTTCCCCCTGATTATGCCAAAATATTAATTGAATACCGTCGTCACGTGATTCGTCTACGCAAAGAAAATGATTACCTGGTGGAAGAGATGAGAAATGCAGTCGAGAACCCTGTTTCTTGACATGGTTAACAACTGGACAGTTGAGTACAAAGGTATTAATATTTGTGAAAACAGCAGGAAAAAAATCTGAAAATCATATTAATGCTGTCAGTAGTGGCTGATGAGAGGAAGCTGCCACAATTTGTTGTACACAAGTGAAAAAATCTACCCACGCAGGAACTCCCTAGTGGTTCCATATTTCAGTCTAGAACAGACGATCAGGTGCCATTCTGAAAATAAGAGGAATACTCGTGTTAGATGATTTTCGGAACCACCTTACAGAAGATGTGAAATCCTTAATTTGGCATTAAATACAGACCTTGTGGTCATACCTGGAAGCATAACCTCTCAATTGCAGTTACTTCATATTGTCGTCAATAAATCATCTATAGACTGTATACGTCGTCTTTATGAAGATGAACTGTTGTGTGGAAACCGTCTTTTATTTCCTTCCGACAACATAAAAAAGCCATATAAAGACCAGCTTGGAGAGTGGATTAAGACTGTGTAGCACTTTTTACTTTTTCCATACAGAGTTTAGGGGAAAGTATCGTTTTCATGAAAAAATAGACGAGATTTCAACGGAAATATACGTTTTGAGGTCCCCTGAACACGTTTTGACCATTTTCTCGATGATGTCTGTGTGTGTGATAGCTTTTTTGTGGGAAGTCTAAAAATTTCTCGGTTTCTTAAAATATTTATTTTTATGTAACCTATTTGGAATTTTTAGAAATATTACAGATATGGAGAAAATCGTGGTGGTCACATCAGATTTTTATAATTTATATGTGAAACTTTAATCGCTTCTCCCTTACGAAAAAGCTAAAATTCCAGTAATGGAATAAAGAAAGATTTTTTTGTTTTGGTCAATAGTTAAAAATGTCCACAGTACACACGCAGTTTACTGAATAATAATTATCTGTAATTATTTACGTTGAAATCTATTAAGTTTGATGATGCTACAACAATAATTTCGACACTTCATAAAAAGCGCGAAGCGAAGAAAGAAATTATTTCGTCTATTTGAAGGCTTAATAGACGCTAATTCAATCGGAGGCAACAAAGCAGACCGCCTTGGCAACACCGAAAAAACCATAAAATTTCAAAAAGAAACGCGTGTTTCTGACAAGTTCTTCCGTGTAACATCTAAACACTGCAATAATAAGATATCATATAGTTTTAGCTGTCGAATAAAGTAAAAACGGAGAAATCCGGTCCATATTTATGTATTTTCATTAATGAAGGAAATGAACCTTGTACCTTGAAAAATCGAAACTCATCTGCAAACATATGGAAAAGTATAATTGCCTCCTGGAGTAGAACCTGGGACACCTTAAACGAAAACAGTTTTTCCTGGGTCTCCTTTTTGGCAGAAATAAAACGGCGCTTACAGTATTTCTCTATAACAAACAGTTCTAGAGATAAAAAGGGGGACGGACAGACAGAGAGACGGACGGACAGGCATTGAGTAATCTCTATCTCTGCCATAAATATTTTGAAGAATTTGTTTGTGCATTTATAACACAACAACTACAGAGCGTAGAAGCAATATGACGGTGCCATTTTAACCGCAATAAAAAGATAAGCAAAATAGGAGGGTTTTTAAAGCGATTTAAACTACATTTTTCATTTTTTAAATGTTTTTCTCTTTTAATTTTTCCACATTTAAATAAAATGGGAATGCGCGTATTGTTGGAATCACAATCTACTTGACACCCGTTATAAACAATATCTAATATAAACTAAAAGAAATAATATATCTAATATAAAGTAAAGTAGGGAAGAAAGAAATACTAAGGTTATTCAAAGAAGGACAATACTACAAGGGTCCCCTTGTCTTAAGTGCCCCGGGACACCTAAAACCTTAATCCGTTCCTGGATGGGGGAATGGACGAAAATGTGAGTAAACGGTGAATAGTTGGTGGGGCGAGGTGAGGAATGGGAATATATGGACAGGAGATAGAGAGCATAGTAGAGAGGATAGTAGTTGAACGTTGTTTAGGGGTATCCCCACATTCTTTCCCCATATTCACAACTCCCCGCCTCTCTCTTGTTGATATACATTGCCTATTTTTTTTAATGCTTGTTACCTGATGATGGTGATTATTCACCGAAACCGGTCGTGTTTCTCATTCATTTGTGGAAATTAGCAAAGGTTTTTATTTAAAATATTGTATTTGATTACGGAATTCCAAGAAGTATCTGCCTCGTCCATCACTTTCATTCAACCGAAACTCTGCCGAGAAGGCAGCCCACCGACTATACGCAGTGTTTTACTCGTTGATGTTGAAATTCATTGACGCGTTTTCGGCAGGACGACTACTCGCTTCATTGTTGACTTATTACCATAGCAATTCCAGCGTATCCATTTAGCTAGACAACTCAAGTCGATAGACAAATTGCAGATAATGCTGCGAACGACGATAGATAATGACAGAAAACTCATACCGTGTTTAATTGGGGGATGAAGTTTTTGGTATCAGCAACCGCCAGTAATCACGATAATTTATGTATGTATGTATATTTAGGTTTTTGTGTTTAAAGCGATACAACGTAAAATGAATGAATGGGAAAACCGCTTATATCTCAAAAACGTTTTATCCTTTTAGATTCAAACCTTCAGGAATTATTCAGTAATGCCACTTTTAAACTTTAAGCTGCTGTATTCTTAAGGTTTTGTTTTTATTTGCAATGGGTTCATTTTAGTATTATCCCCTTATATTCTTAATTTTGGCGCATTTATTGCCATACATGTTGGTAGAAAATTGATTTCATAAATAAAAAACAATAGTCAACAAAAATTTCAGATTAACATAATGAACCTGTTCCTAAAAACAAAATGTAATTTGTATTAAAAATAATGAAACAATTTTTTATTTGCACCAAATTCAAAACATAAGTATAAAATTCACAGAAACATTTATATACCATAATGTCAAAATAGATTTTTTGAGAAAAAATTTATGTAATCTTGAATAAATATATCATCATTAATATTTTTTTGACACACAAATTTTACATAATCAAAACAATCCTTAGGTACTCTCTAGAACATTCAATTGAAATTATAACTCGAAATAATAATAATAATAATAGTAATTTCCCACCCAGCCAAGGTGAATAAATTCATAATTTATTTGAGTCTCTTTTTCACTTTGATTTTATAGAAAAGATAGAGAAGTGACCGAGATGGTGAGCGATAAATCCATAAAAAATGCATCTTAGTCGACTGCATTTGTACGCACATGCCCATTATACAAATGTGCGCTATTACTTTAATACATGTCTGATATTATGATAAATATATTAAGGTTAATATATGCCATACGTAACTTGCCTCACATATATCAATCCGATTTGCGTTTCGTGTTATTTTGCCGGTATTTCATTGAGAAGGCATACTTCCGAAAACGCACATCGAACTATTTTATACTATACGATTCTCTGACGTGTTACCGACAGGACGCTGAATCGTTCTTCTGATGAAGTCAGCTCTCCTTTCAAGTTGTCATCTGCAGCGGCGTCAGAACATGTGACTACATTAATCTTAAACTTTCTCGTAAACGACGTCGAGTAGTAATAGTAGTAATAGGAGTACACTATTTTGCATATACTTTCATTCTGCAAAGTCTCAATCCGAAGTGAGTGTCACATCTTGTGGGCTTCCCTTGTTGGACACCTTCACGTCGATCCTTACCACAGGACGCCGATCCCGGGACAATTGACATTGGAAGAGATCGGTTAACACATTAAATGAATGAGAAAGGATTTTAATTTCAACCTCATGCATAAACTGTGCTAACCAATCACCACCTGCTTTACAGACTTTTCTTATCTTCTTTTTGCAAAATCATGACAATGGGTGATAATCCGGTTTTCCTCTTTTGGATCGACTCCCGTTCAGTGCAGAATTCTTCTTTACCCTTGTTGAGAGAGAGAGGGAGAGAGAGAGGGAGAGAGGGGGAAAGAGGGAGGAAGGGAGGGAGAGAGAGAGAGAGGGGGGAGAGGGAGGGAGAGAGAGGGGGAGAGAGGGAGGGAGAGAGAGGGGGAGAGAGGGAGGGAGAGAGAGGGGGGAGAGAGGGAGGGAGAGAGAGGAGGAGAGAGAGAAGGGGGAGAGGGTGGGAGAGAGAGGGAGAGAGGGTGGGAGAGAGAGAGAGGGGGATAGGGAGGGAGAAAGAGAGAGGGAGGGGAGGGGGAGGGAGAGGGGGGGAGAGAGAGAGAGAGAGGCAAGATTTCGTTCGGAAAGATAGAAAATCTAGCAGGTTTCCAGATTGAAGCTGTCTTGTATTACAGATGAGTTCAGTCGCTTTTTAAAGAAATCATGGTATTTCAGCTAAGATTCAACTAGCAGCATGTCATTCACATTTTCATCAAGATCAATCAGACGATTGACGCATGTCGATTTAACACTAATTCTTTAAAATTTAGACGGCAGCTGGAGCGGAAATATCTGTGTTTACATTTTTGCGTTAAACGAAAGAGAATAGGCCTTCGACGTGAAGACTCCAACGGAGGAATAGCGGTTGCTGCGTAACATATGTCCAACACAAAATTATTTCTCCCATCCAAATATTGAGAGCTAGAGAGATGGACTACAACGACCGCGCTTCCAAATGTTGCGGGTGGACGGACAGCGGGGAACTTCTGTCACGGTCACAATCTGATTGACAGACACAGCATGAGAATGAGCGAGAGTCGATGTCTTTGAAATAATTGTGAGTTCGAGTAATTAGGATTTTTCAATAACGCAAACATATTATACGTGTGCGTGCATGCGGACGTCAGCGCGTATGAGTGTGTGTAGTAGAAATATGTGGAAGACTGAGGGTGGAGATAGAAGGGAGAATAGAGGGTGAGAGACGGTGAGGGAAGAGGAAGTGTGAGAACGGAGCAAAAAAGATAAATTCATTAAATATGATATCAGGTCAATTTTACGGGCCTTTGCAGCAGATCATCACATTTCAGTTCGACGTAATTGCGAAAGGCGATGACTGCTCCCAGCGGCCATTACCATTTAATTTCAAAGGAATAAGTCACTGGTAGCAGTCACCGCCACTCCGCCTGTAGGACCGTTGATTTATCCTAGACCAGATCCTTCAAGGAGGAAGAATATCATTAACAGAGATGTTATAACACTCAGAATAACCGTTTCGTATACAATATTTCTTATTCTACATCACTTGTGATCAATACTAAATTTTTGAGTCTCTGGATTGCAATAAAACCTTGAAAGAATAACGAAACTCAGCCAATTCCACACAGCAAAGTTGAATAAATTAATAATATACTTCAGTCTCTTTTCTACCCTGATTTTACAGAAAAGCTACGAAAAGTGACCGAAAGTGATACATGGTAATCGTTAAATTCATAAATTATGTATCTGAGTCGTCCCATTTATACATATTTGCCGATTATATAAAATCACTAGATTAATCTAATATATGTCTAAAATTATGATAAATATATTAAAGTTAATATATTCCCTACGTAACTTGCTCCATTTATATAATTCAGATTTGCGTTTAGTGGTGTTCTGTGATAATTTCATTGAGAAGGCTTACTTTCGAAAACGCACATCGATCACTTTCCTACGGTAAGATTCGCTGCTAAGTTATCGGTAGGACTCCAAACCGTACTATCGATTAGGTCGACACTCCTTGGAAGATGTCATCTGCAGCGGTGTGAGGACAGGTGATTAATTTAATTAATTAATCTTAAACATAGATATCTTCACGTCGATCCTCCACACAGGTCGCCAATCCCGGAACAGTTGACATTGGAAGAGATCGGTTACCACAGTAAATGAATGAGGATGGATTCATTTTTCAACCTCATGCATGGACTGTGATAACCACTCACCTCCTGCTTTACAGAATATTCTGATGTTCTCTTTGTATAGTACTAGTAGTAATTTATTTTAAAATGCGTCGACGGCTATGGTCATTTTTCACTGTCATTAACTGGGCATATGTATACACAGAAGGGAGGAGGGAAACCCGGTACCGGCATTAGCCTATTCTTTACGAAAAGCACCAAGGGGGCCAACTGCTTAACGTCCCTTCCGAAGGACGGAACGCTAAATTTGCGCGGTCTCCTCAAACCGCACAAACTGGGGTCTGGGATCTTTGATTTAATATTTGTTGCTCCGTGGCGTAAAATAGGTTTACTTTGAAAAATCAGTGATAACGAAAACCTCACTTTCGGTTTTTTAAGTTTCGATGAGTTTTCAAGGACAAGGCGGCTGATATATTTTTCCACTGTTCCAAATATCCTTTCTCATAAAATATAACTTCGCAAGATTGAATTCTGTTTTGGTTCTATGTACCAAATGTAAATTAATTTCAATCATACAATATAAAACTGCATAATCTCAATTTCAGCTATGATAACATGAAATTGTTTCACAAGTAGTCAGTGACTTTGACGAATATTTCCACTTTTGGATAGTGTTGGGTGTTTTTTTGTGTATTTTTACAATGATTAGGAAAATGAAACCGGAGTCCTACCATCACCCACTGTTTCTGTGAAAATTGCTCTTATCCTTCTGATGATGAAGTTATCCAAATTCAAAATATAGCATGAACATTGGTCAAAAGATTTCTTTTCACTTTATCCTAAACTCTTAACTTTTGGGCTCGGCTAACCACGAGCATGGAGAATTTTTCCATCAAGATATATTTACAATGGAAAAGAGTTAACAAGGCAAATAAAATCACTTTATTGGCTGATAACTGTTGGACTAGGATCAAGGAAACTACAGAAACATTAAATCAATTCAAATGTATTCTTCTTGTATAAGTAAAGGCTAAATAATATTATAATACAAAAAACTTTGTTTTCATCTTCCCGAAAATTATAAAATGCTTGCAGTATGCAAGAACCTTCTACTAGTTATATATAGACGTTTCTTACAGAGGAGGAGGAGGATAAAACATACAAGTAGAAGGTGCTTATATACTACAAGCATTTCATCTCACGTTGAAAAAACATTAAATTTTCAAAGAGATATTTCATCATGAGGAATATTTCTTTAATTCTAAATATTTCTCCTCAGGATCGGTTTTCGTTTATTCATTATGGAACAATAATGTAGTAAAACACTCACTAATTTTTAAAATTTAAGAAATATTATACTTTTCCCACATTGGGTTAATAATGCCACACATTTCTGCCAATTATTAAATTTATAGCACAATTAGAAGTGAAATTACATTTTTTTAAATGTTTAAAATTAAATAATTTTTAACGGCCGCAATAACAATTTCATGGATACATTGAAATGTTTATTCGTTTATATTGACTAAACTCTAAATAATTTAAAAATTTCAGTTCTCTAACTCTCCCTGTAGTATCTAAACATTTACCTATTTTTTTAAACTTTAAGAACTCTTAACTGCCAAACAAATTTAAATATCAAAATTTCTATAATCACTCTTTCGTTTTTTTACAAATTGTACTACCTCTTAGAAAAATTTGAGCTCCGTAGCTCATTCGGAAATACATAAACCTTGAAAATTTATTAAAACAATTGCGAATTTTTAGCGGCCGTATCGTTGAACTTTTTCAAGATTTTCGTTTTATCTAGTCGGTTTTGCACAATATCCTAACTAAGAAAAAAATTTCGAATCTTCGAATCTTTAGTAATATTCTTGAGTCTCATATTTTACAGAAAAACTACGAAAAGTGACCGAAAGTGATACATGGTAATCGTTAAATCCATAAACAAAGTATCTTAGTTGTCGCATTTATATGTTCTCGCCGATTATATAAATTTACCGGACCATTCCAATACATGTCAGATATTTGATAAATATATGAAGGTTACTATATGCCATTCGTAACTTGTTACATCTATATCACTCACATATGCGTTTCGAGTTATTCAGATATCCA
Organism: Tanypteryx hageni; assembly: GCA_028673005.1. Classification (NCBI taxonomy): domain Eukaryota; kingdom Metazoa; phylum Arthropoda; class Insecta; order Odonata; family Petaluridae; genus Tanypteryx; species Tanypteryx hageni. The sequence goes on from CM054112.1 coordinate 107,120,636, forward strand.
CGAAAAATTTCAAAGATTTTCTAGGCGGATTCATGTAGATAGAGTGAAGCAGCACCATAGGTTGAAGATGATACGAACAACCAATATTGCCGACAGAATTCTCATCCAATAATAATAACGGATGAGTAAATTGTCACCAATCATCGTCAGTCCGTATGACAAAACGTGCAGACCTCTTGCTTGGCATTCTACTCCCTCTTAACGCAATCCATTTGCCCTGCACAAACCATTCAATATCCACGTGACTCCTTCACCTGAGCTGTAATAAAATTAACCATCAATAATTATAAGCTAAATAATCATAAATTATATACAGCAGCTCACAAAACACATAGGAGCAATAAAATTACCGTATTTATCCAAATATTTGACCAGGTATTTTTCCTATGCATGATTTATGAAAATGTTGTATTTATTAATTGACCAGTTAATATAAAATTATTCCTGTGCATTGACAATTATATTTATGGAGCAGTTAAGATTGATTTTCATTGGAAATATTACTCTCAAATAGGCATTCCCCTTAAAATTATCATAGAAGATTATAAGAATGGTGATGACTGATATCAGTGTCCATTCCATTTCTAATTCTTTGGATAGGGCACTGGCAGCAGTCATCCCCAGTCTGCAAGATGAACCGTGGTTTCCTCCTCGATGACTGCTTTCGATGCAAAGCGCATATATTTGCAGTGGAATAGTTGATGCGTTGGTCAACGTACATTCGCATGCTTCGTCAACAGTTTCCGGTCAATTATTTAGGTAGGATAATAATGCAACGCGCTTAGCAGCAGCTTCCCTCTGATTATGCCAAAAATATTAATTGAATACCAGCGTCACGTGATTCGTCTACGCGAATAACATGATTATCTGGTAGAACAGATGAAAAATTCAGAAGAGAACCTTGTGCTTTTTGATATGGTCAACAACTGGACAGTTGATGACAAAGGTATTAGTATCGATGAAAGAGCTGGAAATGAAATACCGAAAATCATATTAATGCTGTTAGTAGTGACTGATGAGAGGAAACAGCCACCATTTGTTGTTTTCAAGAGAATAAAATCTGCCCACTCCCTAGTGGTATAATATTTCAGCCTAGAATACACATTCAGGTGCCCTTCTGAAATAAAGAGTAATACATACTCCCGTAAAATGATTTTCGGGATCACCTTACAGAAGATGTGGAATCCATAATTTGGCAATAAAATACATACCTTGTGGTCTTACCTGGAAGCATGACCTCTCAATTACAGTTACTTCACATTGTCGTCAATAAATCATTTAAAGACTATCTATGTCGTCTCTATGGAAAAGAATTGTTGTCTGAAAACTGTCTTTTAACTTCTTCTGGCAACATCAAGGAGCTATCTGAAGACCAGTTTGTAGAGTGGATTAAGACTGTGTAAGACAGCATCTCACCGGAATCTATTGTTTGAGGTTTCAAAAAAAAAATGTTGCATTTCGAATAGCAAGATGACATTCTATGGAACCCGAGTGATGAAGGAAGTGATAATGATGTTGAGTGTGAGGACTAACCTGACTGGATATGGAATGGATATCTTTTGATAACAATATGTGTTTATAATTCTCATGTTTATTCTTGTTGTTATCTTATATTTATAAAAATCTGTATCGTTTTAATGTGTTTGTTGCATGTGGTAACTTAAATGATATATCTTGAAAATTATTCTTACGTATATAACTGAAAAATCTGTAAACGACTCGCTCATATATGTATATATATATATATATATTCAGGTAACTAATTTTCTCCTTCTACAGTTACCTATAATCACGGCTTTTCCTTATATTCGAATCGTTTTATATTCAGAAAAATACGGTAAATAAAGCATTGTTGAGAGAAAATAAAATATTTCTATCGAAGGCTAAAGTTATTGTTTTATTTAAGATGTTTAAATTATTTTCAAATAAAAGTAACAATTCAGAAATTTATTTTTAAACACTCAACCCCAGTTGTACAAGAAAATTGTTTTGACGAAACAAGCGTGAAAATAGCAAAAAATATAAAAACTCGTAACTTTTCACTTTCAATGAAAGATGTTTATGACACTTTTCGAGGATATACGCAAAGCATGATATTTAAAAATTTAACTTTTACGGTAGTTTGAAATAAGTAGAGACTATTTGCTGGAGAGAAGGGATACGTTCACCTATCCAGCGAGCGCTCGCGCATTCATATATTAATCAATATCACCAAACCTAAAGAGGTTATTGGCATGGCACTTTCTTTAAAGATACATTTAAACTATTATAAAAATTTTATTTGCTGCATATGTCCATCTAATCCTATTAGGGAAAAACGTTTCCCGCAGGTAAACTTTTCATATCTCGACTGAAAATTTTAGTTAAATGTTATATTTATTTTTTTAAAGGCAATTCTTATTCTTTTGTGTACACTTTAGTAACTTTGTCGTTATTCGGTATCATAATAGTGGTCACATAAAAAATATTGTACCTTTTTATATAATAGAAACCGAGATATGATATTGTATGTTTGTTCGCAAGGAAGGAATTGCGTGGCTACAAAAAAGTATGCACAAAATTTCAATCTTTATAAAAAATAATAAATATAATAAAATTGATGAATTAAATATAATTATTAATGTCAAAACTTCCTCCTTAAAAATAAGCCAAGGTTTTTCAAATCAAATTATCTCTAGTGCGGCAAAATAATATATAAATTTATTAATAACGCTTGATGTATTATCGCTTCGGATGGCGGCATTTGAAGTTTTCGCTCAAAGTAATTAAATGTCGGACGGCGTTGAGGGGTTGATAAATACTTTGTTAATTTTCGCAAATGAATGAAAAACACGACCGGTTTCGGTGAATAATCACAATCATCAGCAACTCCATATCCTCACCTTCCTTGTTGGTAGTATATATATAGCCTATTTTTTAATACTTATTACCTGATGATGGTGATCATGCAGCGAAACCAGTCTTGTTTCTCATTTATTTGTGGAAATAATCAAAAGTTTTTATTAAAAATATTTTTTCGTATTGTTAATTTTATTTGATTATGGAATTCCACGAAGTCTCGGTCTCGTAAATTAACTTAATTTTATTTTCAATTATTAAACATTTCTACGTATAGCTGCAGATACAGGATAAATGCGTGAACAATAATTTAAAAAGCGACTAAAATTTTTCAATTTCAAAATAATATCAAAATTTCTATTAACCATACGCTTATCGTTACAAAGGATTAACAAATGCACAAAACATCAACAAGAACAATTCGACTTTGAACGTCGTTCGTAAGCAACGTTCAAATTTTCTGATTAACAGCCTTCTCATTAGCATTAGCATTTGACCTTTCATCTTCAACTAGATTCTTCTTCGCCTTGAGCAGTGCCGCGAGTCCCATCAAGAGCAGGTTGGTGGGAGGCATTAGGATTTCCAACACCTTTTCTTGAAACCCCTCAACCTGCCCCCAGTGCGACAATTTGTTGTATTCGCTTCGCACATCCACGACGAGCTGTCGGCGGTGGAACTGTAGACAGAGGCACTATCCCGTTTCAAGTAAAATAATCAGACAACTAGTAGCAGCTACCGATAATCCGTGCAAAGATGACGATTCCTCTTAAAGGAATTCCAGGACGAAATACGTATTTCTAAATGTCAAATAAATCTACATTGAAATAACGCCACGCCATCTCCTTAAACCAGATAATATACATTCGTATTTCCCTTTCACTTAAATCACGAAACCTAAATATACGAGCTTTTCCACACATTCAGAACACTTAAAAATTACTAACAGTTGCCCGTCGATAAATCGACTGGTTGATTAGATTAAATATTGTCTCGGTAGTTAGCATTCTGTCACATTACCATGAAGGTCAGCGACTGCAAGGTTTCCTTTCTTTTACCAATGTACGCTTGGAGTGCCACATTATTACATACAGCGTCTAATGTCCGCTAGAAGTGCCAATCACTACAATTACGTCGATCAGAGCTTAGCCGGTCAAAGAAACTCAATATCTCGCCAACGGCTTGAGCGATTTCAATTTTATAATTTTTCTGCAAATCTGCAGGCAAGACTTTTAATTTGATGCATCACACGTTAAGGTGGCTGTTACTTTCGCTTTAAAAGTTTTATTTTTACGCTATTAATATATTGATATAATTCATTATCATACTTACTATTTCCCGATCATTTCAATTTGAAAATGTTTATAACGAAAAAATGTCAGTATGTAAACAAAATAAAAAGGAAACATACAGGTATATCTCGCAATACGCTCGGGTTGCGTTCCAAAAAACCAGATAGTATCGCGAATCAGCATGTTGCGAAACATTTTTATATAAGAGCAGTGCTATAAAAAAGAGATACGTTCCTAAATGGATTAAAACCACCGGTGAGCACGTCAGATATGTTCCTAAAAAAGGATCTTGTTGCGCGAAATCGTGCTAAACAAATCCAAAGATCCCATTGAAAACCATGTCAAAGATAGGATCGATTTTTTTTTGTTCGCTTGCGACATTTCAAATTTATAAGGGTAAAAACTCAAGCACAAATTCAATCTGTCACCATCATGATCACGGACTGAAAACTGACTCGTCTGCCGAAACACTACCTTGGACATAAAAAGAAAATCCTCGATTACATTATTTCTCTGGTGCAATATTGTGTACACATGAAATGAATATGAAAACAATTTAAAAGTAGTTCGTATATAATGAAACATTGCTCGCGTTGACCCCTTTTGAATGGACAGAGAATGGATCTTCGTTCTCCGGGTTTTGTAAGAGCGTATGTCCGAATAAAGCGACCGTATCAAGAGGTAGAGTCAGAAAGTGTAATGAGCCTAAAACCGAAGAAAGCATATCCCGAGGTGTATCTGTATTGTTTGCACTTGGAACAAAATAAAAAGGAAATATTAATGTGACATGTGCATTGAAAACAGTTATAATTCATTATCATACTTACTATGTCCCGATAATTTCAATTTGAAAATGTTTATAACGAAAAAATGTCAGTTTGGAAACAAAATGAAAAGGAAATATATTGTTTACACTTGAAACAAAATAAAAAGTAAATATTAATGTAACATATACTATTTTTTAAAAGAAACAATTTTAAGGGGTTAATAACAAAACTTTGACAATAATTGCTGTATATCATTATTTTCCTCTCTAAGGCGACATTTAAACACTCGGATTTGTCACTGATTAGCAAAATGTTTGTAATTGAAATACAACGATGTAGATATTTTGTGTCCAACAATAAAAGATGTTCATAAATGCTAACCATACTTATGGAGAGCTGATGAAATATAACAATGCAGATATTTTATCTCCAACAATAACAGATATTCGTAATTAGTATTCGTAGTAGGTTCGTTAAGAGTTTAATAGCAGTCGTTGTCCGATACTTAAGGAAACGTGATTGTTTGTGAGTTCATATTTAATGACGTGTACAGTGATAATCATTGGAAATAAGGTAATGTAGAATTGTAATTGTTTTCTTTTGAATATACCATCATATAAGGCTAACTGTGGGACATTGTGGCGTAGGCTTTTCAGAAGGGCCTGTAATAGGTTAAAAGCAGTCGTTGTGGACAGTTGAAAGAACGTGATTGCTTGTGAGTTTCTCTTTAATAAAGTGTGCAACGACAATCATTGGGACTAAGGTAAGGTAGATTTTAAAATTTATCCCTTTGAATATATTATGTGCTATTGTGACAACGGCATTACTCTAACACATTGCTGTAAAATCGCAGAAATTTTTTTAATGCCAAGGGGTAGACTGTGTATCGTTATTTTCTTCTCTAAGGTACAATAATAAATAAACAAAAACTCCTTCACCGTAAAAAGAAAGAGAATCCACTCACGCTGCAGGTTGCTGGTAAACACCATCGCAGGACCTAAATCAAAAGGAGACACACGTAACGCAGAAACATACAAAATCCACTCACACAGTAAACTCTAACTAAAAATGAAGACTAGACACGGATGTTTCGACAGCTAAGCTGTCATCTTCAGTAGTGTGGGGTGTAGGAGGATTTCGATTTTCGACTTAAAAAGTTTTTATTTATCTTTAACAGGTTACATTTTATATGGCACATTCAATTGTTTACAAAATTGGGACCTGCTACAAATAAATCTCTGCTATAGGCTGTTGGCCTCTTCAGGGTGGTTTCTCTTATTAAATGATTTGCATAATGTTTAACCAATTGGTAGCTTCTCTTTGATGTAATAATTATCCGGGGGTGGCGATTGCCTGGCATTCTCCCTAAGACGGTAGGAAAACCCGGCAAAAACTACCGTAGGATGGAGAAAGGGGGGTATATATACAAGGAGTGACCGTTGGGGAGAAGGGGAAAAAGTGAAAGGATTTGGAACGGTTAAGTGAGTAACTGAAAAAGGGGGGTGAGGGGGACGGGACCTAAGTCGTTGTTCATAACGATGTTTTTGTTTTTATGTATGTAGATGCTTTCGTATGCATCGAGTTTTTTGTATTGGTCGGTTGATTTGAGTAAGGATAGGTTTTCCGTGGTAATAGGATAGTGAGTGTCAAAAATATGAGTTGCAATGCTTGATTTGATTATTCTGTTGTTTTTCTAGTGTGCTATATACTCTTTAAACCGGGTTTACAGTTTGAGTCTAGATTTCCCAATGTAAATTTTGTCACACGAAGTGCAATTGACCTGGTAAATGCCTGATTTGTGGTGATTGAGAATCTTATCTTTCGGGTTTGTCAGTTTGACACAGCAAAAGAAAGGATCCCTAATTTCATACAACGCCTCAACAAATAATTCGACACAATCAAATTTAAACACGAAACAAAAAATTTTTAGCTCTCTATCTCGTCCGGTAGTTTCTAAACATTTACCTACTTGTTTAAAATTTAAGAATTTTTAATTGCCAAATAATATAAAATATCAACATTTGTATAAACCCTATTTCGTTTTTTTACAAATCATACCACTAAAAAAAATTTCAGCTCCGTAGCACATTCGAAAATACATAAACCTTAAAAGATTTGATTAAACAATTGCGAATTTTTAGCGGCCGCATTGTTGAACTTTTTCAAGATTTGCGTTTTTTTCTAGTCGGTTTTGCACAAAATGCCACCTATAAAAAAGTTAAAATCTCCAACTCATCTGGAAATGCCTAAACATTAGAATCATCCTATATATATTATATATAAACGTTCCTTACAGAATAGGAGGAGGAGGACACACTAGTAGAAGGTGCTTGCATTCTGCAGCCATATCATCTCATCTTAAAAAAACATTCGTTTTCCCGACAGATATTTGAACATTACAAATATTGTTTAATTCTAAAGATTTCATCTCTGGAGCGATTTCCGTTTTTCATTTATGTAAAAATATAAGGTTAAAACAATCCCCAAAGTTGTAGGACTTCTAGAAGTGAAATAATAAATTTCTAATTTTTTATAATTTAAACATTTTTAACGGGCGCCGCAATACATTTATGGAGAGATTCAAATGTTTATTTGTGCAAACGAACTACTCTGTAAATAACTTGGAAATTTAAGCATCTTAGCTAATCCAGTAGTACCAAAACATTTACCAATTTGTTAAAAATTTTAACTGCCAAACAAATTGAAATATCAAAATTTGTATAATCCCCAATTCGTTTTTTTACAAATCCTATCTACAAATAAATTTCAGCTCCGTAGATCATTCAGAAGTACATAAAGCTTAAAATTTTGTTTAAATAATTGCGAATTTTTAGCGGCCGCATTGTTGCACCTTTTTAAGGTTTTTGGTTTTTTGGTCGAATTTGCAGAAAATCCTACTTAAGCAAAAAATTCAAATCTCCAGTTTATCTGAAAGTGCCTAAACATTAGTATCCATTAGTATATTGAACATATAACATACTAGTAGGTGGTGCTTGCATACTGCAAGCATTTCATCTCACCTTGAAAAAACATTAAATTTTCAGACAGACATTTCAACATTACAAATATTCATTTAATTCTAAAGATTTCAACTCCGCAGCGATTTTCGATTTTCCCACAGGTAAAAATAATATTTTAAAACAATCCCCAAATGTTGCAATTTAAAAAATTTAATACTTTCTCCATTATGGGGTACTAATGCTACACATTTTAGCCAAATTTTTAAGTTGTAGCACTTCTAGAAGTAAAATAATATTTTTCTAATTCTTTAAAGTTAAATAATTTTTAACGGCCGCCGCAATTCATATATGGTAAAATTGAAATGTTTATTTGTGCAAATTTATTACTCTGTAAATAATTTGAAAAATTCAGCTTCCTAGCTCATCCAGTAGTATCTAAAGAGTTATCTATTAGTTTAAATTTTAAGAATTTTTTTCTGCCAAACAAATTAAAATATTAAAATTTGTATAAGCTCTATTTCATTTTTTCTACGAATTCCACCAATAAAAAAAATTTCAACTCCATAGCACATGCGGAAAAACATAAACCTTGAAAAATTGTTTAAACAATTGCGAATTTCTAGCGTACGCATTGTTGCACTTTTTCAAGATTTTCGTTTTTTCTAGTCGGTTTTGCACAAAATCCTACCTATGAAAAAAATTTCGAATCTCAAGCACATTTGGAAGTGCCTAAACATTAGTAACTTCCTGTTATCATTATATATCGACGACTCTTACAGAGCAGGATATAACATCCTGTAACATACTAGTAGTTGGTGCTTGCATACTGCAAGCATTTCATCTCACCTTGAAAAAATATTCATTTTTCAGACAGACATTTCATCATTACAAATGTTCTTTTAATTCTAATGATTTCACCTCCGCTGCGATTTCCGTTTTCCCCAAATGTAAAAATAATAGTTTTAAACAATCCCCAAATGTTGCAATTTAAAATTGTTTACCCGCCGAAATTAATGTTTGGTAAAATTGAAATGTTTTCGTGCAATTTTTCTACTTATCACATAACTTGAAAATTTCAGCTCCATAGCTCATCGCGTAATGTCGAAACAGTTTTCTATTTGTTTAAAATTTAAGAATTTTTAACTGCCAAACAAATTAAAATATCACAATTTGTATAATCTCTACTTCGTTTTTTATGAATTCTACTTATAAAAAAAATTTGAACTCCATATCAAATGCGGAAATACATAATCCATGAAAATTTGTTTAAACAATTGTGAATTTCTAGCGGCCGCATTGTTGCAATTTTTCAAGATTTTCGTTTTCTCTAGACGGTTTTGCCCAATATCCTATCTATGGAAAAATTTTCAAATCTCCAGCAAATCTGGAATGCGAATGTTTAGTGGCTGTATTGTTACACTCCTTCAAGATTTCCTTTTTTTTAGTCGGTTTTGCACAAAATCCTAACTAAGAAAAAAATTTGAATCTCCAGCTCAACTGGGAGTGCCTAAGCATTAGTATCCTACTATCATTATATATCGACGTTTCTTACAGAGTAGGAGGATATAACATACAAGTAGTTGGTGCTTGCATTCTGCAAGCATTTCATCTGACCCTCATAAACATTAATATTTCAAAGAGATATAACATTATTAGATATTTTTTTTTAATTCAAAATATTTCACCCCTGCACTCAATTTCTATCTTTCCTTATTGAACAATATTTGATTACAATGCATAAAATTTGCAATTTTAAGAATATTATACTTTATACTAATTCCACACATTTTTGTCAAATTTGAAGCAGTAGCACATCTAGAAGTAATATAATAATTATTTAATTGTTTAAAATTTCATATTTTAATACAGCCGCAGTAACATTTTGTTGGAGTTTATGAAATGTTTGTTAGTTTCAATGCACTGAGCTCTACTAAACTTTAAAATTTCAGCTTCCTTGCATGCCCCGAAGTAGCTAAATATTTATCTATTATTTTAAAATTTAAGAATTTTTAAAAGTCAAAGAAATTAAAATATCAAAATTTCTTTTGTATTTTATTTCGTTGTTTTTTTAATTCACCGGTAAAAAAAATTCAGCTTCGTAGCACATTCGGATATACAAAAACCTTAAAAGCAAGTATGTTATATCCTTCTCTGTAATAAACATCTATATATAATGACTAGTAGTTGGTGCTTGCCTTCTGCAAGCATATCAACTCAACATAAAAAAACATTCATTTCTCATATTTCATCATTACAAATATTTTTATTTTAATTCTAAGTATTTCACCTCCGGAGCGATTTTCGATTTTCCCTTATGTAAAAACAATACATTAAAACAATTAAAAATTAGATTGATCTACAAACTGGATTGCGTTTTCCCATGTTAACTTATGGGTGATATTCCGGGGTCTCTGGAGTCGAACCCAAGACACTGTAAGCAAAAGTGATAGTTATTCCTAATAGATATTGCGACCATCTAGCAACACAGAAAATTTCATCTTTCTAGCTTACCGGCAAGTGCCCATAATTAATTTACAAATATGGCGCAATGCTTTTCTTAGGGGAAAAAACGCAAATTTCGGAATTTCTGGAGTCGAACTCATGTCACTTAGGTAAGATGTCTCATTTTATCTGAAGGTTTCTCCATCATATCTACAAAAACTTAAACTTTCAGCTCCCTAGCTTTTGTAGTTTGGGCTGGACATTAGTATACTCCTATATGTTATATATCTTCTATTATATATCGACGACTCTTACAGAGGAGGATATAACATACTAGTATGTTATATCCTCCTCTGTAAGAGTCGTCTATATATAATATTGAACATATAACATACTAGTAGGTGGTGCTTGCATACTGCAAGCATTTCATCTCACCTTGAAAAAACATTAAATTTTCAGACAGACATTTCAACATTACAAATATTCATTTAATTCTAAAGATTTCAACTCCGCAGCGATTTTCGATTTTCCCACAGGTAAAAATAATATTTTAAAACAATCCCCAAATGTTGCAATTTAAAAAATTTAATACTTTCTCCATTATGGGGTACTAATGCTACACATTTTAGCCAAATTTTTAAGTTGTAGCACTTCTAGAAGTAAAATAATATTTTTCTAATTCTTTAAAGTTAAATAATTTTTAACGGCCGCCGCAATTCATATATGGTAAAATTGAAATGTTTATTTGTGCAAATTTATTACTCTGTAAATAATTTGAAAAATTCAGCTTCCTAGCTCATCCAGTAGTATCTAAAGAGTTATCTATTAGTTTAAATTTTAAGAATTTTTTCCTGCCAAACAAATTAAAATATTAAAATTTGTATAAGCTCTATTTCATTTTTTCTACGAATTCCACCAATAAAAAAAATTTCAACTCCATAGCACATGCGGAAAAACATAAACCTTGAAAAATTGTTTAAACAATTGCGAATTTCTAGCGTACGCATTGTTGCACTTTTTCAAGATTTTCGTTTTTTCTAGTCGGTTTTGCACAAAATCCTACCTATGAAAAAAATTTCGAATCTCAAGCACATTTGGAAGTGCCTAAACATTAGTAACTTCCTGTTATCATTATATATCGACGACTCTTACAGAGCAGGATATAACATCCTGTAACATACTAGTAGTTGGTGCTTGCATACTGCAAGCATTTCATCTCACCTTGAAAAAATATTCATTTTTCAGACAGACATTTCATCATTACAAATGTTCTTTTAATTCTAATGATTTCACCTCCGCTGCGATTTCCGTTTTCCCCAAATGTAAAAATAATAGTTTTAAACAATCCCCAAATGTTGCAATTTAAAATTGTTTACCCGCCGAAATTAATGTTTGGTAAAATTGAAATGTTTTCGTGCAATTTTTCTACTTATCACATAACTTGAAAATTTCAGCTCCATAGCTCATCGCGTAATGTCGAAACAGTTTTCTATTTGTTTAAAATTTAAGAATTTTTAACTGCCAAACAAATTAAAATATCACAATTTGTATAATCTCTACTTCGTTTTTTATGAATTCTACTTATAAAAAAAATTTGAACTCCATATCAAATGCGGAAATACATAATCCATGAAAATTTGTTTAAACAATTGTGAATTTCTAGCGGCCGCATTGTTGCAATTTTTCAAGATTTTCGTTTTCTCTAGACGGTTTTGCCCAATATCCTATCTATGGAAAAATTTTCAAATCTCCAGCAAATCTGGAATGCGAATGTTTAGTGGCTGTATTGTTACACTCCTTCAAGATTTCCTTTTTTTTAGTCGGTTTTGCACAAAATCCTAACTAAGAAAAAAATTTGAATCTCCAGCTCAACTGGGAGTGCCTAAGCATTAGTATCCTACTATCATTATATATCGACGTTTCTTACAGAGTAGGAGGATATAACATACAAGTAGTTGGTGCTTGCATTCTGCAAGCATTTCATCTGACCCTCATAAACATTAATATTTCAAAGAGATATAACATTATTAGATATTTTTTTTTAATTCAAAATATTTCACCTCTGCACTCAATTTCTATCTTTCCTTATTGAACAATATTTGATTACAATGCATAAAATTTGCAATTTTAAGAATATTATACTTTATACTAATTCCACACATTTTTGTCAAATTTGAAGCAGTAGCACATCTAGAAGTAATATAATAATTATTTAATTGTTTAAAATTTCATATTTTAATACAGCCGCAGTAACATTTTGTTGGAGTTTATGAAATGTTTGTTAGTTTCAATGCACTGAGCTCTACTAAACTTTAAAATTTCAGCTTCCTTGCATGCCCCGAAGTAGCTAAATATTTATCTATTATTTTAAAATTTAAGAATTTTTAAAAGTCAAAGAAATTAAAATATCAAAATTTCTTTTGTATTTTATTTCGTTGTTTTTTTAATTCACCGGTAAAAAAAATTCAGCTTCGTAGCACATTCGGATATACAAAAACCTTAAAAGCAAGTATGTTATATCCTTCTCTGTAAGAAACATCTATATATAATGACTAGTAGTTGGTGCTTGCCTTCTGCAAGCATATCAACTCAACATAAAAAAACATTCATTTCTCATATTTCATCATTACAAATATTTTTATTTTAATTCTAAGTATTTCACCTCCGGAGCGATTTTCGATTTTCCCTTATGTAAAAACAATACATTAAAACAATTAAAAATTAGATTGATCTACAAACTGGATTGCGTTTTCCCATGTTAACTTATGGGTGATATTCCGGGGTCTCTGGAGTCGAACCCAAGACACTGTAAGCAAAAGTGATAGTTATTCCTAATAGATATTGCGACCATCTAGCAACACAGAAAATTTCATCTTTCTAGCTTACCGGCAAGTGCCCATAATTAATTTACAAATATGGCGCAATGCTTTTCTTAGGGGAAAAAACGCAAATTTCGGAATTTCTGGAGTCGAACTCATGTCACTTAGGTAAGATGTCTCATTTTATCTGAAGGTTTCTCCATCATATCTACAAAAACTTTAACTTTCAGCTCCCTAGCTTTTGTAGTTTGGGCTGGACATTAGTATACTCCTATATGTTATATATCTTCTATTATATATCGACGACTCTTATAGAGGAGGATATAACATACTAGTATGTTATATCCTCCTCTGTAAGAGTCGTCTATATATAATATTGAACATATAACATACTAGTAGGTGGTGCTTGCATACTGCAAGCATTTCATCTCACCTTGAAAAAACATTAAATTTTCAGACAGACATTTCAACATTACAAATATTCATTTAATTCTAAAGATTTCAACTCCGCAGCGATTTTCGATTTTCCCACAGGTAAAAATAATATTTTAAAACAATCCCCAAATGTTGCAATTTAAAAAATTTAATACTTTCTCCATTATGGGGTACTAATGCTACACATTTTAGCCAAATTTTTAAGTTGTAGCACTTCTAGAAGTAAAATAATATTTTTCTAATTCTTTAAAGTTAAATAATTTTTAACGGCCGCCGCAATTCATATATGGTAAAATTGAAATGTTTATTTGTGCAAATTTATTACTCTGTAAATAATTTGAAAAATTCAGCTTCCTAGCTCATCCAGTAGTATCTAAAGAGTTATCTATTAGTTTAAATTTTAAGAATTTTTTTCTGCCAAACAAATTAAAATATTAAAATTTGTATAAGCTCTATTTCATTTTTTCTACGAATTCCACCAATAAAAAAAATTTCAACTCCATAGCACATGCGGAAAAACATAAACCTTGAAAAATTGTTTAAACAATTGCGAATTTCTAGCGTACGCATTGTTGCACTTTTTCAAGATTTTCGTTTTTTCTAGTCGGTTTTGCACAAAATCCTACCTATGAAAAAAATTTCGAATCTCAAGCACATTTGGAAGTGCCTAAACATTAGTAACTTCCTGTTATCATTATATATCGACGACTCTTACAGAGCAGGATATAACATCCTGTAACATACTAGTAGTTGGTGCTTGCATACTGCAAGCATTTCATCTCACCTTGAAAAAATATTCATTTTTCAGACAGACATTTCATCATTACAAATGTTCTTTTAATTCTAATGATTTCACCTCCGCTGCGATTTCCGTTTTCCCCAAATGTAAAAATAATAGTTTTAAACAATCCCCAAATGTTGCAATTTAAAATTGTTTACCCGCCGAAATTAATGTTTGGTAAAATTGAAATGTTTTCGTGCAATTTTTCTACTTATCACATAACTTGAAAATTTCAGCTCCATAGCTCATCGCGTAATGTCGAAACAGTTTTCTATTTGTTTAAAATTTAAGAATTTTTAACTGCCAAACAAATTAAAATATCACAATTTGTATAATCTCTACTTCGTTTTTTATGAATTCTACTTATAAAAAAAATTTGAACTCCATATCAAATGCGGAAATACATAATCCATGAAAATTTGTTTAAACAATTGTGAATTTCTAGCGGCCGCATTGTTGCAATTTTTCAAGATTTTCGTTTTCTCTAGACGGTTTTGCCCAATATCCTATCTATGGAAAAATTTTCAAATCTCCAGCAAATCTGGAATGCGAATGTTTAGTGGCTGTATTGTTACACTCCTTCAAGATTTCCTTTTTTTTAGTCGGTTTTGCACAAAATCCTAACTAAGAAAAAAATTTGAATCTCCAGCTCAACTGGGAGTGCCTAAGCATTAGTATCCTACTATCATTATATATCGACGTTTCTTACAGAGTAGGAGGATATAACATACAAGTAGTTGGTGCTTGCATTCTGCAAGCATTTCATCTGACCCTCATAAACATTAATATTTCAAAGAGATATAACATTATTAGATATTTTTTTTTAATTCAAAATATTTCACCTCTGCACTCAATTTCTATCTTTCCTTATTGAACAATATTTGATTACAATGCATAAAATTTGCAATTTTAAGAATATTATACTTTATACTAATTCCACACATTTTTGTCAAATTTGAAGCAGTAGCACATCTAGAAGTAATATAATAATTATTTAATTGTTTAAAATTTCATATTTTAATACAGCCGCAGTAACATTTTGTTGGAGTTTATGAAATGTTTGTTAGTTTCAATGCACTGAGCTCTACTAAACTTTAAAATTTCAGCTTCCTTGCATGCCCCGAAGTAGCTAAATATTTATCTATTATTTTAAAATTTAAGAATTTTTAAAAGTCAAAGAAATTAAAATATCAAAATTTCTTTTGTATTTTATTTCGTTGTTTTTTTAATTCACCGGTAAAAAAAATTCAGCTTCGTAGCACATTCGGATATACAAAAACCTTAAAAGCAAGTATGTTATATCCTTCTCTGTAAGAAACATCTATATATAATGACTAGTAGTTGGTGCTTGCCTTCTGCAAGCATATCAACTCAACATAAAAAAACATTCATTTCTCATATTTCATCATTACAAATATTTTTATTTTAATTCTAAGTATTTCACCTCCGGAGCGATTTTCGATTTTCCCTTATGTAAAAACAATACATTAAAACAATTAAAAATTAGATTGATCTACAAACTGGATTGCGTTTTCCCATGTTAACTTATGGGTGATATTCCGGGGTCTCTGGAGTCGAACCCAAGACACTGTAAGCAAAAGTGATAGTTATTCCTAATAGATATTGCGACCATCTAGCAACACAGAAAATTTCATCTTTCTAGCTTACCGGCAAGTGCCCATAATTAATTTACAAATATGGCGCAATGCTTTTCTTAGGGGAAAAAACGCAAATTTCGGAATTTCTGGAGTCGAACTCATGTCACTTAGGTAAGATGTCTCATTTTATCTGAAGGTTTCTCCATCATATCTACAAAAACTTAAACTTTCAGCTCCCTAGCTTTTGTAGTTTGGGCTGGACATTAGTATACTCCTATATGTTATATATCTTCTATTATATATCGACGACTCTTACAGAGGAGGATATAACATACTAGTATGTTATATCCTCCTCTGTAAGAGTCGTCTATATATAATATTGAACATATAACATACTAGTAGGTGGTGCTTGCATACTGCAAGCATTTCATCTCACCTTGAAAAAACATTAAATTTTCAGACAGACATATCAACATTACAAATATTCATTTAATTCTAAAGATTTCAACTCCGCAGCGATTTTCGATTTTCCCACAGGTAAAAATAATATTTTAAAACAATCCCCAAATGTTGCAATTTAAAAAATTTATTTCTTTCTCCATTATGGGGTACTAATGCTACACATTTTAGCCAAATTTTTAAGTTGTAGCACTTCTAGAAGTAAAATAATATTTTTCTAATTCTTTAAAGTTAAATAATTTTTAACGGCCGCCGCAATTCATATATGGTAAAATTGAAATGTTTATTTGTGCAAATTTATTACTCTGTAAATAATTTGAAAAATTCAGCTTCCTAGCTCATCCAGTAGTATCTAAAGAGTTATCTATTAGTTTAAATTTTAAGAATTTTTTCCTGCCAAACAAATTAAAATATTAAAATTTGTATAAGCTCTATTTCATTTTTTCTACGAATTCCACCAATAAAAAAAATTTCAACTCCATAGCACATGCGGAAAAACATAAACCTTGAAAAATTGTTTAAACAATTGCGAATTTCTAGCGTACGCATTGTTGCACTTTTTCAAGATTTTCGTTTTTTCTAGTCGGTTTTGCACAAAATCCTACCTATGAAAAAAATTTCGAATCTCAAGCACATTTGGAAGTGCCTAAACATTAGTAACTTCCTGTTATCATTATATATCGACGACTCTTACAGAGCAGGATATAACATCCTGTAACATACTAGTAGTTGGTGCTTGCATACTGCAAGCATTTCATCTCACCTTGAAAAAATATTCATTTTTCAGACAGACATTTCATCATTACAAATGTTCTTTTAATTCTAATGATTTCACCTCCGCTGCGATTTCCGTTTTCCCCAAATGTAAAAATAATAGTTTTAAACAATCCCCAAATGTTGCAATTTAAAATTGTTTACCCGCCGAAATTAATGTTTGGTAAAATTGAAATGTTTTCGTGCAATTTTTCTACTTATCACATAACTTGAAAATTTCAGCTCCATAGCTCATCGCGTAATGTCGAAACAGTTTTCTATTTGTTTAAAATTTAAGAATTTTTAACTGCCAAACAAATTAAAATATCACAATTTGTATAATCTCTACTTCGTTTTTTATGAATTCTACTTATAAAAAAAATTTGAACTCCATATCAAATGCGGAAATACATAATCCATGAAAATTTGTTTAAACAATTGTGAATTTCTAGCGGCCGCATTGTTGCAATTTTTCAAGATTTTCGTTTTCTCTAGACGGTTTTGCCCATAATCCTATCTATGGAAAAATTTTCAAATCTCCAGCAAATCTGGAAGTGCCTAAACATTAGTATCCTCCTGTTATCATTATATATCGACGACTCTTACAGAGGAGATAACATATAACAGGAAGATACTAATGTTTAGGCAGTTCCAGATAAGCTGGAGATTCGAATTTTTTTTCATAGGTAGAATTTTGTGCAAAACCGACTAGAAAAAGCGAAAATCTTTAAAAAGTGCAACAATGCGGCCGCTAAAAATTCGCAATTGTTTAAACAAAATTTCAAGGTTTATGTATTTCCGAATGTGCCACGGAGTTGAATTTTTTTTATAAGTAGAATTCTTAAAAAAACGAAACAAGGATTATACAAATTTTGATATTTTAATTTGTTTGGCAGTTAAAAATTCTTAAAGTTTAACCAAATAGATAGCTGTTTAGGTTCCCCGGGATGAGCTAGGAAGCTGAAATTGTCAAATTATTTACAGAGTGGTAAACTTGCACAAATAAACATTTCAATTTTACCGTATATAAATTGCGGCGGCCGTTACAAATTATTTAAATTTAAACAATTAGAAAAATTTTATTTTACTTCTAGAAATGGTACTACTTTAAAATTTGGCTAAAATGTGTAGCATTAGTACCCCATAATGGAGCAAGTGTAAAATTTTTAAATTTTCAACATTTGGGGATTGTTTAAAACTATTATTTTTACATTTGGGGAAAACGAAAATCACTGCGGAGTTGAAATTTTTAGAATTAAAAGAATATTTGTAATGATGAAATGTCTTGCTGTAAAATGAATATTTTTTCAAGGTGTGATGAAATGCTTGCAGTATGCAAGCACCATATACTAGTATGTTATATGTTAGATGTTATATCCTCCTCTGTAAGAGTCGTCGATATATAATGATAACATATAACATATAGGAGGTTATTAATGTTTTGGCATTTCCAGATGTGCTGGAGATTCGAAATTTTTTTCATAGATAGGATTTTTTACAAAACCGACTAGAAAAAACGAAAATCTTCAAAAAGTGCACAATGCGGCCGCTGAAAATTCGCAATTGTTTAAACAAATTATCAATGTTTATATATTTCCGAATGTGCCACGGAGTTGAAATTTTTTTTATAAGTAGACTTCTTAAAAAAACCAAACAGGGTCTATGTAAATTTTGATATTTTAATTTGTTTGGCAGTTATAAATTCTTAAATTTTAAACAAATAGATAACTGTTTAGGTACTACGGGATGAGCTAGGAAGCTGAATTTTTCAAATTATTTACGGTATAGTAAATTTGCACAAACAAACATTTCAATTTTACCATATATGTATTGCGGCGGCCGTAAAATATTATTAAAATTTAAACAAGTAGAAAAATATTATTTTATTTCTATAAGTGCTACAACTTTAAAATTTTGCTAAAATGTGTAGCATTAGAACCTTATAATGAAGAAAGTGTAAAATTTTTAAAATTGCGACGTTTGAAGATTGTTTTAAACTATTATTTTTACATGTGGGAAAAACGAAACTCGCTGCGGAGGTTAAATATTTAGAATTAAAAAATATTTGTAATGATGAAATATCAGTCGGAAAAATGTGTGTTTTTTCAAGGTGAGATGAAATGCTTGCAGAATGCAAGCACCATCTACTAGTAACTATTATATATCGACGACTCTTACAGAGGAGGATATAACATACGAGTAGTTAGTGCTTGCATTCTGCAAGCATATTATCTCAAGATAAAAAGACAATCATTTTTCATATTTCATCATTACACATATTTTTATTTCTAAATATTTCACCTCCGCAGCGATTTTTTTTTCCCAAATGTAAAAATAATAGTTTTAAACAATCCCCAAATGTAGCAATTTTAAATATTTTACACTTTCTCCATTATGGTGTACTAGTGCTACACATTTTAGCCAAATTTTAAAGTTGTAGCACTTCTATAAGTAAAGATAACATTTTTCTAATTGTTTAAATTTAAATAATTTTTAACGGCCGCCGCATGTCATATATGGTGAAATTGAAATGTTTATTTGTGCAAATTCACTACTCTGTAAATAATTTGAAAAATTCAGCTTCCTAGCTCATCCAGTAGTACCTAAACAGTTATCTATTTGTTTAAACTTTAAGATTTTTTTTCTGCCGAACAAATTTAAATATTAAAATTTGTATAAGCTCTATTTCATTTTTTCTACGAATTCTACCAATAAAAAAAATTTCAACTCCATAGCACATGCGGAAAAACATAAACTTTGAAAATTTGTTTAAACAATTGCGAATTTCTAGCGTACGCATTGTTGCACTTTTTCAAGATTTTCGTTTTATCTAGTCGGTTTTGCACAAAATCCTACCTATGAAAAAAATTTCGAATCTCAAGCACTTTTGGAAGTGCCTAAACATTAGTATCTTCCTGTTATCATTATATATCGACGACTCTTACAGAGCAGGATATAACATCCTGTAACATACTAGTAGTTGGTGCTTGCATACTGCAAGCATTTCATCTCACCTTGAAAAAATATTCATTTTTCAGACAGACATTTCATCATTACAAATGTTCTTTTAATTCTAATGATTTCACCTCCGCAGCGATTTCCGTTTTCCCCATATGTAAAAATAATAGTTTTAAACAATCCCCAAATGTTGCAATTTAAAATTGTTTACCTGCCGAAATTAATGTTTGGTAAAATTGAAATGTTTTCGTCAATTTTCTTACTTATCACATAACTTGAAAATTTAAGCTCCATAGCTCATCGCGTAATGTCGAAACAGTTTTCTATTTGTTTAAAATTTAAGAATTTTTAACTGCCAAACAAATTAAAATATCACAATTTGTATAATCTCTACTTCGTTTTTTATGAATTCTACTTATCAAAAAAATTTGAACTCCATATCAAATGCGGAAATACATAATCCATGAAAATTTGTTTAAAAAATTGTGAATTTCTAGCGGCCGCATTGTTGCACTTTTTCAAGATTTTCGTTTTCTGTAGACGGTTTTGCACAAATTCCTATCTATGGAAAAATTTTCAAATCTCCAGCACATCTGGAAGTGCCTAAACATTAGTATCCTCCTGTTATCATTATATATCGACGACTCTTACAGAGGAGGAGATAACATATAACAGGAAGATACGAATGTTTAGGCAGTTCCAGATAAGCTGGAGATTCGAAATTTATTTCATAGGTAGAATTTTGTGCAAAACCGACTAGAAAAAGCGAAAATCTTTAAAAAGTGCAACAATGCGGCCGCTAAAAATTCGCAATTGTTTAAACAAAATTTCAAGGTTTATGTATTTCCGAATGTGCCACGGAGTTGAATTTTTTTTATAAGTAGAATTCTTAAAAAAACGAAACAGGGATTATACAAATTTTGATATTTTAATTTGTTTGGCAGTTAAAAATTCTTAAAGTTTAACCAAATAGATAGCTGTTTAGGTACCCCGGGATGAGCTAGGAAGCTGAAATTGTCAAATTATTTACAGAGTGGTTAACTTGCACAAATAAACATTTCAATTTTACCGTATATAAATTGCGGCGGCCGTTACAAATTATTTAAATTTAAACAATTAGAAAAATATTATTTTACTTCTAGAAATGCTACAACTTTAAAATTTGGCTAAAATGTGTAGCATTAGTACCCCATAATGGAGCAAGTGTAAAATTTTTAAATTTGCAACATTTGGGGATTGTTTAAAACTATTATTTTTACATTTGGGGAAAACGAAAATCACTGCGGAGTTGAAATTTTTAGAATTAAAAGAATATTTGTAATGATGAAATGTCTTGCTGAAAAATGAATGGTTTTTCAAGGTAAGATGAAATGCTTGCAGTATGCAAGCACCTACTACTAGTATGTTACAGGATGTTATATCCTGCTCTGTAAGAGTCGTCGATATATAATGATAACAGGAAGATACTAATGTTTAGGCACTTCCAGATGTGCTGGAGATTCGAAATTTTTTTCATAGATAGGATTTTTTGCAAAACCGACTAGAAAAAACGAAAATCTTCAAAAAGTGCACAATGCGGCCGCTGAAAATTCGCAATTGTTTAAACAAATTTTCAAGGTTTATATATTTCCGAATGTGCCACGGAGTTGAAATTTTTTTTATAAGTAGACTTCTTAAAAAACCAAACAGGGATTATACAAATTTTGATATTTTAATCTGTTTGGCAGTTATAAATTCTTAAATTTTAAACAAATAGATAACTGTTTAGGTACTACTGGATGAGCTAGGAAGCTGAATTTTTCAAATTATTTACAGTATAGTAAATTTGCACAAATAAACATTTCAATTTTACCATATATGTATTGCGGCGGCCGTAAAATATTATTTAAATTTAAACAATTAGAAAAATATTATTTTATTTCTATAAGTGCTACAACTTTAAAATTTTGCTAAAATGTGTAGCATTAAAACCTAATAATGATGAAAGTGTAAAATTTTTAAAATTGCGACATTTGGAGATTGTTTTAAACTATTATTTTTACATGTGGGAAAACCGAAACTCGCTGCGGAGGTTAAATATTTAGAATTAAAAGAATATTTGTAATGATGAAATATCTGTCGGAAAAATGTGTTTTTTCAAGGTGAGATGAAATGCTTGCAGAATGCAAGCACCATCTACTAGTAACTATTATATATCGACGACTCTTACAGAGGAGGATATAACAGACGAGTAGTTAGTGCTTGCATTCTGCAAGCATATTATCTCAAGATAAAAAGATTATCATTTTTCATATTTCATCATTACACATATTTTTAATTCTAAATATTTCACCTCCGCAGCGATTTTTTTTCCCAAATGTAAAAATAATAGTTTTAAACAATCCCCAATTGTTGCAATTTTAAATATTTTACACTTTCTCCATTATGGGGTACTAGTGCTACACATTTTAGCCAAATTTTAAAGTTGTAGCACTTCTATAAGTAAAGATAATATTTTTCTAATTGTTTAAATTTAAATAATTTTTAACGGCCGCCGCATGTCATATATGGTAAAATTGAAATGTTTATTTGTGCAAATTCACTACTCTGTAAATAATTTGAAAATTTCAGCTTCCTAGCTCATCCAGTAGTACCTAAACTGTTATCTATTTGTTTAAATTTTAAGAATTTTTTTCTTCCAAACAAATTAAAGTATTAAAATTTGTATAAGCTCTATTTCATTTTTTCTACGAATTCTACCAATAAAAAAAATTTCATCTCCATAGCACATGCGGAAATACATAAACCTTGAAAATTTGTTTAAACAATTGCGAATTTCTAGCGTACGCATTGTTGCACTTTTTCAAGATTTTCGTTTTTTCTAGTCGGTTTTGCACAAAATCCTACCTATGAAAAAAATTTCGAATCTCAAGCACATTTGGAAGTGCCTAAACATTAGTATCTTCCTGTTATCATTATATATCGACGACTCTTACAGAGCAGGATATAACATCCTGTAACATACTAGTAGTTGGTGCTTGCATACTGCAAGCATTTCATCTCACCTTGAAAAAATATTCATTTTTCAGACAGACATTTCATCATTACAAATGTTCTTTTAATTCTAATGATTTCACCTCCGCTGCGATTTCCGTTTTCCCCAAATGTAAAAATAATAGTTTTAAACAATCCCCAAATGTTGCAATTTAAAAATGTGTACCTGCCGAAATTAATGTTTGGTAACATTGAAATGTTTTCGTTCAATTTTCTTACTTATCACATAACTTGAAAATTTAAGCTCCATAGCTCATCGCGTAATGTCGAAACAGTTTTCTATTTGTTTAAAATTTAAGAATTTTTAACTGCCAAACAAATTAAAATATCACAATTTGTATAATCTCTACTTCGTTTTTTAAGAATTCTACTTATCAAAAAAATTTGAACTCCATATCAAATGCGGAAATACATAATCCATGAAAATTTGTTTAAACAATTGTGAATTTCTAGCGGCCGCATTGTTGCATTTTTTCAAGATTTTCGTTTTTTCTAGACGGTTTTGCACAAATTCCTATCTATGGAAAAATTTTCAAATCTCCAGCACATCTGGAAGTGCCTAAACATTAGTATCCTCCTGTTATCATTATATATCGACGACTCTTACAGAGGAGATAACATATAACATATAACAGGAAGATACTAATGTTTAGGCAGTTCCAGATAAGCTGGAGATTCGAAATTTTTTTCATAGGTAGAATTTTGTGCAAAACCGACTAGAAAAAGCGAAAATCTTTAAAAAGTGCAACAATGCGGCCGCTAAAAATTCGCAATTGTTTAAACAAAATTTCAAGGTTTATATATTTTCGAATGTGCCACGGAGTTGAAATTTTTTTATAAGTAGAATTCTTAAAAGAACGAAACAGGGATTATACAAATTTTGATATTTTAATTAATTTGGCAGTTAAAAATTCTTAAAGTTTAAACAAATAGATAGCTGTTTAGGTACCCCGGGATGAGCTAGGAAGCTGAAATTGTCAAATTATTTACAGAGTGGTAAACTTGCACAAATAAACATTTCAATTTTAACATATATAAATTGCGGCGGCCGTTACAAACTATTTAAATTTAAACAATTAGAAAAATATTATTTTACTTCTAGAAATGCTACAACTTTAAAATTTGGCTAAAATGTGTAGCATTAGTACCCCATAATGGAGCAAGTGTAAAATTTTTAAAATTGCAACATTTGGGGATTGTTTAAAACTATTATTTTTACATTTGGGGAAAACGAAAATCACTGCGGAGTTGAAATTTTTAGAATTAAAAGAATATTTGTAATGATGAAATGTCTTGCTGTAAAATGAATATTTTTTCAAGGTGTGATGAAATGCTTGCAGTATGCAAGCACCATATACTAGTATGTTATATGTTAGATGTTATATCCTCCTCTGTAAGAGTCGTCGATATATAATGATAACATATAACATATAGGAGGTTATTAATGTTTTGGCATTTCCAGATGTGCTGGAGATTCGAAATTTTTTTCATAGATAGGATTTTTTACAAAACCGACTAGAAAAAACGAAAATCTTCAAAAAGTGCACAATGCGGCCGCTGAAAATTCGCAATTGTTTAAACAAATTATCAATGTTTATATATTTCCGAATGTGCCACGGAGTTGAAATTTTTTTTATAAGTAGACTTCTTAAAAAAACCAAACAGGGTCTATGTAAATTTTGATATTTTAATTTGTTTGGCAGTTATAAATTCTTAAATTTTAAACAAATAGATAACTGTTTAGGTACTACGGGATGAGCTAGGAAGCTGAATTTTTCAAATTATTTACGGTATAGTAAATTTGCACAAACAAACATTTCAATTTTACCATATATGTATTGCGGCGGCCGTAAAATATTATTAAAATTTAAACAAGTAGAAAAATATTATTTTATTTCTATAAGTGCTACAACTTTAAAATTTTGCTAAAATGTGTAGCATTAGAACCTTATAATGAAGAAAGTGTAAAATTTTTAAAATTGCGACGTTTGAAGATTGTTTTAAACTATTATTTTTACATGTGGGAAAAACGAAACTCGCTGCGGAGGTTAAATATTTAGAATTAAAAAATATTTGTAATGATGAAATATCAGTCGGAAAAATGTGTGTTTTTTCAAGGTGAGATGAAATGCTTGCAGAATGCAAGCACCATCTACTAGTAACTATTATATATCGACGACTTACAGAGGAGGATATAACATACGAGTAGTTAGTGCTTGCATTCTGCAAGCATATTATCTCAAGATAAAAAGACAATCATTTTTCATATTTCATCATTACACATATTTTTATTTCTAAATATTTCACCTCCGCAGCGATTTTTTTTCCCAAATGTAAAAATAATAGTTTTAAACAATCCCCAAATGTAGCAATTTTAAATATTTTACACTTTCTCCATTATGGTGTACTAGTGCTACACATTTTAGCCAAATTTTAAAGTTGTAGCAGTTCTATAAGTAAAGATAATATTTTTCTAATTGTTTAAATTTAAATAATTTTTAACGGCCGCCGCATGTCATATATGGTAAAATTGAAATGTTTATTTGTGCAAATTCACTACTCTGTAAATAATTTGAAAAATTCAGCTTCCTAGCTCATCCAGTAGTACCTAAACAGTTATCTATTAGTTTAAACTTTAAGAATTTTTTTCTTCCAAACAAATTAAAATATTAAAATTTGTTTAAGCTCTATTTCATTTTTTCTACGAATTCTACCAATAAAAAAATTTCAACTCCATAGCACATGCGGAAAAACATAAACCTTGAAAATTTGTTTAAACAATTGCGAATTTCTAGCGTACGCATTGTTGCACTTTTTCAAGATTTTCGTTTTTTCTAGTCGGTTTTGCACAAAATCCTACCTATGAAAAAAATTTCGAATCTCAAGCACATTTGGAAGTGCCTAAACATTAGTAACTTCCTGTTATCATTATATATCGACGACTCTTACAGAGCAGGATATAACATCCTGTAACATACTAGTAGTTGGTGCTTGCATACTGCAAGCATTTCATCTCACCTTGAAAAAATATTCATTTTTCAGACAGACATTTCATCATTACAAATGTTCTTTTAATTCTAATGATTTCACCTCCGCTGCGATTTCCGTTTTCCCCAAATGTAAAAATAATAGTTTTAAACAATCCCCAAATGTTGCAATTTAAAATTGTTTACCCGCCGAAATTAATGTTTGGTAAAATTGAAATGTTTTCGTGCAATTTTTCTACTTATCACATAACTTGAAAATTTCAGCTCCATAGCTCATCGCGTAATGTCGAAACAGTTTTCTATTTGTTTAAAATTTAAGAATTTTTAACTGCAAAACAAATTAAAATATCACAATTTGTATAATCTCTACTTCGTTTTTTATGAATTCTACTTATAAAAAAAATTTGAACTCCATATCAAATGCGGAAATACATAATCCATGAAAATTTGTATAAACAATTGTGAATTTCTAGCGGCCGCATTGTTGCAATTTTTCAAGATTTTCGTTTTCTCTAGACGGTTTTGCCCATAATCCTATCTATGGAAAAATTTTCAAATCTCCAGCAAATCTGGAAGTGCCTAAACATTAGTATCCTCCTGTTATCATTATATATCGACGACTCTTACAGAGGAGGAGATAACATATAACATATAACAGGAGGATACTAATGTTTAGGCAGTTCCAGATAAGCTGGAGATTCGAAATTTTTTTCATAGGTAGAATTTTGTGCAAAACCGACTAGAAAAAGCGAAAATCTTTAAAAAGTGCAACAATGCGGCCGCTAAAAATTCGCAATTGTTTAAACAAAATTTCAAGGTTTATGTATTTCCGAATGTGCCACGGAGTTGAATTTTTTTTATAAGTAGAATTCTTAAAAAAACGAAACAGGGATTATACAAATTTTGATATTTTAATTTGTTTGGCAGTTAAAAATTCTTAAAGTTTAACCAAATAGATAGCTGTTTAGGTACCCCGGGATGAGCTAGGAAGCTGAAATTGTCAAATTATTTACAGAGTGGTAAACTTGCACAAATAAACATTTCAATTTTACCGTATATAAATTGCGGCGGCCGTTACAAATTATTTAAATTTAAACAATTAGAAAAATTTTATTTTACTTCTAGAAATGGTACTACTTTAAAATTTGGCTAAAATGTGTAGCATTAGTACCCCATAATGGAGCGAGTGTAAAATTTTTAAATTTTCAACATTTGGGGATTGTTTAAAACTATTATTTTTACATTTGGGGAAAACGAAAATCACTGCGGAGTTGAAATTTTTAGAATTAAAAGAATATTTGTAATGATGAAATGTCTTGCTGTAAAATGAATATTTTTTCAAGGTGTGATGAAATGCTTGCAGTATGCAAGCACCATATACTAGTATGCTATATGTTAGATGTTATATCCTCCTCTGTAAGAGTCGTCGATATATAATGATAACATATAACATATAGGAGGTTATTAATGTTTTGGCACTTCCAGATGTGCTGGAGATTCGAAATTTTTTCCATAGATAGGATTTTTTGCAAAACCCACTAGAATAAACGAAAATCTTCAAAAAGTGCACAATGCGGCCGCTGAAAATTCGCAATTGTTTAAACAAATTTTCAATGTTTATATATTTCCGAATGTGCCACGGAGTTGAAATTTTTTTATAAGTAGACTTCTTAAAAAAACCAAACAGGGTCTATGTAAATTTTGATATTTTAATTTGTTTGGCAGTTATAAATTCTTAAATTTTAAACAAATAGATAACTGTTTAGGTACTACGGGATGAGCTAGGAAGCTGAATTTTTCAAATTATTTACGGTATAGTAAATTTGCACAAACAAACATTTCAATTTTACCATATATGTATTGCGGCGGCCGTAAAATATTATTAAAATTTAAACAATTAGAAAAATATTATTTTATTTCTATAAGTGCTACAACTTTAAAATTTTGCTAAAATGTGTGGCATTAGAACCTTATAATGAAGAAAGTGTAAAATTTTTAAAATTGCGACATTTGAAGATTGTTTTAAACTATTATTTTTACATGTGGGAAAAACGAAACTCGCTGCGGAGGTTAAATATTTAGAATTAAAAGAATATTTGTAATGATGAAATATCAGTCGGAAAAATGTGTGTTTTTTCAAGGTGAGATGAAATGCTTGCAGAATGCAAGCACCATCTACTAGTAACTATTATATATCGACGACTCTTACAGAGGAGGATATAACATACGAGTAGTTAGTGCTTGCATTCTGCAAGCATATTATCTCAAGATAAAAAGACAATCATTTTTCATATTTCATCATTACACATATTTTTATTTCTAAATATTTCACCTCCGCAGCGATTTTTTTTTTCCCAAATGTAAAAATAATAGTTTTAAACAATCCCCAAATGTAGCAATTTTAAATATTTTACACTTTCTCCATTATGGTGTACTAGTGCTACACGTTTTAGCCAAATTTTAAAGTTGTAGCACTTCTATAAGTAAAGATAATATTTTTCTAATTGTTTAAATTTAAATAATTTTTAACGGCCGCCGCATGTCATATATGGTAAAATTGAAATGTTTATTTGTGCAAATTCACTACTCTGTAAATAATTTGAAAAATTCAGCTTCCTAGCTCATCCAGTAGTACCTAAACAGTTATCTATTTGTTTAAACTT
Source organism: Tanypteryx hageni (assembly GCA_028673005.1). Taxonomy (NCBI): domain Eukaryota; kingdom Metazoa; phylum Arthropoda; class Insecta; order Odonata; family Petaluridae; genus Tanypteryx; species Tanypteryx hageni. Next base: position 107,149,418 of record CM054112.1, read on the forward strand.
TAAGAATTTTTTTCTTCCAAACAAATTAAAATATTAAAATTTGTTTAAGCTCTATTTCATTTTTTCTACGAATTCTACCAATAAAAAAAATTTCAACTCCATAGCACATGCGGAAAAACATGAACCTTGAAAATTTGTTTAAACAATTGCGAATTTCTAGCGTACGCATTGTTGCACTTTTTCAAGATTTTCGTTTTTTCTAGTCGGTTTTGCACAAAATCCTACCTATGAAAAAAATTTCGAATCTCAAGCACATTTGGAAGTGCCTAAACATTAGTATCTTCCTGTTATCATTATATATCGACGACTCTTACAGAGCAGGATATAACATTCTGTAACATACTAGTAGTTGGTTCTTGCATACTGTAAGCATTTCATCTCACCTTGAAAAAATATTCATTTTTCAGACAGACATTTCATCATTACAAATGTTCTTTTAATTCTAATGATTTCACCTCCGCAGCGATTTCCGTTTTCCCCAAATGTAAAAATAATAGTTTTAAACAATCCCCAAATGTTGCAATTTAAAATTGTTTACCCGCCGAAATTAATGTTTGGTAAAATTGAAATGTTTTCGTGCAATTTTTCTACTTATCACATAACTTGAAAATTTCAGCTCCATAGCTCATCGCGTAATGTCGAAACAGTTTTCTATTTGTTTAAAATTTAAGAATTTTTAACTGCAAAACAAATTAAAATATCACAATTTGTATAATCTCTACTTCGTTTTTTATGAATTCTACTTATAAAAAAAATTTGAAGTCCATATCAAATGCGGAAATACATAATCCATGAAAATTTGTATAAACAATTGTGAATTTCTAGCGGCCGCATTGTTGCAATTTTTCAAGATTTTCGTTTTCTCTAGACGGTTTTGCCCATAATCCTATCTATGGAAAAATTTTCAAATCTCCAGCAAATCTGGAAGTGCCTAAACATTAGTATCCTCCTGTTATCATTATATATCGACGACTCTTACAGAGGAGGAGATAACATATAACATATAACAGGAGGATACTAATGTTTAGGCAGTTACAGATGAGCTGGAGATTCGAAATTTTTTTCATAGGTAGAATTTTGTGCAAAACCGACTAGAAAAAGCGAAAATCTTTAAAAAGTGCAACAATGCGGCCGCTAAAAATTCGCAATTGTTTAAACAAAATTTCAAGGTTTATGTATTTCCGAATGTGCCACGGAGTTGAATTTTTTTTATAAGTAGAATTCTTAAAAAAACGAAACAGGGATTATACAAATTTTGATATTTTAATTTGTTTGGCAGTTAAAAATTCTTAAAGTTTAACCAAATAGATAGCTGTTTAGGTACCCCGGGATGAGCTAGGAAGCTGAAATTGTCAAATTATTTACAGAGTGGTAAACTTGCACAAATAAACATTTCAATTTTACCGTATATAAATTGCGGCGGCCGTTACAAATTATTTAAATTTAAACAATTAGAAAAATTTTATTTTACTTCTAGAAATGGTACTACTTTAAAATTTGGCTAAAATGTGTAGCATTAGTACCCCATAATGGAGCAAGTGTAAAATTTTTAAATTTTCAACATTTGGGGATTGTTTAAAACTATTATTTTTACATTTGGGGAAAACGAAAATCACTGCGGAGTTGAAATTTTTAGAATTAAAAGAATATTTGTAATGATGAAATGTCTTGCTGTAAAATGAATATTTTTTCAAGGTGTGATGAAATGCTTGCAGTATGCAAGCACCATATACTAGTATGCTATATGTTAGATGTTATATCCTCCTCTGTAAGAGTCGTCGATATATAATGATAACATATAACATATAGGAGGTTATTAATGTTTTGGCACTTCCAGATGTGCTGGAGATTCGAAATTTTTTCCATAGATAGGATTTTTTGCAAAACCGACTAGAAAAAACGAAAATCTTCAAAAAGTGCACAATGCGGCCGCTGAAAATTCGCAATTGTTTAAACAAATTTTCAATGTTTATATATTTCCGAATGTGCCACGGAGTTGAAATTTTTTTATAAGTAGACTTCTTAAAAAAACCAAACAGGGTCTATGTAAATTTTGATATTTTAATTTGTTTGGCAGTTATAAATTCTTAAATTTTAAACAAATAGATAACTGTTTAGGTACTACGGGATGAGCTAGGAAGCTGAATTTTTCAAATTATTTACGGTATAGTAAATTTGCACAAACAAACATTTCAATTTTACCATATATGTATTGCGGCGGCCGTAAAATATTATTAAAATTTAAACAATTAGAAAAATATTATTTTATTTCTATAAGTGCTACAACTTTAAAATTTTGCTAAAATGTGTGGCATTAGAACCTTATAATGAAGAAAGTGTAAAATTTTTAAAATTGCGACATTTGAAGATTGTTTTAAACTATTATTTTTACATGTGGGAAAAACGAAACTCGCTGCGGAGGTTAAATATTTAGAATTAAAAGAATATTTGTAATGATGAAATATCAGTCGGAAAAATGTGTGTTTTTTCAAGGTGAGATGAAATGCTTGCAGAATGCAAGCACCATCTACTAGTAACTATTATATATCGACGACTCTTACAGAGGAGGATATAACATACGAGTAGTTAGTGCTTGCATTCTGCAAGCATATTATCTCAAGATAAAAAGACAATCATTTTTCATATTTCATCATTACACATATTTTTATTTCTAAATATTTCACCTCCGCAGCGATTTTTTTTTCCCAAATGTAAAAATAATAGTTTTAAACAATCCCCAAATGTTGCAATTTTAAATATTTTACACTTTCTCCATTATGGTGTATTAGTGCTACACGTTTTAGCCAAATTTTAAAGTTGTAGCACTTCTATAAGTAAAGATAACATTTTTCTAATTGTTTAAATTTAAATAATTTTTAACGGCCGCCGCATGTCATATATGGTGAAATTGAAATGTTTATTTGTGCAAATTCACTACTCTGTAAATAATTTGAAAAATTCAGCTTCCTAGCTCATCCAGTAGTACCTAAACAGTTATCTATTTGTTTAAACTTTAAGATTTTTTTTCTGCCGAACAAATTTAAATATTAAAATTTGTATAAGCTCTATTTCATTTTTTCTACGAATTCTACCAATAAAAAAAATTTCAACTCCATAGCACATGCGGAAAAACATAAACTTTGAAAATTTGTTTAAACAATTGCGAATTTCTAGCGTACGCATTGTTGCACTTTTTCAAGATTTTCGTTTTATCTAGTCGGTTTTGCACAAAATCCTACCTATGAAAAAAATTTCGAATCTCAAGCACTTTTGGAAGTGCCTAAACATTAGTATCTTCCTGTTATCATTATATATCGACGACTCTTACAGAGCAGGATATAACATCCTGTAACATACTAGTAGTTGGTGCTTGCATACTGCAAGCATTTCATCTCACCTTGAAAAAATATTCATTTTTCAGACAGACATTTCATCATTACAAATGTTCTTTTAATTCTAATGATTTCACCTCCGCAGCGATTTCCGTTTTCCCCATATGTAAAAATAATAGTTTTAAACAATCCCCAAATGTTGCAATTTAAAATTGTTTACCTGCCGAAATTAATGTTTGGTAAAATTGAAATGTTTTCGTCAATTTTCTTACTTATCACATAACTTGAAAATTTAAGCTCCATAGCTCATCGCGTAATGTCGAAACAGTTTTCTATTTGTTTAAAATTTAAGAATTTTTAACTGCCAAACAAATTAAAATATCACAATTTGTATAATCTCTACTTCGTTTTTTATGAATTCTACTTATCAAAAAAATTTGAACTCCATATCAAATGCGGAAATACATAATCCATGAAAATTTGTTTAAAAAATTGTGAATTTCTAGCGGCCGCATTGTTGCACTTTTTCAAGATTTTCGTTTTCTGTAGACGGTTTTGCACAAATTCCTATCTATGGAAAAATTTTCAAATCTCCAGCACATCTGGAAGTGCCTAAACATTAGTATCCTCCTGTTATCATTATATATCGACGACTCTTACAGAGGAGGAGATAACATATAACATATAACAGGAAGATACTAATGTTTAGGCAGTTCCAGATAAGCTGGAGATTCGAAATTTATTTCATAGGTAGAATTTTGTGCAAAACCGACTAGAAAAAGCGAAAATCTTTAAAAAGTGCAACAATGCGGCCGCTAAAAATTCGCAATTGTTTAAACAAAATTTCAAGGTTTATGTATTTCCGAATGTGCCACGGAGTTGAATTTTTTTTATAAGTAGAATTCTTGAAAAAACGAAACAGGGATTATACAAATTTTGATATTTTAATTTGTTTGGCAGTTAAAAATTCTTAAAGTTTAACCAAATAGATAGCTGTTTAGGTACCCCGGGATGAGCTAGGAAGCTGAAATTGTCAAATTATTTACAGAGTGGTTAACTTGCACAAATAAACATTTCAATTTTACCGTATATAAATTGCGGCGGCCGTTACAAATTATTTAAATTTAAACAATTAGAAAAATATTATTTTACTTCTAGAAATGCTACAACTTTAAAATTTGGCTAAAATGTGTAGCATTAGTACCCCATAATGGAGCAAGTGTAAAATTTTTAAATTTGCAACATTTGGGGATTGTTTAAAACTATTATTTTTACATTTGGGGAAAACGAAAATCACTGCGGAGTTGAAATTTTTAGAATTAAAAGAATATTTGTAATGATGAAATGTCTTGCTGAAAAATGAATGGTTTTTCAAGGTAAGATGAAATGCTTGCAGTATGCAAGCACCTACTACTAGTATGTTACAGGATGTTATATCCTGCTCTGTAAGAGTCGTCGATATATAATGATAACAGGAAGATACTAATGTTTAGGCACTTCCAGATGTGCTGGAGATTCGAAATTTTTTTCATAGATAGGATTTTTTGCAAAACCGACTAGAAAAAACGAAAATCTTCAAAAAGTGCACAATGCGGCCGCTGAAAATTCGCAATTGTTTAAACAAATTTTCAAGGTTTATATATTTCCGAATGTGCCACGGAGTTGAAATTTTTTTTATAAGTAGACTTCTTAAAAAACCAAACAGGGATTATACAAATTTTGATATTTTAATCTGTTTGGCAGTTATAAATTCTTAAATTTTAAACAAATAGATAACTGTTTAGGTACTACTGGATGAGCTAGGAAGCTGAATTTTTCAAATTATTTACAGTATAGTAAATTTGCACAAATAAACATTTCAATTTTACCATATATGTATTGCGGCGGCCGTAAAATATTATTTAAATTTAAACAATTAGAAAAATATTATTTTATTTCTATAAGTGCTACAACTTTAAAATTTTGCTAAAATGTGTAGCATTAAAATCTAATAATGATGAAAGTGTAAAATTTTTAAAATTGCGACATTTGGAGATTGTTTTAAACTATTATTTTTACATGTGGGAAAACCGAAACTCGCTGCGGAGGTTAAATATTTAGAATTAAAAGAATATTTGTAATGATGAAATATCTGTCGGAAAAATGTGTTTTTTCAAGGTGAGATGAAATGCTTGCAGAATGCAAGCACCATCTACTAGTAACTATTATATATCGACGACTCTTACAGAGGAGGATATAACAGACGAGTAGTTAGTGCTTGCATTCTGCAAGCATATTATCTCAAGATAAAAAGATTATCATTTTTCATATTTCATCATTACACATATTTTTAATTCTAAATATTTCACCTCCGCAGCGATTTTTTTTCCCAAATGTAAAAATAATAGTTTTAAACAATCCCCAATTGTTGCAATTTTAAATATTTTACACTTTCTCCATTATGGGGTACTAGTGCTACACATTTTAGCCAAATTTTAAAGTTGTAGCACTTCTATAAGTAAAGATAATATTTTTCTAATTGTTTAAATTTAAATAATTTTTAACGGCCGCCGCATGTCATATATGGTAAAATTGAAATGTTTATTTGTGCAAAGTCACTACTCTGTAAATAATTTGAAAATTTCAGCTTCCTAGCTCATCCAGTAGTACCTAAACTGTTATCTATTTGTTTAAATTTTAAGAATTTTTTTCTTCCAAACAAATTAAAGTATTAAAATTTGTATAAGCTCTATTTCATTTTTTCTACGAATTCTACCAATAAAAAAAATTTCATCTCCATAGCACATGCGGAAATACATAAACCTTGAAAATTTGTTTAAACAATTGCGAATTTCTAGCGTACGCATTGTTGCACTTTTTCAAGATTTTCGTTTTTTCTAGTCGGTTTTGCACAAAATCCTACCTATGAAAAAAATTTCGAATCTCAAGCACATTTGGAAGTGCCTAAACATTAGTATCTTCCTGTTATCATTATATATCGACGACTCTTACAGAGCAGGATATAACATCCTGTAACATACTAGTAGTTGGTGCTTGCATACTGCAAGCATTTCATCTCACCTTGAAAAAATATTCATTTTTCAGACAGACATTTCATCATTACAAATGTTCTTTTAATTCTAATGATTTCACCTCCGCTGCGATTTCCGTTTTCCCCAAATGTAAAAATAATAGTTTTAAACAATCCCCAAATGTTGCAATTTAAAAATGTGTACCTGCCGAAATTAATGTTTGGTAACATTGAAATGTTTTCGTTCAATTTTCTTACTTATCACATAACTTGAAAATTTAAGCTCCATAGCTCATCGCGTAATGTCGAAACAGTTTTCTATTTGTTTAAATATAAGAATTTTTAACTGCCAAACAAATTAAAATATCACAATTTGTATAATCTCTACTTCGTTTTTTAAGAATTCTACTTATCAAAAAAATTTGAACTCCATATCAAATGCGGAAATACATAATCCATGAAAATTTGTTTAAACAATTGTGAATTTCTAGCGGCCGCATTGTTGCATTTTTTCAAGATTTTCGTTTTCTGTAGACGGTTTTGCACAAATTCCTATCTATGGAAAAATTTTCAAATCTCCAGCACATCTGGAAGTGCCTAAACATTAGTATCCTCCTGTTATCATTATATATCGACGACTCTTACAGAGGAGATAACATATAACATATAACAGGAAGATACTAATGTTTAGGCAGTTCCAGATAAGCTGGAGATTCGAAATTTTTTTCATAGGTAGAATTTTGTGCAAAACCGACTAGAAAAAGCGAAAATCTTTAAAAAGTGCAACAATGCGGCCGCTAAAAATTCGCAATTGTTTAAACAAAATTTCAAGGTTTATATATTTTCGAATGTGCCACGGAGTTGAAATTTTTTTATAAGTAGAATTCTTAAAAGAACGAAACAGGGATTATACAAATTTTGATATTTTAATTAATTTGGCAGTTAAAAATTCTTAAAGTTTAAACAAATAGATAGCTGTTTAGGTACCCCGGGATGAGCTAGGAAGCTGAAATTGTCAAATTATTTACAGAGTGGTAAACTTGCACAAATAAACATTTCAATTTTAACATATATAAATTGCGGCGGCCGTTACAAACTATTTAAATTTAAACAATTAGAAAAATATTATTTTACTTCTAGAAATGCTACAACTTTAAAATTTGGCTAAAATGTGTAGCATTAGTACCCCATAATGGAGCAAGTGTAAAATTTTTAAAATTGCAACATTTGGGGATTGTTTAAAACTATTATTTTTACATTTGGGGAAAACGAAAATCACTGCGGAGTTGAAATTTTTAGAATTAAAAGAATATTTGTAATGATGAAATGTCTTACTGAAAAATGATTGTTTTTTCAAGGTGAGATGAAATTCTTGCAGTATGCAAGCACCATCTACTAGTATGTTATATGTTAGATGTTATATCCTCCTCTGTAAGAGTCGTCGATATATAATGATAACATATAACATATAGGAGGTTATTAATGTTTTGGCACTTCCAGATGTGCTGGAGATTCGAAATTTTTTTCATAGATAGGATTTTTTGCAAAACCGACTAGAAAAAACGAAAATCTTCAAAAAGTGCACAATGCGGCCGCTGAAAATTCGCAATTGTTTAAACAAATTTTCAAGGTTTATATATTTCCGAATGTGCCACGGAGTTGAAATTTTTTTTATAAGTAGACTTCTTAAAAAAAACCAAACAGGGTCTATAAAAATTTTGATATTTTAATTTGTTTGGCAGTTATAAATTCTTAAATTTTAAACAAATAGATAACTGTTTAGGTACTACGGGATGAGCTAGGAAGCTGAATTTTTCAAATTATTTACAGTATAGTAAATTTGCACAAATAAACATTTCAATTTTACCATATATGTATTGCGGCGGCCGTAAAATATTATTTAAATTTAAACAATTAGAAAAATATTATTTTATTTCTATAAGTGCTACAACTTTAAAATTTTGCTAAAATGTGTAGCATTAAAACCTAATAATGATGAAATTGTAAAATTTTTAAAATTGCGACATTTGGAGATTGTTTTAAACTATTATTTTTACATGTGGGAAAAACGAAACTCGCTGCGGAGGTTAAATATTTAGAATTAAAAAAATATTTGTAATGATGAAATATCTGTCGGAAAAATGTGTTTTTTCAAGGTGAGATGAAATGCTTGCAGAATGCAAGCACCATCTACTAGTAACTATTATATATCGACGACTCTTACAGAGGAGGATATAACATACGAGTAGTTAGTGCTTGCATTCTGCAAGCATATTATCTCAAGATAAAAAGACAATCATTTTTCATATTTCATCATTACACATATTTTTATTTCTAAATATTTCACCTCCGCAGCGATTTTTTTTTTCCCAAATGTAAAAATAATAGTTTTAAACAATCCCCAAATGTTGCAATTTTAAATATTTTACACTTTCTCCATTATGGTGTATTAGTGCTACACGTTTTAGCCAAATTTTAAAGTTGTAGCACTTCTATAAGTAAAGATAACATTTTTCTAATTGTTTAAATTTAAATAATTTTTAACGGCCGCCGCATGTCATATATGGTGAAATTGAAATGTTTATTTGTGCAAATTCACTACTCTGTAAATAATTTGAAAAATTCAGCTTCCTAGCTCATCCAGTAGTACCTAAACAGTTATCTATTTGTTTAAACTTTAAGATTTTTTTTCTGCCGAACAAATTTAAATATTAAAATTTGTATAAGCTCTATTTCATTTTTTCTACGAATTCTACCAATAAAAAAAATTTCAACTCCATAGCACATGCGGAAAAACATAAACTTTGAAAATTTGTTTAAACAATTGCGAATTTCTAGCGTACGCATTGTTGCACTTTTTCAAGATTTTCGTTTTATCTAGTCGGTTTTGCACAAAATCCTACCTATGAAAAAAATTTCGAATCTCAAGCACTTTTGGAAGTGCCTAAACATTAGTATCTTCCTGTTATCATTATATATCGACGACTCTTACAGAGCAGGATATAACATCCTGTAACATACTAGTAGTTGGTGCTTGCATACTGCAAGCATTTCATCTCACCTTGAAAAAATATTCATTTTTCAGACAGACATTTCATCATTACAAATGTTCTTTTAATTCTAATGATTTCACCTCCGCAGCGATTTCCGTTTTCCCCATATGTAAAAATAATAGTTTTAAACAATCCCCAAATGTTGCAATTTAAAATTGTTTACCTGCCGAAATTAATGTTTGGTAAAATTGAAATGTTTTCGTCAATTTTCTTACTTATCACATAACTTGAAAATTTAAGCTCCATAGCTCATCGCGTAATGTCGAAACAGTTTTCTATTTGTTTAAAATTTAAGAATTTTTAACTGCCAAACAAATTAAAATATCACAATTTGTATAATCTCTACTTCGTTTTTTATGAATTCTACTTATCAAAAAAATTTGAACTCCATATCAAATGCGGAAATACATAATCCATGAAAATTTGTTTAAAAAATTGTGAATTTCTAGCGGCCGCATTGTTGCACTTTTTCAAGATTTTCGTTTTCTGTAGACGGTTTTGCACAAATTCCTATCTATGGAAAAATTTTCAAATCTCCAGCACATCTGGAAGTGCCTAAACATTAGTATCCTCCTGTTATCATTATATATCGACGACTCTTACAGAGGAGGAGATAACATATAACAGGAAGATACGAATGTTTAGGCAGTTCCAGATAAGCTGGAGATTCGAAATTTATTTCATAGGTAGAATTTTGTGCAAAACCGACTAGAAAAAGCGAAAATCTTTAAAAAGTGCAACAATGCGGCCGCTAAAAATTCGCAATTGTTTAAACAAAATTTCAAGGTTTATGTATTTCCGAATGTGCCACGGAGTTGAATTTTTTTTATAAGTAGAATTCTTAAAAAAACGAAACAGGGATTATACAAATTTTGATATTTTAATTTGTTTGGCAGTTAAAAATTCTTAAAGTTTAACCAAATAGATAGCTGTTTAGGTACCCCGGGATGAGCTAGGAAGCTGAAATTGTCAAATTATTTACAGAGTGGTTAACTTGCACAAATAAACATTTCAATTTTACCGTATATAAATTGCGGCGGCCGTTACAAATTATTTAAATTTAAACAATTAGAAAAATATTATTTTACTTCTAGAAATGCTACAACTTTAAAATTTGGCTAAAATGTGTAGCATTAGTACCCCATAATGGAGCAAGTGTAAAATTTTTAAATTTGCAACATTTGGGGATTGTTTAAAACTATTATTTTTACATTTGGGGAAAACGAAAATCACTGCGGAGTTGAAATTTTTAGAATTAAAAGAATATTTGTAATGATGAAATGTCTTGCTGAAAAATGAATGGTTTTTCAAGGTAAGATGAAATGCTTGCAGTATGCAAGCACCTACTACTAGTATGTTACAGGATGTTATATCCTGCTCTGTAAGAGTCGTCGATATATAATGATAACAGGAAGATACTAATGTTTAGGCACTTCCAGATGTGCTGGAGATTCGAAATTTTTTTCATAGATAGGATTTTTTGCAAAACCGACTAGAAAAAACGAAAATCTTAAAAAAGTGCACAATGCGGCCGCTGAAAATTCGCAATTGTTTAAACAAATTTTCAAGGTTTATATATTTCCGAATGTGCCACGGAGTTGAAATTTTTTTTATAAGTAGACTTCTTAAAAAACCAAACAGGGATTATACAAATTTTGATATTTTAATCTGTTTGGCAGTTATAAATTCTTAAATTTTAAACAAATAGATAACTGTTTAGGTACTACTGGATGAGCTAGGAAGCTGAATTTTTCAAATTATTTACAGTATAGTAAATTTGCACAAATAAACATTTCAATTTTACCATATATGTATTGCGGCGGCCGTAAAATATTATTTAAATTTAAACAATTAGAAAAATATTATTTTATTTCTATAAGTGCTACAACTTTAAAATTTTGCTAAAATGTGTAGCATTAAAACCTAATAATGATGAAAGTGTAAAATTTTTAAAATTGCGACATTTGGAGATTGTTTTAAACTATTATTTTTACATGTGGGAAAACCGAAACTCGCTGCGGAGGTTAAATATTTAGAATTAAAAGAATATTTGTAATGATGAAATATCTGTCGGAAAAATGTGTTTTTTCAAGGTGAGATGAAATGCTTGCAGAATGCAAGCACCATCTACTAGTAACTATTATATATCGACGACTCTTACAGAGGAGGATATAACAGACGAGTAGTTAGTGCTTGCATTCTGCAAGCATATTATCTCAAGATAAAAAGATTATCATTTTTCATATTTCATCATTACACATATTTTTAATTCTAAATATTTCACCTCCGCAGCGATTTTTTTTCCCAAATGTAAAAATAATAGTTTTAAACAATCCCCAATTGTTGCAATTTTAAATATTTTACACTTTCTCCATTATGGGGTACTAGTGCTACACGTTTTAGCCAAATTTTAAAGTTGTAGCACTTCTATAAGTAAAGATAATATTTTTCTAATTGTTTAAATTTAAATAATTTTTAACGGCCGCCGCATGTCATATATGGTAAAATTGAAATGTTTATTTGTGCAAATTCACTACTCTGTAAATAATTTGAAAATTTCAGCTTCCTAGCTCATCCAGTAGTACCTAAACTGTTATCTATTTGTTTAAATTTTAAGAATTTTTTTCTTCCAAACAAATTAAAGTATTAAAATTTGTATAAGCTCTATTTCATTTTTTCTACGAATTCTACCAATAAAAAAAATTTCATCTCCATAGCACATGCGGAAATACATAAACCTTGAAAATTTGTTTAAACAATTGCGAATTTCTAGCGTACGCATTGTTGCACTTTTTCAAGATTTTCGTTTTTTCTAGTCGGTTTTGCACAAAATCCTACCTATGAAAAAAATTTCGAATCTCAAGCACATTTGGAAGTGCCTAAACATTAGTATCTTCCTGTTATCATTATATATCGACGACTCTTACAGAGCAGGATATAACATCCTGTAACATACTAGTAGTTGGTGCTTGCATACTGCAAGCATTTCATCTCACCTTGAAAAAATATTCATTTTTCAGACAGACATTTCATCATTACAAATGTTCTTTTAATTCTAATGATTTCACCTCCGCTGCGATTTCCGTTTTCCCCAAATGTAAAAATAATAGTTTTAAACAATCCCCAAATGTTGCAATTTAAAAATGTGTACCTGCCGAAATTAATGTTTGGTAACATTGAAATGTTTTCGTTCAATTTTCTTACTTATCACATAACTTGAAAATTTAAGCTCCATAGCTCATCGCGTAATGTCGAAACAGTTTTCTATTTGTTTAAAATTTAAGAATTTTTAACTGCCAAACAAATTAAAATATCACAATTTGTATAATCTCTACTTCGTTTTTTAAGAATTCTACTTATCAAAAAAATTTGAACTCCATATCAAATGCGGAAATACATAATCCATGAAAATTTGTTTAAACAATTGTGAATTTCTAGCGGCCGCATTGTTGCATTTTTTCAAGATTTTCGTTTTTTCTAGACGGTTTTGCACAAATTCCTATCTATGGAAAAATTTTCAAATCTCCAGCACATCTGGAAGTGCCTAAACATTAGTATCCTCCTGTTATCATTATATATCGACGACTCTTACAGAGGAGATAACATATAACATATAACAGGAAGATACTAATGTTTAGGCAGTTCCAGATAAGCTGGAGATTCGAAATTTTTTTCATAGGTAGAATTTTGTGCAAAACCGACTAGAAAAAGCGAAAATCTTTAAAAAGTGCAACAATGCGGCCGCTAAAAATTCGCAATTGTTTAAACAAAATTTCAAGGTTTATGTATTTTCGAATGTGCCACGGAGTTGAAATTTTTTTATAAGTAGAATTCTTAAAAGAACGAAACAGGGATTATACAAATTTTGATATTTTAATTAATTTGGCAGTTAAAAATTCTTAAAGTTTAAACAAATAGATAGCTGTTTAGGTACCCCGGGATGAGCTAGGAAGCTGAAATTGTCAAATTATTTACAGAGTGGTAAACTTGCACAAATAAACATTTCAATTTTAACGTATATAAATTGCGGCGGCCGTTACAAACTATTTAAATTTAAACAATTAGAAAAATATTATTTTACTTCTAGAAATGCTACAACTTTAAAATTTGGCTAAAATGTGTAGCATTAGTACCCCATAATGGAGCAAGTGTAAAATTTTTAAAATTGCAACATTTGGGGATTGTTTAAAACTATTATTTTTACATTTGGGGAAAACGAAAATCACTGCGGAGTTGAAATTTTTAGAATTAAAAGAATATTTGTAATGATGAAATGTCTTGCTGTAAAATGAATATTTTTTCAAGGTGTGATGAAATGCTTGCAGTATGCAAGCACCATATACTAGTATGTTATATGTTAGATGTTATATCCTCCTCTGTAAGAGTCGTCGATATATAATGATAACATATAACATATAGGAGGTTATTAATGTTTTGGCATTTCCAGATGTGCTGGAGATTCGAAATTTTTTTCATAGATAGGATTTTTTACAAAACCGACTAGAAAAAACGAAAATCTTCAAAAAGTGCACAATGCGGCCGCTGAAAATTCGCAATTGTTTAAACAAATTATCAATGTTTATATATTTCCGAATGTGCCACGGAGTTGAAATTTTTTTTATAAGTAGACTTCTTAAAAAAACCAAACAGGGTCTATGTAAATTTTGATATTTTAATTTGTTTGGCAGTTATAAATTCTTAAATTTTAAACAAATAGATAACTGTTTAGGTACTACGGGATGAGCTAGGAAGCTGAATTTTTCAAATTATTTACGGTATAGTAAATTTGCACAAACAAACATTTCAATTTTACCATATATGTATTGCGGCGGCCGTAAAATATTATTAAAATTTAAACAAGTAGAAAAATATTATTTTATTTCTATAAGTGCTACAACTTTAAAATTTTGCTAAAATGTGTAGCATTAGAACCTTATAATGAAGAAAGTGTAAAATTTTTAAAATTGCGACGTTTGAAGATTGTTTTAAACTATTATTTTTACATGTGGGAAAAACGAAACTCGCTGCGGAGGTTAAATATTTAGAATTAAAAAATATTTGTAATGATGAAATATCAGTCGGAAAAATGTGTGTTTTTTCAAGGTGAGATGAAATGCTTGCAGAATGCAAGCACCATCTACTAGTAACTATTATATATCGACGACTCTTACAGAGGAGGATATAACATACGAGTAGTTAGTGCTTGCATTCTGCAAGCATATTATCTCAAGATAAAAAGACAATCATTTTTCATATTTCATCATTACACATATTTTTATTTCTAAATATTTCACCTCCGCAGCGATTTTTTTTCCCAAATGTAAAAATAATAGTTTTAAACAATCCCCAAATGTAGCAATTTTAAATATTTTACACTTTCTCCATTATGGTGTACTAGTGCTACACATTTTAGCCAAATTTTAAAGTTGTAGCAGTTCTATAAGTAAAGATAATATTTTTCTAATTGTTTAAATTTAAATAATTTTTAACGGCCGCCGCATGTCATATATGGTAAAATTGAAATGTTTATTTGTGCAAATTCACTACTCTGTAAATAATTTGAAAAATTCAGCTTCCTAGCTCATCCAGTAGTACCTAAACAGTTATCTATTAGTTTAAACTTTAAGAATTTTTTTCTTCCAAACAAATTAAAATATTAAAATTTGTTTAAGCTCTATTTCATTTTTTCTACGAATTCTACCAATAAAAAAATTTCAACTCCATAGCACATGCGGAAAAACATAAACCTTGAAAATTTGTTTAAACAATTGCGAATTTCTAGCGTACGCATTGTTGCACTTTTTCAAGATTTTCGTTTTTTCTAGTCGGTTTTGCACAAAATCCTACCTATGAAAAAAATTTCGAATCTCAAGCACATTTGGAAGTGCCTAAACATTAGTAACTTCCTGTTATCATTATATATCGACGACTCTTACAGAGCAGGATATAACATCCTGTAACATACTAGTAGTTGGTGCTTGCATACTGCAAGCATTTCATCTCACCTTGAAAAAATATTCATTTTTCAGACAGACATTTCATCATTACAAATGTTCTTTTAATTCTAATGATTTCACCTCCGCTGCGATTTCCGTTTTCCCCAAATGTAAAAATAATAGTTTTAAACAATCCCCAAATGTTGCAATTTAAAATTGTTTACCCGCCGAAATTAATGTTTGGTAAAATTGAAATGTTTTCGTGCAATTTTTCTACTTATCACATAACTTGAAAATTTCAGCTCCATAGCTCATCGCGTAATGTCGAAACAGTTTTCTATTTGTTTAAAATTTAAGAATTTTTAACTGCAAAACAAATTAAAATATCACAATTTGTATAATCTCTACTTCGTTTTTTATGAATTCTACTTATAAAAAAAATTTGAAGTCCATATCAAATGCGGAAATACATAATCCATGAAAATTTGTATAAACAATTGTGAATTTCTAGCGGCCGCATTGTTGCAATTTTTCAAGATTTTCGTTTTCTCTAGACGGTTTTGCCCATAATCCTATCTATGGAAAAATTTTCAAATCTCCAGCAAATCTGGAAGTGCCTAAACATTAGTATCCTCCTGTTATCATTATATATCGACGACTCTTACAGAGGAGGAGATAACATATAACATATAACAGGAGGATACTAATGTTTAGGCAGTTCCAGATAAGCTGGAGATTCGAAATTTTTTTCATAGGTAGAATTTTGTGCAAAACCGACTAGAAAAAGCGAAAATCTTTAAAAAGTGCAACAATGCGGCCGCTAAAAATTCGCAATTGTTTAAACAAAATTTCAAGGTTTATGTATTTCCGAATGTGCCACGGAGTTGAATTTTTTTTATAAGTAGAATTCTTAAAAAAACGAAACAGGGATTATACAAATTTTGATATTTTAATTTGTTTGGCAGTTAAAAATTCTTAAAGTTTAACCAAATAGATAGCTGTTTAGGTACCCCGGGATGAGCTAGGAAGCTGAAATTGTCAAATTATTTACAGAGTGGTAAACTTGCACAAATAAACATTTCAATTTTACCGTATATAAATTGCGGCGGCCGTTACAAATTATTTAAATTTAAACAATTAGAAAAATTTTATTTTACTTCTAGAAATGGTACTACTTTAAAATTTGGCTAAAATGTGTAGCATTAGTACCCCATAATGGAGCGAGTGTAAAATTTTTAAATTTTCAACATTTGGGGATTGTTTAAAACTATTATTTTTACATTTGGGGAAAACGAAAATCACTGCGGAGTTGAAATTTTTAGAATTAAAAGAATATTTGTAATGATGAAATGTCTTGCTGTAAAATGAATATTTTTTCAAGGTGTGATGAAATGCTTGCAGTATGCAAGCACCATATACTAGTATGCTATATGTTAGATGTTATATCCTCCTCTGTAAGAGTCGTCGATATATAATGATAACATATAACATATAGGAGGTTATTAATGTTTTGGCACTTCCAGATGTGCTGGAGATTCGAAATTTTTTCCATAGATAGGATTTTTTGCAAAACCCACTAGAATAAACGAAAATCTTCAAAAAGTGCACAATGCGGCCGCTGAAAATTCGCAATTGTTTAAACAAATTTTCAATGTTTATATATTTCCGAATGTGCCACGGAGTTGAAATTTTTTTATAAGTAGACTTCTTAAAAAAACCAAACAGGGTCTATGTAAATTTTGATATTTTAATTTGTTTGGCAGTTATAAATTCTTAAATTTTAAACAAATAGATAACTGTTTAGGTACTACGGGATGAGCTAGGAAGCTGAATTTTTCAAATTATTTACGGTATAGTAAATTTGCACAAACAAACATTTCAATTTTACCATATATGTATTGCGGCGTCCGTAAAATATTATTAAAATTTAAACAATTAGAAAAATATTATTTTATTTCTATAAGTGCTACAACTTTAAAATTTTGCTAAAATGTGTGGCATTAGAACCTTATAATGAAGAAAGTGTAAAATTTTTAAAATTGCGACATTTGAAGATTGTTTTAAACTATTATTTTTACATGTGGGAAAAACGAAACTCGCTGCGGAGGTTAAATATTTAGAATTAAAAGAATATTTGTAATGATGAAATATCAGTCGGAAAAATGTGTGTTTTTTCAAGGTGAGATGAAATGCTTGCAGAATGCAAGCACCATCTACTAGTAACTATTATATATCGACGACTCTTACAGAGGAGGATATAACATACGAGTAGTTAGTGCTTGCATTCTGCAAGCATATTATCTCAAGATAAAAAGACAATCATTTTTCATATTTCATCATTACACATATTTTTATTTCTAAATATTTCACCTCCGCAGCGATTTTTTTTTCCCAAATGTAAAAATAATAGTTTTAAACAATCCCCAAATGTAGCAATTTTAAATATTTTACACTTTCTCCATTATGGTGTACTAGTGCTACACGTTTTAGCCAAATTTTAAAGTTGTAGCACTTCTATAAGTAAAGATAATATTTTTCTAATTGTTTAAATTTAAATAATTTTTAACGGCCGCCGCATGTCATATATGGTAAAATTGAAATGTTTATTTGTGCAAATTCACTACTCTGTAAATAATTTGAAAAATTCAGCTTCCTAGCTCATCCAGTAGTACCTAAACAGTTATCTATTTGTTTAAACTTTAAGAATTTTTTTCTTCCAAACAAATTAAAATATTAAAATTTGTTTAAGCTCTATTTCATTTTTTCTACGAATTCTACCAATAAAAAAAATTTCAACTCCATAGCACATGCGGAAAAACATGAACCTTGAAAATTTGTTTAAACAATTGCGAATTTCTAGCGTACGCATTGTTGCACTTTTTCAAGATTTTCGTTTTTTCTAGTCGGTTTTGCACAAAATCCTACCTATGAAAAAAATTTCGAATCTCAAGCACATTTGGAAGTGCCTAAACATTAGTATCTTCCTGTTATCATTATATATCGACGACTCTTACAGAGCAGGATATAACATTCTGTAACATACTAGTAGTTGGTTCTTGCATACTGTAAGCATTTCATCTCACCTTGAAAAAATATTCATTTTTCAGACAGACATTTCATCATTACAAATGTTCTTTTAATTCTAATGATTTCACCTCCGCAGCGATTTCCGTTTTCCCCAAATGTAAAAATAATAGTTTTAAACAATCCCCAAATGTTGCAATTTAAAATTGTTTACCCGCCGAAATTAATGTTTGGTAAAATTGAAATGTTTTCGTGCAATTTTTCTACTTATCACATAACTTGAAAATTTCAGCTCCATAGCTCATCGCGTAATGTCGAAACAGTTTTCTATTTGTTTAAAATTTAAGAATTTTTAACTGCAAAACAAATTAAAATATCACAATTTGTATAATCTCTACTTCGTTTTTTATGAATTCTACTTATAAAAAAAATTTGAAGTCCATATCAAATGCGGAAATACATAATCCATGAAAATTTGTATAAACAATTGTGAATTTCTAGCGGCCGCATTGTTGCAATTTTTCAAGATTTTCGTTTTCTCTAGACGGTTTTGCCCATAATCCTATCTATGGAAAAATTTTCAAATCTCCAGCAAATCTGGAAGTGCCTAAACATTAGTATCCTCCTGTTATCATTATATATCGACGACTCTTACAGAGGAGGAGATAACATATAACATATAACAGGAGGATACTAATGTTTAGGCAGTTACAGATAAGCTGGAGATTCGAAATTTTTTTCATAGGTAGAATTTTGTGCAAAACCGACTAGAAAAAGCGAAAATCTTTAAAAAGTGCAACAATGCGGCCGCTAAAAATTCGCAATTGTTTAAACAAAATTTCAAGGTTTATGTATTTCCGAATGTGCCACGGAGTTGAATTTTTTTTATAAGTAGAATTCTTAAAAAAACGAAACAGGGATTATACAAATTTTGATATTTTAATTTGTTTGGCAGTTAAAAATTCTTAAAGTTTAACCAAATAGATAGCTGTTTAGGTACCCCGGGATGAGCTAGGAAGCTGAAATTGTCAAATTATTTACAGAGTGGTAAACTTGCACAAATAAACATTTCAATTTTACCGTATATAAATTGCGGCGGCCGTTACAAATTATTTAAATTTAAACAATTAGAAAAATATTATTTTACTTCTAGAAATGCTACAACTTTAAAATTTGGCTAAAATGTGTAGCATTAGTACCCCATAATGGAGCAAGTGTAAAATTTTTAAATTTTCAACATTTGGGGATTGTTTAAAACTATTATTTTTACATTTGGGGAAAACGAAAATCACTGCGGAGTTGAAATTTTTAGAATTAAAAGAATATTTGTAATGATGAAATGTCTTGCTGAAAAATGAATGGTTTTTCAAGGTAAGATGAAATGCTTGCAGTATGCAAGCACCTACTACTAGTATGTTACAGGATGTTATATCCTGCTCTGTAAGAGTCGTCGATATATAATGATAACAGGAAGATACTAATGTTTAGGCACTTCCAGATGTGCTGGAGATTCGAAATTTTTTTCATAGATAGGATTTTTTGCAAAACCGACTAGAAAAAACGAAAATCTTCAAAAAGTGCACAATGCGGCCGCTGAAAATTCGCAATTGTTTAAACAAATTTTCAAGGTTTATATATTTCCGAATGTGCCACGGAGTTGAAATTTTTTTTATAAGTAGACTTCTTAAAAAACCAAACAGGGATTATACAAATTTTGATATTTTAATCTGTTTGGCAGTTATAAATTCTTAAATTTTAAACAAATAGATAACTGTTTAGGTACTACTGGATGAGCTAGGAAGCTGAATTTTTCAAATTATTTACAGTATAGTAAATTTGCACAAATAAACATTTCAATTTTACCATATATGTATTGCGGCGGCCGTAAAATATTATTTAAATTTAAACAATTAGAAAAATATTATTTTATTTCTATAAGTGCTACAACTTTAAAATTTTGCTAAAATGTGTAGCATTAAAACCTAATAATGATGAAAGTGTAAAATTTTTAAAATTGCGACATTTGGAGATTGTTTTAAACTATTATTTTTACATGTGGGAAAACCGAAACTCGCTGCGGAGGTTAAATATTTAGAATTAAAAGAATATTTGTAATGATGAAATATCTGTCGGAAAAATGTGTTTTTTCAAGGTGAGATGAAATGCTTGCAGAATGCAAGCACCATCTACTAGTAACTATTATATATCGACGACTCTTACAGAGGAGGATATAACAGACGAGTAGTTAGTGCTTGCATTCTGCAAGCATATTATCTCAAGATAAAAAGATTATCATTTTTCATATTTCATCATTACACATATTTTTAATTCTAAATATTTCACCTCCGCAGCGATTTTTTTTTCCCAAATGTAAAAATAATAGTTTTAAACAATCCCCAATTGTTGCAATTTTAAATATTTTACACTTTCTCCATTATGGGGTACTAGTGCTACACATTTTAGCCAAATTTTAAAGTTGTAGCACTTCTATAAGTAAAGATAATATTTTTTCTAATTGTTTAAATTTAAATAATTTTTAACGGCCGCCGCATGTCATATATGGTAAAATTGAAATGTTTATTTGTGCAAATTCACTACTCTGTAAATAATTTGAAAATTTCAGCTTCCTAGCTCATCCAGTAGTACCTAAACTGTTATCTATTTGTTTAAATTTTAAGAATTTTTTTCTTCCAAACAAATTAAAGTATTAAAATTTGTATAAGCTCTATTTCATTTTTTCTACGAATTCTACCAATAAAAAAAATTTCATCTCCATAGCACATGCGGAAATACATAAACCTTGAAAATTTGTTTAAACAATTGCGAATTTCTAGCGTACGCATTGTTGCACTTTTTCAAGATTTTCGTTTTTTCTAGTCGGTTTTGCACAAAATCCTACCTATGAAAAAAATTTCGAATCTCAAGCACATTTGGAAGTGCCTAAACATTAGTATCTTCCTGTTATCATTATATATCGACGACTCTTACAGAGCAGGATATAACATCCTGTAACATACTAGTAGTTGGTGCTTGCATACTGCAAGCATTTCATCTCACCTTGAAAAAATATTCATTTTTCAGACAGACATTTCATCATTACAAATGTTCTTTTAATTCTAATGATTTCACCTCCGCTGCGATTTCCGTTTTCCCCAAATGTAAAAATAATAGTTTTAAACAATCCCCAAATGTTGCAATTTAAAAATGTGTACCTGCCGAAATTAATGTTTGGTAACATTGAAATGTTTTCGTTCAATTTTCTTACTTATCACATAACTTGAAAATTTAAGCTCCATAGCTCATCGCGTAATGTCGAAACAGTTTTCTATTTGTTTAAAATTTAAGAATTTTTAACTGCCAAACAAATTAAAATATCACAATTTGTATAATCTCTACTTCGTTTTTTAAGAATTCTACTTATCAAAAAAATTTGAACTCCATATCAAATGCGGAAATACATAATCCATGAAAATTTGTTTAAACAATTGTGAATTTCTAGCGGCCGCATTGTTGCATTTTTTCAAGATTTTCGTTTTCTGTAGACGGTTTTGCACAAATTCCTATCTATGGAAAAATTTTCAAATCTCCAGCACATCTGGAAGTGCCTAAACATTAGTATCCTCCTGTTATCATTATATATCGACGACTCTTACAGAGGAGATAACATATAACATATAACAGGAAGATACTAATGTTTAGGCAGTTCCAGATAAGCTGGAGATTCGAAATTTTTTTCATAGGTAGAATTTTGTGCAAAACCGACTAGAAAAAGCGAAAATCTTTAAAAAGTGCAACAATGCGGCCGCTAAAAATTCGCAATTGTTTAAACAAAATTTCAAGGTTTATATATTTTCGAATGTGCCACGGAGTTGAAATTTTTTTATAAGTAGAATTCTTAAAAGAACGAAACAGGGATTATACAAATTTTGATATTTTAATTAATTTGGCAGTTAAAAATTCTTAAAGTTTAACCAAATAGATAGCTGTTTAGGTACCCCGGGATGAGCTAGGAAGCTGAAATTGTCAAATTATTTACAGAGTGATAAACTTGCACAAATAAACATTTCAATTTTAACATATATAAATTGCGGCGGCCGTTACAAACTATTTAAATTTAAACAATTAGAAAAATATTATTTTACTTCTAGAAATGCTACAACTTTAAAATTTGGCTAAAATGTGTAGCATTAGTACCCCATAATGGAGCAAGTGTAAAATTTTTAAAATTGCAACATTTGGGGATTGTTTAAAACTATTATTTTTACATTTGGGGAAAACGAAAATCACTGCGGAGTTGAAATTTTTAGAATTAAAAGAATATTTGTAATGATGAAATGTCTTACTGAAAAATGATTGTTTTTTCAAGGTGAGATGAAATTCTTGCAGTATGCAAGCACCATCTACTAGTATGTTATATGTTAGATGTTATATCCTCCTCTGTAAGAGTCGTCGATATATAATGATAACATATAACATATAGGAGGTTATTAATGTTTTGGCACTTCCAGATGTGCTGGAGATTCGAAATTTTTTTCATAGATAGGATTTTTTGCAAAACCGACTAGAAAAAACGAAAATCTTCAAAAAGTGCACAATGCGGCCGCTGAAAATTCGCGATTGTTTAAACAAATTTTCAAGGTTTATATATTTCCGAATGTGCCACGGAGTTGAAATTTTTTTTATAAGTAGACTTCTTAAAAAAAACCAAACAGGGTCTATAAAAATTTTGATATTTTAATTTGTTTGGCAGTTATAAATTCTTAAATTTTTAACAAATAGATAACTGTTTAGGTACTACGGGATGAGCTAGGAAGCTGAATTTTTCAAATTATTTACAGTATAGTAAATTTGCACAAATAAACATTTCAATTTTACCATATATGTATTGCGGCGGCCGTAAAATATTATTTAAATTTAAACAATTAGAAAAATATTATTTTATTTCTATAAGTGCTACAACTTTAAAATTTTGCTAAAATGTGTAGCATTAAAACCTAATAATGATGAAATTGTAAAATTTTTAAAATTGCGACATTTGGAGATTGTTTTAAACTATTATTTTTACATGTGGGAAAAACGAAACTCGCTGCGGAGGTTAAATATTTAGAATTAAAAAAATATTTGTAATGATGAAATATCTGTCGGAAAAATGTGTTTTTTCAAGGTGAGATGAAATGCTTGCAGAATGCAAGCACCATCTACTAGTAACTATTATATATCGACGACTCTTACAGAGGAGGATATAACAGACGAGTAGTTAGTGCTTGCATTCTGCAAGCATATTATCTCAAGATAAAAAGATTATCATTTTTCATATTTCATCATTACACATATTTTTAATTCTAAATATTTCACCTCCGCAGCGATTTTTTTTCCCAAATGTAAAAATAATAGTTTTAAACAATCCCCAATTGTTGCAATTTTAAATATTTTACACTTTCTCCATTATGGGGTACTAGTGCTACACATTTTAGCCAAATTTTAAAGTTGTAGCACTTCTATACGTAAAGATAATATTTTTCTAATTGTTTAAATTTAAATAATTTTTAACGGGCGCCGGAATTCATATATGGTAAAAATGAAATGTTTATTTGTTCATAATCACTACTCTGTAAATAATTTGAAAATTTCAGCTTCCTAGCTCATCCAGTAGTACCTAAACAGTTATCTATTTGTTTAAATTTTAAGAATTTTTTTCTTCCAAACAAATTAAAGTATTAAAATTTGTATAAGCTCTATTTCATTTTTTCTACGAATTCTACCAATAAAAAAAATTTCATCTCCATAGCACATGCGGAAATACATAAACTTTGAAAATTTGTTTAAACAATTGCGAATTTCTAGCGTACGCATTGTTGCACTTTTTCAAGATTTTCGTTTTTTCTAGTCGGTTTTGCACAAAATCCTACCTATGAAAAAAATTTCGAATCTCAAGCACATTTGGAAGTGCCTAAACATTAGTATCTTCCTGTTATCATTATATATCGACGACTCTTACAGAGCAGGATATAACATCCTGTAACATACTAGTAGTTGGTGCTTGCATACTGCAAGCATTTCATCTCACCTTGAAAAAATATTCATTTTTCAGACAGACATTTCATCATTACAAATGTTCTTTTAATTCTAATGATTTCACCTCCGCTGCGATTTCCGTTTTCCCCAAATGTAAAAATAATAGTTTTAAACAATCCCCAAATGTTGCAATTTAAAAATGTGTACCTGCCGAAATTAATGTTTGGTAACATTGAAATGTTTTCGTTCAATTTTCTTACTTATCACATAACTTGAAAATTTAAGCTCCATAGCTCATCGCGTAATGTCGAAACAGTTTTCTATTTGTTTAAAATTTAAGAATTTTTAACTGCCAAACAAATTAAAATATCACAATTTGTATAATCTCTACTTCGTTTTTTAAGAATTCTACTTATCAAAAAAATTTGAACTCCATATCAAATGCGGAAATACATAATCCATGAAAATTTGTTTAAACAATTGTGAATTTCTAGCGGCCGCATTGTTGCATTTTTTCAAGATTTTCGTTTTCTGTAGACGGTTTTGCACAAATTCCTATCTATGGAAAAATTTTCAAATCTCCAGCACATCTGGAAGTGCCTAAACATTAGTATCCTCCTGTTATCATTATATATCGACGACTCTTACAGAGGAGGAGATAACATATAACATATAACAGGAAGATACTAATGTTTAGGCAGTTCCAGATAAGCTGGAGATTCGAAATTTTTTTCATAGGTAGAATTTTGTGCAAAACCGACTAGAAAAAGCGAAAATCTTTAAAAAGTGCAACAATGCGGCCGCTAAAAATTCGCAATTGTTTAAACAAAATTTCAAGGTTTATATATTTCCGAATGTGCCACGGAGTTGAAATTTTTTTATAAGTAGAATTCTTAAAAGAACGAAACAGGGATTATACAAATTTTGATATTTTAATTAATTTGGCAGTTAAAAATTCTTAAAGTTTAAACAAATAGATAGCTGTTTAGGTACCCCGGGATGAGCTAGGAAGCTGAAATTGTCAAATTATTTACAAAGTGGTAAACTTGCACAAATAAACATTTCAATTTTAACATATATAAATTGCGGCGGCCGTTACAAACTATTTAAATTTAAACAATTAGAAAAATATTATTTTACTTCTAGAAATGCTACAACTTTAAAATTTGGCTAAAATGTGTAGCATTAGTACCCCCATAATGGAGCAAGTGTAAAATTTTTAAATTTGCAACATTTGGAGATTGTTTAAAACTATTATTTTTACATTTGGGGAAAACGAAAATCACTGCGGAGTTGAAATTTTTAGAATTAAAAGAATATTTGTAATGATGAAATGTCTTACTGAAAAATGAATGTTTTTTCAAGGTGAGATGAAATTCTTGCAGTATGCAAGCACCATCTACTAGTATGTTATATGTTAGATGTTATATCCTCCTCTGTAAGAGTCGTCGATATATAATGATAACATATAACATATAGGAGGTTATTAATGTTTTGGCACTTCCAGATGTGCTGGAGATTCGAAATTTTTTTCATAGATAGGATTTTTTGCAAAACCGACTAGAAAAAACGAAAATCTTCAAAAAGTGCACAATGCGGCCGCTGAAAATTCGCAATTGTTTCAACAAATTTTCAAGGTTTATATATTTCCGAATGTGCCACGGAGTTGAAATTTTTTTTATAAGTAGACTTCTTAAAAAACCAAACAGGGATTATACAAATTTTGATATTTTAATCTGTTTGGCAGTTATAAATTCTTAAATTTTAAACAAATAGATAACTGTTTAGGTACTACGGGATGAGCTAGGAAGCTGAATTTTTCAAATTATTTACAGTATAGTAAATTTGCACAAATAAACATTTCAATTTTACCATATATGTATTGCGGCGGCCGTAAAATATTATTTAAATTTAAACAATTAGAAAAATATTATTTTATTTCTATAAGTGCTACAACTTTAAAATTTTGCTAAAATGTGTAGCATTAAAACCTAATAATGATGAAAGTGTAAAATTTTTAAAATTACGACATTGTTTTAAACTATTATTTTTACATGTGGGAAAAACGAAACTCGCTGCGGAGGTTAAATATTTAGAATTAAAAGAATATTTGTAATGATGAAATATCTGTCGGAAAAATGTGTGTTTTTTCAAGGTAGGATGAAATGCTTGCAGTATGCAAGCACCATCTACTAGTAACTATTATATATCGACGACTCTTACATAGGAGGATATAACATACGAGTAGTTAGTGCTTGCATTCTGCAAGCATATTATCTCAAGATAAAAAGACAATCATTTTTCATATTTCATCATTACACATATTTTTATTTCTAAATATTTCACCTCCGCAGCGATTTTTTTTCCCAAATGTAAAAATAATAGTTTTAAACAATCCCCAAATGTTGCAATTTTAAATATTTTAAACTTTCTCCATTATGGGGTATTAATGCTACACATTTTAGCCAAATTTTAGAGTTGTAGCACTTCTATAAGTAAAGATAATATTTTTCTAATTGTTTAAATTTGAACTCCATATCAAATGCGGAAATACATAATCCATGAAAATTTGTTTAAAAAATTGTGAATTTCTAGCGGCCGCATTGTTGCATTTTTTCAAGATTTTCGTTTTCTGTAGAGGGTTTTGCACAAATTCCTATCTATGGAAAAATTTTCAAATCTCCAGCACATCTGGAAGTGCCTAAACATTAGTATCCTCCTGTTATCATTATATATCGACGACTCTTACAGAGGAGGAGGAGACAACATATAACATATAACAGGAGGATACTAATGTTTAGGCACTTCCAGATAAGCTGGAGATTCGAAATTTTTTTCATAGGTATAATTTTGTGCAAAACCGACTAGAAAAAGCGAAAATCTTTAAAAAGTGCAACAATGCGGCCGCTAAAAATTCGCAATTGTTTAAACAAAATTTCAAGGTTTATATATTTTTAAATGTGCCACGGAGTTGAAATTTTTTTATAAGTAGAATTCTTAAAAAAACGAAACAGGGATTATACAAATTTTGATATTTTAATTTGTTTGGCAGTTAAAAATTCTTAAAGTTTAAACAAATAGATAGCTGTTTAGGTACCCCGGGATGAGCTAGGAGGCTGAAATTGTCAAATTATTTACAGAGTGGTAAACTTGCACAAATAAACATTTCAATTTTACCATATATAAATTTCGGCGGCCGTTACAAATTATTTAAATTTAAACAATTAGAAAAATATTATTTTACTTCTAGGAATGCTACAACTTTAAACTTTGGCTAAATTGTGTAGCATTAGTACCCCATAATGGAGCAAGTGTAAAATTTTTAAAATTGCAACATTTGGGGATTGTTTAAAACAATTAGTTTTACATTTGGGGAAAACGAATATCACTGCGGAGTTGAAATTTTTAGAATTAAAAGAATATTTGTAATGATGAAATGTCTTGCTGAAAAATGAATGGTTTTTCAAGGTGAGATGAAATTCTTGCAGTATGCCAGCACCATCTACTAGTATGTTATATGTTAGATGTTATATCCTCCTCTGTAAGAGTCGTCGATATATAATGATAACATATAACATATAGGAGGTTATTAATGTTTTGGCACTTCCAGATGTGCTGGAGATTCGAAATTTTTTTCATAGATAGGATTTTTTGCAAAACCGACTAGAAAAAACGAAAATCATCAAAAAGTGCACAATGCGGCCGCTGAAAATTCGCAATTGTTTAAACAAATTTTCAAGGTTTATATATTTCCGAATGTGCCACGGAGTAGAAATAAACATTTCAATTTTATTATATATGTATTGTGGCGGCCGTAAAATATTATTAAAATTTAAACAATTAGAAAAATATTATTTTATTTCTAGAAGTGCTACAACTTTAAAATTTTGCTAAAATGTGTAGCATTAGAACCTTCTAATGAAGAAAGTGTAAAATTTTTAAAATTGCGACATTTGGAGATTGTTTTAATTTATTATTTTTACATGTGGGAAAAATGAAAATCGCTGCAGAAATGAAATCTTTAGAATTAAAAGACTATTTGTAATGTTGAAATTTCTGTCTGAAAAATGAATGTTCTTTTAATGTGAGATGAAATGCTTGCAGTATGCAAGCACCAACTACTAGTATGTTATATTCTCCTCCTCTGTAAGGTCCGTCTATAGATAATGACTAGTAGTTGGTGCTTGCATACTGCAAGCATTTTATCTCACATTAAAAGAACATTTATTTTTCTGACAGACATTTCATCATTACTAATATTCTTTTATTTCTAAATATTTCATCTCCGCAGCGATTTTCGTTTTTCCTACATGTAAAAATAATAGCTTAAAACAATCCCCATATGTTGTAATTTTTAAACTTTTTCACTTACTCCATTATGAAGTACTAATGCTACACCATTTAGCCAAATTTTAAAGTTGTAGCACTTTTGGAAGTAAAAATATATTTTTCTAATTGTTTAAATTTAAATAATTTTTAACGGGCGCCGGAATTCATATATGGTAAAAATGAAAAGTTTATTTGTTCATAATCACTACTCTGTAAACAATTTGAAAATTTCAGCTTCCTAGCTCATCCAGTAGTACCTAAACAGTTATCTCTTTGTTTAAACTTTAAGAATTTTTTTCTGCCAGACAAATTAAAATATTAAAATTTGTATAAGCTATATTTCATTTTTCTACGAATTCTACCAATAAAAATAATTTCAACTCCATAGCACATGCGGAAATACATAAACCTTGAAAATTTGTTTAAACAATTGCGAATTTATAGCGTACGCATTGTTGCACTTTTTCAAGATTTTCGTTTTTTCTAGTCGGTTTTGCACAAAATCCTACCTATGGAAAAAATTTCGAATCTCAAGCACATTTGGAAGTGCCAAAACATTAATAACCTCCTATATGTTATATGTTATCATTATATATCGACGACTCTTACAGAGGAGGATATAACATCTAACATATAGCATACTAGTATATGGTGCTTGCATACTGCAAGCATTTCATCACACCTTGAAAAAATATTCATTTTACAGCAAGACATTTCATCATTACAAATATTCTTTTAATTCTAAAAATTTCAACTCCGCAGTGATTTTCGTTTTCCCCAAATGTAAAAATAATAGTTTTAAACAATCCCCAAATGTTGAAAATTTAAAAATTTTACACTTGCTCCATTATGGGGTACTAATGCTACACATTTTAGCCAAATTTTAAAGTAGTACCATTTCTAGAAGTAAAATAAAATTTTTCTAATTGTTTAAATTTAAATAATTTGTAACGGCCGCCGCAATTTATATACGGTAAAATTGAAATGTTTATTTGTGCAAGTTTACCACTCTGTAAATAATTTGACAATTTCAGCTTCCTAGCTCATCCCGGGGTACCTAAACAGCTATCTATTTGGTTAAACTTTAAGAATTTTTAACTGCCAAACAAATTAAAATATCAAAATTTGTATAATCCCTGTTTCGTTTTTTTAAGAATTCTACTTATAAAAAAAATTCAACTCCGTGGCACATTCGGAAATACATAAACCTTGAAATTTTGTTTAAACAATTGCGAATTTTTAGCGGCCGCATTGTTGCACTTTTTAAAGATTTTCGCTTTTTCTAGTCGGTTTTGCACAAAATTCTACCTATGAAAAAAATTTCGAATCTCCAGCTTATCTGGAACTGCCTAAACATTAGTATCCTCCTGTTATATGTTATATGTTATCTCCTCCTCTGTAAGAGTCGTCGATATATAATGATAACAGGAGGATACTAATGTTTAGGCACTTCCAGATTTGCTGGAGATTTGAAAATTTTTCCATAGATAGGATTATGGGCAAAACCGTCTAGAGAAAACGAAAATCTTGAAAAATTGCAACAATGCGGCCGCTAGAAATTCACAATTGTTTATACAAATTTTCATGGATTATGTATTTCCGCATTTGATATGGAGTTCAAATTTTTTTTATAAGTAGAATTCATAAAAAACGAAGTAGAGATTATACAAATTGTGATATTTTAATTTGTTTTGCAGTTAAAAATTCTTAAATTTTAAACAAATAGAAAACTGTTTCGACATTACGCGATGAGCTATGGAGCTGAAATTTTCAAGTTATGTGATAAGTAGAAAAATTGCACGAAAACATTTCAATTTTACCAAACATTAATTTCGGCGGGTAAACAATTTTAAATTGCAACATTTGGGGATTGTTTAAAACTATTATTTTTACATTTGGGGAAAACGGAAATCGCTGCGGAGGTGAAATCATTAGAATTAAAAGAACATTTGTAATGATGAAATGTCTGTCTGAAAAATGAATATTTTTTCAAGGTGAGATGAAATGCTTACAGTATGCAAGAACCAACTACTAGTATGTTACAGAATGTTATATCCTGCTCTGTAAGAGTCGTCGATATATAATGATAACAGGAAGATACTAATGTTTAGGCACTTCCAAATGTGCTTGAGATTCGAAATTTTTTTCATAGGTAGGATTTTGTGCAAAACCGACTAGAAAAAACGAAAATCTTGAAAAAGTGCAACAATGCGTACGCTAGAAATTCGCAATTGTTTAAACAAATTTTCAAGGTTCATGTTTTTCCGCATGTGCTATGGAGTTGAAATTTTTTTTATTGGTAGAATTCGTAGAAAAAATGAAATAGAGCTTAAACAAATTTTAATATTTTAATTTGTTTGGAAGAAAAAAATTCTTAAAGTTTAAACAAATAGATAACTGTTTAGGTACTACTGGATGAGCTAGGAAGCTGAATTTTTCAAATTATTTACAGAGTAGTGAATTTGCACAAATAAACATTTCAATTTTACCATATATGACATGCGGCGGCCGTTAAAAATTATTTAAATTTAAACAATTAGAAAAATATTATCTTTACTTATAGAAGTGCTACAACTTTAAAATTTGGCTAAAACGTGTAGCACTAGTACACCATAATGGAGAAAGTGTAAAATATTTAAAATTGCTACATTTGGGGATTGTTTAAAACTATTATTTTTACATTTTGGAAAAAAAAATCGCTGCGGAGGTAAAATATTTAGAAATAAAAATATGTGTAATGATGAAATATGAAAAATGATTGTCTTTTTATCTTGAGATAATATGCTTGCAGAATGCAAGCACTAACTACTCGTATGTTATATCCTCCTCTGTAAGAGTCGTCGATATATAATAGTAACTAGTAAATGGTGCTTGCATTCTGCAAGCATTTCATCTCACCTTGAAAAAACACACATTTTTCCGACTGATATTTCATCATTACAAATATTCTTTTAATTCTAAATATTTAACCTCCGCAGCGAGTTTCGTTTTTCCCACATGTAAAAATAATAGTTTAAAACAATCTTCAAATGTCGCAATTTTAAAAATTTTACACTTTCTTCATTATAAGGTTCTAATGCCACACATTTTAGCAAAATTTTAAAGTTGTAGCACTTCTATAAGTAAAGATAACATTTTTCTAATTGTTTAAATTTAAATAATTTTTAACGGCCGCCGCATGTCATATATGGTGAAATTGAAATGTTTATTTGTGCAAATTCACTACTCTGTAAATAATTTGAAAAATTCAGCTTCCTAGCTCATCCAGTAG
This sequence comes from Tanypteryx hageni, assembly GCA_028673005.1. Classification (NCBI taxonomy): domain Eukaryota; kingdom Metazoa; phylum Arthropoda; class Insecta; order Odonata; family Petaluridae; genus Tanypteryx; species Tanypteryx hageni. The sequence goes on from CM054112.1 coordinate 107,181,388, forward strand.
TACCTAAACAGTTATCTATTTGTTTAAACTTTAAGATTTTTTTTCTGCCGAACAAATTTAAATATTAAAATTTGTATAAGCTCTATTTCATTTTTTCTACGAATTCTACCAATAAAAAAAATTTCAACTCCATAGCACATGCGGAAAAACATAAACTTTGAAAATTTGTTTAAACAATTGCGAATTTCTAGCGTACGCATTGTTGCACTTTTTCAAGATTTTCGTTTTATCTAGTCGGTTTTGCACAAAATCCTACCTATGAAAAAAATTTCGAATCTCAAGCACTTTTGGAAGTGCCTAAACATTAGTATCTTCCTGTTATCATTATATATCGACGACTCTTACAGAGCAGGATATAACATCCTGTAACATACTAGTAGTTGGTGCTTGCATACTGCAAGCATTTCATCTCACCTTGAAAAAATATTCATTTTTCAGACAGACATTTCATCATTACAAATGTTCTTTTAATTCTAATGATTTCACCTCCGCAGCGATTTCCGTTTTCCCCATATGTAAAAATAATAGTTTTAAACAATCCCCAAATGTTGCAATTTAAAATTGTTTACCTGCCGAAATTAATGTTTGGTAAAATTGAAATGTTTTCGTCAATTTTCTTACTTATCACATAACTTGAAAATTTAAGCTCCATAGCTCATCGCGTAATGTCGAAACAGTTTTCTATTTGTTTAAAATTTAAGAATTTTTAACTGCCAAACAAATTAAAATATCACAATTTGTATAATCTCTACTTCGTTTTTTATGAATTCTACTTATCAAAAAAATTTGAACTCCATATCAAATGCGGAAATACATAATCCATGAAAATTTGTTTAAAAAATTGTGAATTTCTAGCGGCCGCATTGTTGCACTTTTTCAAGATTTTCGTTTTCTGTAGACGGTTTTGCACAAATTCCTATCTATGGAAAAATTTTCAAATCTCCAGCACATCTGGAAGTGCCTAAACATTAGTATCCTCCTGTTATCATTATATATCGACGACTCTTACAGAGGAGGAGATAACATATAACATATAACAGGAAGATACTAATGTTTAGGCAGTTCCAGATAAGCTGGAGATTCGAAATTTATTTCATAGGTAGAATTTTGTGCAAAACCGACTAGAAAAAGCGAAAATCTTTAAAAAGTGCAACAATGCGGCCGCTAAAAATTCGCAATTGTTTAAACAAAATTTCAAGGTTTATGTATTTCCGAATGTGCCACGGAGTTGAATTTTTTTTATAAGTAGAATTCTTAAAAAAACGAAAGAGGGATTATACAAATTTTGATATTTTAATTTGTTTGGCAGTTAAAAATTCTTAAAGTTTAACCAAATAGATAGCTGTTTAGGTACCCCGGGATGAGCTAGGAAGCTGAAATTGTCAAATTATTTACAGAGTGGTTAACTTGCACAAATAAACATTTCAATTTTACCGTATATAAATTGCGGCGGCCGTTACAAATTATTTAAATTTAAACAATTAGAAAAATATTATTTTACTTCTAGAAATGCTACAACTTTAAAATTTGGCTAAAATGTGTAGCATTAGTACCCCATAATGGAGCAAGTGTAAAATTTTTAAATTTGCAACATTTGGGGATTGTTTAAAACTATTATTTTTACATTTGGGGAAAACGAAAATCACTGCGGAGTTGAAATTTTTAGAATTAAAAGAATATTTGTAATGATGAAATGTCTTGCTGAAAAATGAATGGTTTTTCAAGGTAAGATGAAATGCTTGCAGTATGCAAGCACCTACTACTAGTATGTTACAGGATGTTATATCCTGCTCTGTAAGAGTCGTCGATATATAATGATAACAGGAAGATACTAATGTTTAGGCACTTCCAGATGTGCTGGAGATTCGAAATTTTTTTCATAGATAGGATTTTTTGCAAAACCGACTAGAAAAAACGAAAATCTTCAAAAAGTGCACAATGCGGCCGCTGAAAATTCGCAATTGTTTAAACAAATTTTCAAGGTTTATATATTTCCGAATGTGCCACGGAGTTGAAATTTTTTTTATAAGTAGACTTCTTAAAAAACCAAAAAGGGATTATACAAATTTTGATATTTTAATCTGTTTGGCAGTTATAAATTCTTAAATTTTAAACAAATAGATAACTGTTTAGGTACTACTGGATGAGCTAGGAAGCTGAATTTTTCAAATTATTTACAGTATAGTAAATTTGCACAAATAAACATTTCAATTTTACCATATATGTATTGCGGCGGCCGTAAAATATTATTTAAATTTAAACAATTAGAAAAATATTATTTTATTTCTATAAGTGCTACAACTTTAAAATTTTGCTAAAATGTGTAGCATTAAAACCTAATAATGATGAAAGTGTAAAATTTTTAAAATTGCGACATTTGGAGATTGTTTTAAACTATTATTTTTACATGTGGGAAAACCGAAACTCGCTGCGGAGGTTAAATATTTAGAATTAAAAGAATATTTGTAATGATGAAATATCTGTCGGAAAAATGTGTTTTTTCAAGGTGAGATGAAATGCTTGCAGAATGCAAGCACCATCTACTAGTAACTATTATATATCGACGACTCTTACAGAGGAGGATATAACAGACGAGTAGTTAGTGCTTGCATTCTGCAAGCATATTATCTCAAGATAAAAAGATTATCATTTTTCATATTTCATCATTACACATATTTTTAATTCTAAATATTTCACCTCCGCAGCGATTTTTTTTCCCAAATGTAAAAATAATAGTTTTAAACAATCCCCAATTGTTGCAATTTTAAATATTTTACACTTTCTCCATTATGGGGTACTAGTGCTACACATTTTAGCCAAATTTTAAAGTTGTAGCACTTCTATAAGTAAAGATAATATTTTTCTAATTGTTTAAATTTAAATAATTTTTAACGGCCGCCGCATGTCATATATGGTAAAATTGAAATGTTTATTTGTGCAAATTCACTACTCTGTAAATAATTTGAAAATTTCAGCTTCCTAGCTCATCCAGTAGTACCTAAACTGTTATCTATTTGTTTAAATTTTAAGAATTTTTTTCTTCCAAACAAATTAAAGTATTAAAATTTGTATAAGCTCTATTTCATTTTTTCTACGAATTCTACCAATAAAAAAAATTTCATCTCCATAGCACATGCTGGAATACATAAACCTTGAAAATTTGTTTAAACAATTGCGAATTTCTAGCGTACGCATTGTTGCACTTTTTCAAGATTTTCGTTTTTTCTAGTCGGTTTTGCACAAAATCCTACCTATGAAAAAAATTTCGAATCTCAAGCACATTTGGAAGTGCCTAAACATTAGTATCTTCCTGTTATCATTATATATCGACGACTCTTACAGAGCAGGATATAACATCCTGTAACATACTAGTAGTTGGTGCTTGCATACTGCAAGCATTTCATCTCACCTTGAAAAAATATTCATTTTTCAGACAGACATTTCATCATTACAAATGTTCTTTTAATTCTAATGATTTCGCTCCGCAGCGATTTTTTTTTCCCAAATGTAAAAATAATAGTTTTAAACAATCCCCAAATGTTGCAATTTAAAATTGTTTACCTGCCGAAATTAATGTTTGGTAAAATTGAAATGTTTTCGTGCAATTTTCTTTTTTATCACATAACTTGAAAATTTAAGCTCCATAGCTCATCGCGTAATGTCGAAACAGTTTTCTATTTGTTTAAAATTTAAGAATTTTTAACTGCCAAACAAATTAAAATATCACAATTTGTATAATCTCTACTTCGTTTTTTATGAATTCTACTTATAAAAAAAATTTGAACTCCATATCAAATGCGGAAATACATAATCCATGAAAATTTGTATAAACAATTGTGAATTTCTAGCGGCCGCATTGTTGCAATTTTTCAAGATTTTCGTTTTCTCTAGACGGTTTTGCCCATAATCCTATCTATGGAAAAATTTTCAAATCTCCAGCAAATCTGGAAGTGCCTAAACATTAGTATCCTCCTGTTATCATTATATATCGACGACTCTTACAGAGGAGGAGATAACATATAACATATAACAGGAGGATACTAATGTTTAGGCAGTTCCAGATAAGCTGGAGATTCGAAATTTTTTTCATAGGTAGAATTTTGTGCAAAACCGACTAGAAAAAGCGAAAATCTTTAAAAAGTGCAACAATGCGGCCGCTAAAAATTCGCAATTGTTTAAACAAAATTTCAAGGTTTATATATTTTTAAATGTGCCACGGAGTTGAAATTTTTTTATAAGTAGAATTCTTAAAAGAACGAAACAGGGATTATACAAATTTTGATATTTTAATTAATTTGGCAGTTAAAAATTCTTAAAGTTTAAACAAATAGATAGCTGTTTAGGTACCCCGGGATGAGCTAGGAAGCTGAAATTGTCAAATTATTTACAGAGTGGTAAACTTGCACAAATAAACATTTCAATTTTACCATATATAAATTGCGGCGGCCGTTACAAATTATTTAAATTTAAACAATTAGAAAAATATTATTTTACTTCTAGGAATGCTACAACTTTAAAATTTGGCTAAAATGTGTAGCATTAGAACCTTCTAATGAAGAAAGTGTAAAATTTTTAAAATTGCGACATTTGGAGATTGTTTTAATCTATTATTTTTACATGTGGGAAAAACGAAAATCGCTGCAGAAATGAAATCTTTAGAATTAAAAGACTATTTGTAATGTTGAAATTTCTGTCTGAAAAATGAATGTTCTTTTAATGTGAGATGAAATGCTTGCAGTATGCAAGCACCATCTACTAGTAACTATTATATATCGACGACTCTTACAGAGGAGGATATAACATACGAGTAGTTAGTGCTTGCATTCTGCAAGCATATTATCTCAAGATAAAAAGACAATCATTTTTCATATTTCATCATTACACATATTTTTATTTCTAAATATTTCACCTCCGCAGCGATTTTTTTTTCCCAAATTTAAAAATAATAGTTTTAAACAATCCCCAAATGTTGCAATTTTAAATATTTTACACTTTCTCCATTATGGGGTACTAATGCTACACATTTTAGCCAAATTCTAGAGTTGTAGCACTTCTATAAGTAAAGATAATATTTTTCTAATTGTTTAAATTTAAATAATTTTTAACGGCCGCCGCATGTCATATATGGTAAAATTGAAATGATTATTTGTGCAAATTCACTACTCGGTAAATAATTTGAAAATTTCAGCTTCCTAGCTCATCCAGTAGTACCTAAACAGTTATCTATTTGTTTAAACTTTAAGAATTTTTTTCTGCCAAACAAATTAAAATATTAAAATTTGTATAGGCTCTATTTCATTTTTTCTACGAATTTTATCAATAAAAAAAATTTCAACTCCATAGCAAATGCGGAAAAACATAAACCTTGAAAATTTGTTTAAACAATTGCGAATTTCTAGCGTACGCATTGTTGCACTTTTTCAAGATTTTCGTTTTTTCTAGTCGGTTTTGCGCAAAATCCAACCTATGAAAAAAATTTCGAATCTCAAGCACATTTGGAAGTGCCTAAACATTAGTATCTTCCTGTTATCATTATATATCGACGACTCTTACAGAGCAGGATATAACATCCTGTAACATACTAGTAGTTGGTGCTTGCATACTGCAAGCATTTCATCTCACCTTGAAAAAATATTCATTTTTCAGACAGACATTTCATCATTACAAATGTTCTTTTAATTCTAATGATTTCACCTCCGCTGCGATTTCCGTTTTCCCCAAATGTAAAAATAATAGTTTTAAACAATCCCCAAATGTTGCAATTTAAAATTGTTTACCCGCCGAAATTAGAGTTTGGTAAAATTGAAATGTTTTCGTGCAATTTTTCTACTTATCACCTAACTTGAAAATTTCAGCTCCATAGCTCATCGCGTAATGTCGAAACAGTTTTCTATTTGTTTAAAATTTAAGAATTTTTAACTGCCAAACAAATTAAAATATCACAATTTGTATAATCTCTACTTCGTTTTTTATGAATTCTACTTATCAAAAAAATTTGAACTCCATATCAAATGCGGAAATACATAATCCATGAAAATTTGTTTAAACAATTGTGAATTTCTAGCGGCCGCATTGTTGCAATTTTTCAAGATTTTCGTTTTCTTTAGACGGTTTTGCCCAAAATCCTATCTATGGAAAAATTTTCAAATCTCCAGCACATCTGGAAGTGCCTAAACATTAGTATCCTACTGTTATCATTATATATCAACGACTCTTACAGAGGAGGAGATAACATATAACATATAACAGGAAGATACTAATGTTTAGGCAGTTCAAGATAAGCTGGAGATTCGAAATTTTTTTCATAGGTAGAATTTTGTGCAAAACCGACTAGAAAAAGCGAAAATCTTTATAAAGTGCAACAATGCGGCCGCTAAAAATTCGCAATTGTTTAAACAAAATTTCAAGGTTTATGTATTTCCGAATGTGCCACGGAGTTGAAATTTTTTTTATAAGTAGAATTCTTAAAAAAACGAAACAGGGATTATACAAATTTTGATATATTATTTGTTTGGCAGTTAAAAATTCTTAAAATTTAACCAAATAGATAGCTGTTTAGGTACCCCGGGATGAGCTAGGAAGCTGAAATTGTCAAATTATTTACAGAGTGGTAAACTTGCACAAATAAACATTTCAATTTTACCATATATAAATTGCGGCGGCCGTTACAAATTATTTAAATTTAAACAATTAGAAAAATATTATTTTACTTCTAGGAATGCTACAACTTTAAACTTTGGCTAAATTGTGTAGCATTAGTACCCCATAATGGAGCAAGTGTAAAATTTTTAAAATTGCAACATTTGGGGATTGTTTAAAACTATTATTTTTACATTTGGGGAAAACGAATATCACTGCGGAGTTGAAATTTTTAGAATTAAAAGAATATTTGTAATGATGAAATGTCTTGCTGAAAAATGAATGGTTTTTCAAGGTGAGATGAAATTCTTGCAGTATGCAAGCACCATCTACTAGTATGTTATATGTTAGATGTTATATCCTCCTCTGTAAGAGTCGTCGATATATAATGATAACATATAACATATAGGAGGTTATTAATGTTTTGGCACTTCCAGATGTGCTGGAGATTCGAAATTTTTTTCATAGATAGGATTTTTTGCAAAACCGACTAGAAAAAACGAAAATCATCAAAAAGTGCACAATGCGGCCGCTGAAAATTCGCAATTGTTTAAACAAATTTTCAAGGTTTATATATTTCCGAATGTGCCACGGAGTAGAAATTTTTTTTATAAGTGGACTTCTTAAAAAAACCAAACAGGGTCTATACAAATTTTGATATTTTAATTTGTTTGGCAGTTATAAATTCTTAAATTTTAAAGAAATAGATAACTGTTTAGGTACTACGGGATGAGCTAGGAGGTTGAATTTTTCAAAATATTTACAGTATAGTAAATTTGCACAAATAAATATTTCAATTTTATTATATATGTATTGCGGCGGCCTTAAAATATTATTTAAATTTAAACAATTAGAAAAATATTATTTTATTTCTATAAGTGCTACAACTTTAAAATTTGGCTAAAATGTGTAGCATTAGAACCTTCTAATGAAGAAAGTGTAAAATTTTTAAAATTGCGACATTTGGAGATTGTTTTAATCTATTATTTTTACATGTGGGAAAAACGAAAATCGCTGCAGAAATGAAATCTTTAGAATTAAAAGACTATTTGTAATGTTGAAATTTCTGTCTGAAAAATGAATGTTCTTTTAATGTGAGATGAAATGCTTGCAGTATGCAAGCACCATCTACTAGTAACTATTATATATCGACGACACTTACAGAGGAGGATATAACATACGAGTATTTAGTGCTTGCATTCTGCAAGCATATTATCTCAAGATAAAAAGACAATCATTTTTCATATTTCATCATTACACATATTTTTATTTCTAAATATTTCACCTCCGCAGCGATTTTTTTTTCCCAAATGTAAAAATAATAGTTTTAAACAATCCCCAAATGTTGCAATTTTAAATATTTTACACTTTCTCCATTATGGGGTACTAATGCTACACATTTTAGCCAAATTTTAGAGTTGTAGCACTTCTATAAGTAAAGATAATATTTTTCTAATTGTTTAAATTTAAATAATTTTTAACGGCCGCCGCATGTCATATATGGTAAAATTGAAATGTTTAATTGTGCAAATTCACTACTCTGTAAATAATTTGAAAATTTCAGCTTCCTAGCTCATCCAGTAGTACCTAAACAGTTATCTATTTGTTTAAAATTTAAGAATTTTTTTCTGCCAAACAAATTAAAATATTAAAATTTGTATAGGCTCTATTTCATTTTTTCTACGAATTCTATCAATAAAAAAAATTTCAACTCCATAGCACATGCGGAAAAACATAAACCTTGAAAATTTATTTAAACAATTGCGAATTTATAGCGTACGCATTGTTGCACTTTTTCAAGATTTTCGTTTTTTCTAGTTGGTTTTGCACAAAATATTACCTATGAAAAAAAATTCGAATCTCAAGCACATTTGGAAGTGCCTAAACATTAGTATCTTCCTGTTATCATTATATATCGACGACTCTTACAGAGCAGGATATAACATCCTGTAACATACTAGTAGTTGGTGCTTGCATACTGCAAGCATTTCATCTCACCTTGAAAAAATATTCATTTTTCAGACAGACATTTCATCATTACAAATGTTCTTTTAATTCTAATGATTTCACCTCCGCTGCGATTTCCGTTTTCCCCAAATGTAAAAATAATAGTTTTAAACAATCCCCAAATGTTGCAATTTAAAATTGTTTACCCGCCGAAATTAATGTTTGGTAAAATTGAAATGTTTTCGTGCAATTTTTCTACTTATCACATAACTTGAAAATTTCAGCTCCATAGCTCATCCCGTAATGTCGAAACAGTTTTCTATTTGTTTAAAATTTAAGAATTTTTAACTGCCAAACAAATTAAAATATCACAATTTGTATAATCTCTACTTCGTTTTTTATGAATTCTACTTATCAAAAAAATTTGAACTCCATATCAAATGCGGAAATACATAATCCATGAAAATTTGTTTAAACAATTGTGAATTTCTAGCGGCCGCATTGTTGCAATTTTTCAAGATTTTCGTTTTCTCTAGACGGTTTTGCCCAAAATCCTATCTATGGAAAAATTTTCAAATCTCCAGCACATCTGGAAGTGCCTAAACATTAGTATCCTCCTGTTATCATTATATATCGACGACTCTTACAGAGGAGAAGGAGATAACATATAACAGGAGGATACTAATGTTTAGGCAGTTCCAGACAAGCTGGAGATTCGAAATTTTTTTCATAGGTAGAATTTTGTGCAAAACCGACTAGAAAAAACGAAAATCTTTAAAAAGTGCAACAATGCGGACGCTAAAAATTCGCAATTGTTTAAACAAAATTTCAAGGTTTATATATTTCCGAATGTGCCACGGAGTTGAAATTTTTTTATAAGTAGAATTCTTAAAAGAACGAAACAGGGATTATACAAATTTTGATATATTATTTGTTTGGCAGTTAAAAATTCTTAAAATTTAAACAAATAGATAACTGTTTAGGTACTATGGGATGAGCTAGGAAGTTGAATTTTTCAAATTATTTACAGTATAGTAAATTTGCACAAATAAACATTTCAATTTTACCATATATGTATTGCGGCGGCCGTAAAATACTATTTAAATTTAAACAATTAGAAAAATATTATTTTACTTCTAGAAATGCTACAACTTTAAAATTTGGCTAAAATGTGTAGCATTAGTACCCCATAATGGAGCAAGTGTAAAATTTTTAAAATTGCGACATTTAGAGATTGTTTTAAACTATTATTTTTACATGTGGGAAAAACGAAAATTGCTGCAGAAATGAAATTTTTAGAATTAAAAGAATATTTGTAATGATGAAATGTCTTGCTGAAAAATGAATGTTTTTTCAAGGTGAGATGAAATGCTTGCAATATGCAAGCACCAACTACTAGTATGTTATATGTTAGATGTTATATCCTCCTCTGTAAAAGTCGTCGATATATAATGATAACATATAACATATAGGAGGTTATTAATGTTTTGGCACTTCCAGATGTGCTGGAGATTCGAAATTTTTTTCATAGATAGGATTTTTTGCAAAACCGACTAGAAAAAACAAAAATCTTCAAAAAGTGCACAATGCGGCCGCTGAAAATTCGCAATTGTTTAAACAAATTTTCAAGGTTTATATATTTCCGAATGTGCCACGGAGTTGAAATTTTTTTTATAAGTAGACTTCTTAAAAAAACCAAACAGGGTCTATGTAAATTTTGATATTTTAATTTGTTTGGCAGTTATAAATTCTTAAATTTTAAACAAATAGATAACTGTTTAGGTACTACGGGATGAGCTAGGAAGCTGAATTTTTCAAATTATTTACAGTATAGTAAATTTGCACAAATAAACATTTCAATTTTACCATATATGTATTGCGGCGGCCGTAAAATATTATTTAAATTTAAACAATTAGAAAAATATTATTTTATTTCTATAAGTGCTACAACTTTAAAATTTTGCTAAAATGTGTAGCATTAAAACCTAATAATGATGAAAGTGTAAAATTTTTAAAATTACGACATTGTTTTAAACTATTATTTTTACATGTGGGAAAAACGAAACTCGCTGCGGAGGTAAAATATTTAGAATTAAAAGAATATTTGTAATGATGAAATATCTGTCGGAAAAATGTGTGTTTTTTCAAGGTAGGATGAAATGCTTGCAGTATGCAAGCACCATCTACTAGTAACTATTATATATCGACGAATCTTACAGAGGAGGATATAACATACGAGTATTTAGTGCTTGCATTCTGCAAGCATATTATCTCAAGATAAAAAGACAATCATTTTTCATATTTCATCATTACACATATTTTTATTTCTAAATATTTCACCTCCGCAGCGATTTTTTTTTCCCAAATGTAAAAATAATAGTTTTAAACAATCCCCAAATGTTGCAATTTTAAATATTTTACACTTTCTCCATTATGGGGTACTAATGCTACACATTTTAGCCAAATTTTAAAGTTGTAGCACTTCTATAAGTAAAGATTATATTTTTCTAATTGTTTTAATTTAAATAATTTTTAACGGCCGCCGCATGTCATATATGGTAAAATTGAAATGATTATATGTGCAAATTCACTACTCGGTAAATAATTTGAAAATTTCAGCTTCCTAGCTCATCCAGTAGTACCTAAACAGTTATCTATTTGTTTAAACTTTAAGAATTTTTTTCTGCCAAACAAATTAAAATATTAAAATTTGTATAGGCTCTATTTCATTTTTTCTACGAATTCTATCAATAAAAAAAATTTCAACTCCATAGCAAATGCGGAAAAACATAAACCTTGAAAATTTGTTTAAACAATTGCGAATTTCTAGCGTACGCATTGTTGCACTTTTTCAAGATTTTCGTTTTTTCTAGTCGGTTTTGCACAAAATCCTACCTATGAAAAAAATTTCGAATCTCAAGCACATTTGGAAGTGCCTAAACATTAGTATCTTCCTGTTATCATTATATATCGACGACTCTTACAGAGCAGGATATAACATCCTGTAACATACTAGTAGTTGGTGCTTGCATACTGCAAGCATTTCATCTCACCTTGAAAAAATATTCATTTTTCAGACAGACATTTCATCATTACAAATGTTCTTTTAATTCTAATGATTTCACCTCCGCTGCGATTTCCGTTTTCCCCAAATGTAAAAATAATAGTTTTAAACAATCCCCAAATGTTGCAATTTAAAATTGTTTACCCGCCGAAATTAATGTTTGGTAAAATTGAAATGTTTTCGTGCAATTTTTCTACTTATCACATAACTTGAAAATTTCAGCTCCATAGCTCATCCCGTAATGTCGAAACAGTTTTCTATTTGTTTAAAATTTAAGAATTTTTAACTGCCAAACAAATTAAAATATCACAATTTGTATAATCTCTACTTCGTTTTTTATGAATTCTACTTATCAAAAAAATTTGAACTCCATATCAAATGCGGAAATACATAATCCATGAAAATTTGTTTAAACAATTGTGAATTTCTAGCGGCCGCATTGTTGCAATTTTTCAAGATTTTCGTTTTCTCTAGACGGTTTTGCCCAAAATCCTATCTATGGAAAAATTTTCAAATCTCCAGCACATCTGGAAGTGCCTAAACATTAGTATCCTCCTGTTATCATTATATATCGACGACTCTTACAGAGTAGGAGTTAACATATAACATATAACAGGAAGATACTAATGTTTAGTCAGTTCAAGATAAGCTGGAGATTCGAAATTTTTTTCATAGGTAGAATTTTGTGCAAAACCGACTAGAAAAAGCGAAAATCTTTATAAAGTGCAACAATGCGGACGCAAATAATTCGCAATTGTTTAAACAAAATTTCAAGGTTTATGTATTTCCGAATGTGCCACGGAGTTGAAATTTTTTTTATAAGTAGAATTCTTAAAAAAACGAAACAGGGATTATACAAATTTTGATATTTTAATTTGTTTGGCAGTTAAAAATTCTTAAAATTTAACCAAATAGATAGCTGTTTAGGTACCCCGGGATGAGCTAGGAAGCTGAAATTGTCAAATTATTTACAGAGTGATAAACTTGCACAAATAAACATTTCAATTTTACCATATATAAATTGCGGCGGCCGTTACAAATTATTTAAATTTAAACAATTAGAAAAATATTATTTTACTTCTAGGAATGCTACAACTTTAAACTTTGGCTAAATTGTGTAGCATTAGTACCCCATAATGGAGCAAGTGTAAAATTTTTAAAATTGCAACATTTGGGGATTGTTTAAAACTATTATTTTTACATTTGGGGAAAACGAATATCACTGCGGAGTTGAAATTTTTAGAATTAAAAGAATATTTGTAATGATGAAATGTCTTGCTGAAAAATGAATGGTTTTTCAAGGTGAGATGAAATTCTTGCAGTATGCAAGCACCATCTACTAGTATGTTATATGTTAGATGTTATATCCTCCTCTGTAAGAGTCGTCGATATATAATGATAACATATAACATATAGGAGGTTATTAATGTTTTGGCACTTCCAGATGTGCTGGAGATTCGAAATTTTTTTCATAGATAGGATTTTTTGCAAAACCGACTAGAAAAAACAAAAATCTTCAAAAAGTGCACAATGCGGCCGCTGAAAATTCGCAATTGTTTAAACAAATTTTCAAGTTTTATATATTTCCGAATGTGCCACGGAGTTGAAATTTTTTTTATAAGTAGACTTCTTAAAAAAACCAAACAGGGTCTATACAAATTTTGATATTTTAATTTGTTTGGCAGTTATAAATTCTTAAATTTTGAACAAATAGATAACTGTTTAGGTACTACGGGATGAGCTAGGAAGCTGAATTTTTCAAATTATTTACAGTATAGTAAACTTGCACAAATAAACATTTCAATTTTACCATATACGTATTGCGGCGGCCGTAAAATATTATTTAAATTTAAACAATTAGAAAAATATTATTTTATTTCTAGAAGAGTTACAACTTTAAAATTTTGCTAAAATGTGTAGCATTAGAACCTTATAATGAAGAAAGTGTAAAATTTTTAAAATTGCGACATTGTTTTAAACTATTATTTTTACATATGGGAAAAACGAAACTCGCTGCGGAGGTAAAATATTTAGAATTAAAAGAATATTTGTAATGATGAAATATCTGTCGGAAAAATGTGTGTTTTTTCAAGGTAGGATGAAATGCTTGCAGTATGCAAGCACCATCTACTAGTAACTATTATATATCGACGACTCTTACAGAGGAGGATATAACATACGAGTATTTAGTGCTTGCATTCTGCAAGCATATTATCTCAAGATAAAAAGACAATCATTTTTCATATTTCATCATTACACATATTTTTATTTCTAAATATTTCACCTCCGCAGCGATTTTTTTTTCCCAAATAATAATAGTTTTAAACAATCCCCAAATGTTGCAATTTTAAATATTTTACACTTTCTCCATTATGGGGTACTAATGCTACACATTTTAGCCAAATTTTAAAGTTGTAGCACTTCTATAAGTAAAGATAATATTTTTCTAATTGTTTAAATTTAAATAATTTTTAACGGCCGCCGCATGTCATATATGGTAAAATTGAAATGATTATTTGTGCAAATTCACTACTCTGTAAATAATTTGAAAATTTCAGCTTCCTAGCTTATCCAGTAGTACCTAAACAGTTATCTATTTGTTTAAACTTTAAGAATTTTTTTCTGCCAAACAAATTAAAATATTAAAATTTCTATAGGCTCTTTTTCATTTTTTCTACGAATTCTATCAATAAAAAAAATTTCAACTCCATAGCAAATGCGGAAAAACATAAACCTTGAAAATTTGTTTAAACAATTGCGAATTTCTAGCGTACGCATTGTTGCACTTTTTCAAGATTTTCGTTTTTTCTAGTCGGTTTTGCACAAAATCCTACCTATGAAAAAAATTTCGAATCTCAAGCACATTTGGAAGTGCCTAAACATTAGTATCTTCCTGTTATCATTATATATCGACGACTCTTACAGAGCAGGATATAACATCCTGTAACATACTAGTAGTTGGTGCTTGCATACTGCAAGCATTTCATCTCACCTTGAAAAAATATTCATTTTTCAGACAGACATTTCATCATTACAAATGTTCTTTTAATTCTAATGATTTCACCTCCGCTGCGATTTCCGTTTTCCCCAAATGTAAAAATAATAGTTTTAAACAATCCCCAAATGTTGCAATTTAAAATTGTTTACCCGCCGAAATTAATGTTTGGTAAAATTGAAATGTTTTCGTGCAATTTTTCTACTTATCACATAACTTGAAAATTTCAGCTCCATAGCTCATCCCGTAATGTCGAAACAGTTTTCTATTTGTTTAAAATTTAAGAATTTTTAACTGCCAAACAAATTAAAATATCACAATTTGTATAATCTCTACTTCGTTTTTTATGAATTCTACTTATCAAAAAAATTTGAACTCCATATCAAATGCGGAAATACATAATCCATGAAAATTTGTTTAAACAATTGTGAATTTCTAGCGGCCGCATTGTTGCAATTTTTCAAGATTTTCGTTTTCTCTAGACGGTTTTGCCCAAAATCCTATCTATGGAAAAATTTTCAAATCTCCAGCACATCTGGAAGTGCCTAAACATTAGTATCCTACTGTTATCATTATATATCGACGACTCTTACAGAGTAGGAGATAACATATAACATATAACAGGAAGATACTAATGTTTAGGCAGTTCAAGATAAGCTGGAGATTCGAAATTTTTTTCATAGGTAGAATTTTGTGCAAAACCGACTAGAAAAAGCGAAAATCTTTATCAAGTGCAACAATGCGGCTGCTAAAAATTCGCAATTGTTTAAACAAAATTTCAAGGTTTATGTATTTCCGAATGTGCCACGGAGTTGAAATTTTTTTTATAAGTAGAATTCTTAAAAAAACGAAACAGGGATTATACAAATTTTGATATTTTAATTTGTTTGGCAGTTAAAAATTCTTAAAATTTAACCAAATAGATAGCTGTATAGGTACCCCGGGATGAGCTAGGAAGCTGAAATTGTCAAATTATTTACAGAGTGGTAAACTTGCACAAATAAACATTTCAATTTTACCATATATAAATTGCGGCGGCCGTTACAAATTATTTAAATTTAAACAATTAGAAAAATATTATTTTACTTCTAGGAATGCTACAACTTTAAACTTTGGCTAAATTGTGTAGCATTAGTACCCCATAATGGAGCAAGTGTAAAATTTTTAAAATTGCAACATTTGGGGATTGTTTAAAACTATTATTTTTACATTTGGGGAAAACGAATATCACTGCGGAGTTGAAATTTTTAGAATTAAAAGAATATTTGTAATGATGAAATGTCTTGCTGAAAAATGAATGGTTTTTCAAGGTGAGATGAAATTCTTGCAGTATGCAAGCACCATCTACTAGTATGTTATATGTTAGATGTTATATCCTCCTCTGTAAGAGTCGTCGATATATAATGATAACATATAACATATAGGAGGTTATTAATGTTTTGGCACTTCCAGATGTGCTGGAGTTTCGAAATTTTTTTCATAGATAGGATTTTTTGCAAAACCGACTAGAAAAAACGAAAATCTTAAAAAAGTGCACAATGCGGCCGCTGAAAATTCGCAATTGTTTAAACAAATTTTCAAGGTTTATATATTTCCGAATGTGCCACGGAGTTGAAATTTTTTTTATAAGTAGACTTCTTAAAAAAACCAAACAGGGTCTATACAAATTTTGATATTTTAATTTGTTTGGCAGTTATAAATTCTTAAATTTTAAACAAATAGATAACTGTTTAGGTACTACGGGATGAGCTAGGAAGCTGAATTTTTCAAATTATTTACAGTATAGTAAATTTGCACAAATAAACATTTCAATTTTACCATATACCTATTGCGGCGGCCGTAAAATATTATTTAAATTTAAACAATTAGAAAAATATTATTTTATTTCTAGAAGAGTTACAACTTTAAAATTTTGCTAAAATGTGTAGCATTAGAACCTTATAATGAAGAAAGTGTAAAATTTTTAAAATTGCGACATTGTTTTAAACTATTATTTTTACATGTGGGAAAAACGAAACTCGCTGCGGAGGTAAAATATTTAGAATTAAAAGAATATTTGTAATGATGAAATATCTGTCGGAAAAATGTGTGTTTTTTCAAGGTAGGATGAAATGCTTGCAGTATGCAAGCACCATCTACTAGTAACTATTATGTATCGACGACTCTTACAGAGGAGGATATAACATACGAGTAGTTAGTGCTTGCATTCTGCAAGCATATTATCTCAAGATAAAAAGACAATCATTTTTCATATTTCATCATTACACATATTTTTATTTCTAAATATTTCACCTCCGCAGCGATTTTTTTTTCCCAAATGTAAAAATAATAGTTTTAAACAATCCCCAAATGTTGCAATTTTAAATATTTTACACTTTCTCCATTATGGGGTACTAATGCTACACATTTTAGCCAAATTTTAAAGTTGTAGCACTTCTATAAGTAAAGTTAATATTTTTCCAATTGTTTAAATTTAAATAATTTTTAACGGCCGCCGCATGTCATATATGGTAAAATTGAAATGTTTATTTGTGCAAATTCACTACTCTGTAAATAATTTGAAAATTCCAGCTTCCTAGCTCATCCAGTAGTACCTAAACAGTTATCTATTTGTTTAAACTTTAAGAATTTTTTTCTGCCAAACAAATTAAAATATTAAAATTTGTATAGGCTCTATTTCATTTTTTCTACGAATTCTATCAATAAAAAAAATTTCAACTACATAGCACATGCGGAAAAACATAAACCTTGAAAATTTGTTTAAACAATTGCGAATTTATAGCGTACGCATTGTTGCACTTTTTCAAGATTTTCGTTTTTTCTAGTCTGTTTTGCACAAAATCCTACCTATGAAAAAAATTTCGAATCTCTAGCACATTTGGAAGTGCCTAAACATTAGTATCT
Organism: Tanypteryx hageni; assembly: GCA_028673005.1. NCBI lineage: Eukaryota > Metazoa > Arthropoda > Insecta > Odonata > Petaluridae > Tanypteryx > Tanypteryx hageni. The sequence continues at coordinate 107,198,937 of CM054112.1, forward strand.
TCCTGTTATCATTATATATCGACGACTCTTACAGAGCAGGATATAACATCCTGTAACATACTAGTAGTTGGTGCTTGCATACTGCAAGCATTTCATCTCACCTTGAAAAAATATTCATTTTTCAGACAGACATTTCATCATTACAAATGTTCTTTTAATTCTAATGATTTCACCTCCGCTGCGATTTCCGTTTTCCCCAAATGTAAAAATAATAGTTTTAAACAATCCCCAAATGTTGCAATTTAAAATTGTTTACCCGCCGAAATTAATGTTTGGTAAAATTGAAATGTTTTCGTGCAATTTTTCTACTTATCACATAACTTGAAAATTTCAGCTCCATAGCTCATCCCGTAATGTCGAAACAGTTTTCTATTTGTTTAAAATTTAAGAATTTTTAACTGCCAAACAAATTAAAATATCACAATTTGTATAATCTCTACTTCGTTTTTTATGAATTCTACTTATCAAAAAAATTTGAACTCCATATCAAATGCGGAAATACATAATCCATGAAAATTTGTTTAAACAATTGTGAATTTCTAGCGGCCGCATTGTTGCAATTTTTCAAGATTTTCGTTTTCTCTAGACGGTTTTGCCCAAAATCCTATCTATGGAAAAATTTTCAAATCTCCAGCACATCTGGAAGTGCCTAAACATTAGTATCCTCCTGTTATCATTATATATCGACGACTCTTACAGAGGAGAAGGAGATAACATATAACAGGAGGATACTAATGTTTAGGCAGTTCCAGACAAGCTGGAGATTCGAAATTTTTTTCATAGGTAGAATTTTGTGCAAAACCGACTAGAAAAAACGAAAATCTTTAAAAAGTGCAACAATGCGGACGCTAAAAATTCGCAATTGTTTAAACAAAATTTCAAGGTTTATATATTTCCGAATGTGCCACGGAGTTGAAATTTTTTTAATAAGTAGACTTCTTAAAAAAACCAAACATGGATTATACAAATTTTGATATTTTAATTTGTTTGTCAGTTAAAAATTCTTAAATTTTAAACAAATAGATCACTGTTTAGGTACTATAGGATGAGCTAGGAAGCTGAATTTTTCAAATTATTTAGAGTATAGTAAATTTGCACAAATAAACATTTCAAATTTACCATATATGTAATGCGGCGGCCGTAAAATATTATATAAATTTAAACAATTAGAAAAATATTATTTTATTTCTAGAAGTGCTACAACTTTAAAATTTGGCCAAAATGTGTAGCATTAGAACCTTATAATGAAGAAAGTGTAAAATTTTTAAAATTGCGACATTTGGAGATTGTTTTAAAATATTATTTTTACATGTGGGAAAAACGAAAATCGCAGCGGAGGTGAAATATTTAGAATTAAAAATGTATGTGTAATGATGAAAGATGAATAATGAATGTTTTTTATGTTGAGATGAAATGCTTGCAATATGCAAGCACCAACTACTAGTATGTTATATCCTCCTCCTCCGCTGTAAGGAACGTCTATATAGAATGATATTTTCCTCTGTAAGAGTCGTCGATATATAATGATATATCCTCCTCTGTAAGAGTCGTCGATATATAATAATAGGAGAATACTAATGTTAAGCACTTCCAGATGTGCCACAGATTCGAAATTTTTTTCTTAGGTAGGAGTTTGTGCAAAACCGACTAGAAAAAACGAAAATCATGAAAAAGTGCAACAATGCGGTCGCTAAAAATTCGCAATTGTTTAAACAAATTTTCAGGGTTTAGGCATTTTCGAATGTGCTAGGAAGCTGAAATTTTTACAATTCTTAAAAAAACACAATGGCGAATATACTAATTTTGATATTTTAATTTGTTTGGCAGTTAAAAATTCTTAATGTTTAAGCAAATAGATAACTTTTTAGGTACTACAGGATGAGCTAGGAAGCTTAAGTTTTCAAATTATTCACAAAGTAGTGAATTGGCCCAAATTTCCATTTCAATTTTACCATATATGAATATCGGCGGCCTTTAAAAATTATTTAATTTTAAAAAATTTGGAAAATATTATTTTACTTATAGAAGTGCTACAACTTTAAAATTTTGCTAAAATGTGAAGCATTAGTACCTTATAATGATGAAAGTGTAAAATGTTTAAAATTGCAACATTTGGGGATTGTTTTAAACTATTATTTTTACATGTGGGAAAAACGAAAATCGCTGCGAAGCTGAAATCTTTAGAATTAAAAGAATATTTGTAATGGTGAAATGTCTGTCTGAAAATTGAATGTTTTTTCAAGGTGATATGAAATGCTTGCAGTATGCAAGCACCAACTACTAGTCATTATATATAGACGTTTCTTATAGAGGAGGAGGATACTAATGTTTACGCTCTTCCAGATGAGATGGAGATTTGAAATATTTTTTCTAGATAGGATATTGTGCAAAAACTACTAGAAAAAACGAAAATCTTGTGAAAGTGCAACAATGCGGCCGCGAAAAACTCGCATTTACTTAAATAAATTTTCGAGGTTTATGCATTTCCTTAAGTGCTACGAAGCTGAAATTTTTCATGCAACTTACAGAGTAGAGCATTGGCACAAATTAACATTTGAATCTCTCCATAAATATATTACGGCGGCTATTAAAAATGTAAAAAATTTAAACAATTATAAAAATATTCTTTGACTTCTAGAAGTGCTACAACTGTAAAATATTGCAGAAATGTGTAGCATTAGTACCCCATAATGAAAAATCTATAGAATTCTTAAAATTGCAGAGTTTGGGGATTGTTTTAATCTATTATTTTTACATAAGGGAAAAACGAAACTCGCTGGGGAGGTGAAATCTTTAGAATTAAAAAAATATTTCTAATGATGAAATATCCCTCTTAAAATTTAATATGTTCTTCAGGGGAACAATAATGGAGTAAAACAATCGCTAATTTTTCTATTTTAGGAATATTTTACTTTTTCTACATTGGGTTAATAATATCACAAATTTCTACCAAATTATAAAATTGTAGCACTTTTAGAAGTGAAATGCATTTATCTAAATCTTTAAATTTAAATAATTTTTAACGGCCGCAATAACAATTTCATGGATACATTGAAATGTTTATTCGTTTATATTGGCTAAACTCGAAATAATTTAAAAATTTCAGTTCTCTAACTCTCCCTGTAGTATCTAAACATTTACCTATTTTTTTAAACTTTAAGAACTCTTAACTGCCAAACAAATTTAAATATCAAAATTTCTGTAATCACTCTTTCGTTTTTTTACAAATTGTACTATCTCTTAGAAAAATTTGAGCTCCGTAGCTCATTCGGAAATACATAAACCTTGAAAATTTATTAAAACAATTGCGAATTTTTAGCGGCCGTATCGTTGAACTTTTTCAAGATTTTCGTTTTATCTAGTCGGTTTTGCACAATATCCTAACTAAGAAAAAAATTTCGAATCTTCGAATCTTTAGTAATATTCTTGAGTCTCATATTTTACAGAAAAACTACGAAAAGTGACCGAAAGTGATACATGGTAATCGTTAAATCCATAAACAAAGTATCTTAGTTGTCGCATTTATATGTTCTCGCCGATTATATAAATTTACCGGACCATTCCAATACATGTCAGATATTTGATAAATATATGAAGGTTACTATATGCCATTCGTAACTTGTTACATCTATATCACTCACATATGCGTTTCGAGTTATTCAGATATCCACGAAAAATTTCAAAGATTTTCTAGGCGGATTCATGTAGATAGAGTGAAGCAGCACCATAGGTTGAAGATGATACGAACAACCAATATTGCCGACAGAATTCTCATCCAATAATAATAACGGATGAGTAAATTGTCACCAATCATCGTCAGTCCGTATGACAAAACGTGCAGACCTCTTGCTTGGCATTCTACTCCCTCTTAACGCAATCCATTTGCCCTGCACAAACCATTAAATATCCACGTGACTCCTTCACCTGAGCTGTAATAAAATTAACCATCAATAATTATAAGCTAAATAATCATAAATTATATACAGCAGCTCACAAAACACATAGGAGCAATAAAATTACCGTATTTATCCAAATATTTGACCAGGTATTTTTCCTATGCATGATTTATGAAAATGTTGTATTTATTAATTGACCAGTTAATATAAAATTATTCCTGTGCATTGACAATTATATTTATGGAGCAGTTAAGATTGATTTTCATTGGAAATATTACTCTCAAATAGGCATTCCCCTTAAAATTATCATAGAAGATTATAAGAATGGTGATGACTGATATCAGTGTCCATTCCATTTCTAATTCTTTGGATAGGGCACTGGCAGCAGTCATCCCCAGTCTGCAAGATGAACCGTGGTTTCCTCCTCGATGACTGCTTTCGATGCAAAGCGCATATATTTGCAGTGGAATAGTTGATGCGTTGGTCAACGTACATTCGCATGCTTCGTCAACAGTTTCCGGTCAATTATTTAGGTAGGATAATAATGCAACGCGCTTAGCAGCAGCTTCCCTCTGATTATGCCAAAAATATTAATTGAATACCAGCGTCACGTGATTCGTCTACGCGAATAACATGATTATCTGGTAGAACAGATGAAAAATTCAGAAGAGAACCTTGTGCTTTTTGATATGGTCAACAACTGGACAGTTGATGACAAAGGTATTAGTATCGATGAAAGAGCTGGAAATGAAATACCGAAAATCATATTAATGCTGTTAGTAGTGACTGATGAGAGGAAACAGCCACCATTTGTTGTTTTCAAGAGAATAAAATCTGCCCACTCCCTAGTGGTATAATATTTCAGCCTAGAATACACATTCAGGTGCCCTTCTGAAATAAAGAGTAATACATACTCCCGTAAAATGATTTTCGGGATCACCTTACAGAAGATGTGGAATCCATAATTTGGCAATAAAATACATACCTTGTGGTCTTACCTGGAAGCATGATCTCTCAATTACAGTCACTTCACATTGTCGTCAATATATCTTTTTAAAACTATCAACGTCGTCTCTATGGTGAAGGATTGCAAACTACCAATTATTAGGGACAGAAGTAGCCTTTTATTGTTGTTAGATTATTCCTGTGCATTGAAAGTCATATTTATGGAGCAGTTAAGACTGATTTTTATTAGAAATGTTACTCTCAAATCGGCATTTTCCTTAAAATCCTCATCGCAGATTGTAAGATTGGTTATGACTGATGACAGTGTCCATTCCATTTCTAATTCATTGGATAGGGCACTGGCAGCAGTCATCCCCAGTCTTTAAGATTCCTCCTCGATGACTGTTTTCGATGCAGAGCGCATATATTTGCAGTGGAATAGTTGATGCCTTGGTTAAGTGAGAAAATAGTACATTAACAAGAAGAAATTATAGGAATGAATTTCACGATACCATTAGGAAATAGAAATTTCATGAACGACTCCGAACACGTTCCGAAGCATTTTTCAATATAATGGATGATTTGTGGAATTTTTCATTCGTTGGAGATATATGATGCTTTGTAAAAAGAGAGCAAGAGGGAAAAGGCATTTTGCAAGGATCTCTCCTTCTCCCCCTCCCATCCTCTATCTCTCTCTCTCTCTCTCTCTCTCTCTCTCTCTCTCTCTCTCTATCTCTCTCTCTCTCTCCTCAACATAACATCCTTCAACACACCAATCGTTTTTAATTCTTTTCGTCATTTCTGAAAAGCAATATTACGTTCGTGATGTCCATCCAGCCGACAGTGCGCATGTGTCCGGGAAGAATTGGCTGACTCGATTTATACCAAATTTGGAGCATAGAATCCTCACATAAATCCATGGCCAAAATAACATATATGGACTGAATCTACTGCTCAGGAAGGCCAAAATTCCCAAGTTAAAATGTTCGGCAATAATGAATCTGGAAGGAAATGACTGAACCGATTTCAACTAAATTTTTTATGAAGGAAGTATACAACATAAAAACAAAATAAAGATTTTTAGTATAGATATATAAAGCAGGGCAGCCACAATACAAGTAATACATAGTTTTTACATGCATTTGTGTTGGACTGGCGACATCAATTTTAACAAAATTTAATATTTATAATGTACACATATACAAAATCATAATAGCATACTTGGACTGGTTCAAATAAACAGGGGTGCCACAAGTACAAATTAAATTCTCTCAGTAATTATAGATTTGGAAGTAATTGTCTCAACGGATTTCAACTAAATTTCGTATATAAAATTGTTACAACATATCATAGTGGAATGAAGATGCTTAAAGCGGAACTAAAGACCAGGGCTACCACAGTAAAAAGTAAAATAATATTTTTATTATAGGTATTTCTATAGACTTTACCGCATGGATTTTAACCCAATATGATATATCTAATCTTCATATAAATAAATAACCCAAATATACTATTTATACTGGGTCGACTAAACAGGGCTACCACAATATCAAGGTTATAATTTTTCTGTAACTATGAAGTTCGAAGTTATTGGCCAAACCGATTTCAAAAAGATATTTCGTTTGTTGGACGAGAATGGCAAAACGAAATCAACGGATTTAAAAAGCAAGGCTATCACAATATAAGGAAAAATATTTCTGATTTCAGAGCAAATACATTTGTATATATTTATACTATGGAGAATTTGACGAAAAGCATTTCTGTACAACGGGTAATCCGTGTGCATCCCTCCTTGTTCTATTCCTAAGCGCGTCATTCCGTCAATGTGTGACTGTGTGACAATGAAGGCTCGTGATGATCATCCCTTGTCTGATAGACGAACTTAACATTCAACTCGTTAAATTCAATTATTTTATTCGACACTGAAACTTTTCTCATAATCTTCTATGATGTGGTAGCTGATAGAATGAACCACTCTTCACCAACGATATTTCTAGCGAGTCCATGGCGAACTATGTCTGTGGGTTAACTGCAGACAGAGGCAGGGGTATCGGCTAATGTTGTCAATGCACTATCCCGTTTTATGTAAAATAATCAGGCAACTACTAACCGCTACCACTAATCCGTGCAAAGACGGTTATTTCTCTCGACGGAATTCCAGGATGGAACGCGTATTTTCAAATGTCAAAAATAAATCTACATTAAAATAACGCTACACCATCTAGTTAAATCAGATAATATACATTCGTATTACCTTTTCACTTAAATCACGAAACCGAAATATACGAGCTTTTCCACACATTCAGAACACTTAAAAACTATTCCTTTGAAACAAAAGAGTATCTCATCCATTATATATTTTGAAGAGTTTGGATGTTTGTCTGTTTGTTTGTTCATAAAACTACTCCTAAACGATAAAAGCTGGAACAACCAAATTTGGTACGATTCTTCCTTACATTCTAACTTAGTGATTGGCCAAGCTTTGGTCAACCTGACGTTTTTTAATGGGCCTATTTTTGGCCCCATTGTTTAATTTCAATAGGCCATAAGAGTAGTATGGCTTTCTGTGCAAGCCAGTACAAAAATGCTTTTTAAATTATTTAAAATTAAGATATGAACTGTTATATAGAAAAAAGAATTGATTTGCTTATTTTTGAAAGAAGAATTAAAATCCGTGCCGAATTGACTTAAATAACTGATTTTAATCACATGAAAAGGCGTTTTATTCCTCTTTTCAGCAATTCATCTACATCTTCATGATACCCTGAAAGTCACCTTTTTGGTGGATGACAGGGGGTGCAGTGCACCAAGGGTCCATAGTTTTCCTACGTTATCTTTTTCTATTATGTTCTCTTATCGTCCTAGGGAAAAACGATCCTCTATATCGCTCCGTTCTACAGTCGTTCTCGCAAATCTTATCCTCACTGTCCTGCCTTCCGAGATACGTCGGACTTCTGATAAGTCCTACTACCTCATTCGCTAGTCTCTCCGACATAAATTTTTCAAGTTGTTTAAATCTAGCCTTCAATCTATGTTCCTCTAACGATGTCCATTTCAGATTTTCTATTAATGATGCTACGCTTTGTATACTATCGTAATTCCTCTTTACAAATCTAGCTGCCCTGCGCTGAACATTTTCTATTCCACACAGCTGAAGTATATTCGACCTGCGGTCGAACCAAGGATAAATAACATCATTCTTTCACTTTTTCGGAGCTATTTCGAACTATTCCCCCTATAAAGGCCAGCTTTTTGTTAGCGGCACCTATTAATCGGCGAATGTGGGTGTCCCACGAGAGATCACGATGGATCGTGACTCCGAGATATTTAATCAAGTCTGAAACTGGGATCTCTACTCCGTCCAACGAATAATTATTATTCAACGAGATACTCTTGGTTCTCCAGAAGTTGATGACGCAGCTTTTCTTTTAGTTTATCTCTAACTGCCATTCCTTACACCATGCAGAAATAGCTTCTAGGTCATTTTGGAGATACTGGTGGTCTTCCGGATTGCTTATTTCTCTATAGATGACGGTGTCGTCCGCGAAAAGCCTAATTTTACTTCTGACTACTGAGCTGATATCATTTATATAAATTAGAAATAATAACGGACCAATTACACTACCCTGTGGAACACCAGAGACAACCTGCACTAAGTTCGAAGATTTCCCATCTATAACAACTATCTGCTTCCTATGATTTAAAAATTCACGGATCCAACTTACGATTTTAGAATTAACGCCTAAGGTTTCTAATTTCGTTATTAACTTTCTGTGAGGTACCTTATCAAGGGCTTTCCTAAAATCTAAGAAGATAGCATCGATCATTATTTTCTCCGCTTTTCAGTATACAATTCACAAAAAGACCGAGCTGAGTATCACAAGACCTACCTTTCCTGAAGTCGTGTTGACAATCATCTAACAATAAATTACTATCACGAAATCGCATTATGTTGCTAAGGAGTATATGCTCGAGAATCTTACACGATATCGAAGTTAAGGAAATCGACCTGTAATTTTCTGGGTTCTCCTTGTCGCCGCCCTTATGAATTGGGATAACGTGCGCTAACCTCCAGTCGTAAGGGACCTCTGCGCAAGAAATGAATTTCTCGAAGATTATCCGAAGAAAAGGTGCTATTTCTTCAGCTAATTCTTTTAAAACGCGAACAGGAATTTCTTCGAGGCCAGTGGCTTTGTTATGTCTGATGGAACTTAATTGCTTTGCTATTCCCACCTCAGAAAATACAATATCGTCCATTAGGTCCCTCCTTAATGCGGGTGCATAATGTACGCAATGGTCGCTGACGGTTGTAAATGCTTTTACAAAATGACCGTTTACCAGGTTGACTTTCTCTACGCTATCATGAATAACGGCACCCGAGTCAATACGCTAATAACCATGGTTACAAGCTCAATGCTTTTAAATGGGAAATGATGTCTAATATGTTACGACTAGCGTAATTGCCCTTCAAATATGACGGGTATGTGCAGATTATGTATTAAAATTAAGGTACTTCCCATTCATCCTCCCTTTCTCTCTGCCTCCCTCTCCCCCTATTCTCTCCCCCTCCCTTTCCCCCTATTATCTCTTCCTCCTATTCTCTCTCGATCTCCTTCGTATTCTTCACCTTCTTTTCTTCTCATCCTCCATCTTCCTCCCACCTTTTCTACTCTCTATCTCTTAAAATTTAATTAGTTTTATTCGGAAGAAGTGCAATAAGATATAATGTATGAAGGATCTGCAAAAATTTATTTGAAATATTTGAGCACATTATAAATTATTTAAAACGTATAGAATTTAACTTTATAACTGAATAATTTTACTCTTTTTTACGCGTAAAAACAGGATCAAATGTGAAAGGAAACATGTGTAGCAACTGTCTATGAAATAAATATTAATATAAACTGCAATGAGTTTGTACTATATTTTAAGATCGCAATTTTCTTTTAACTATAGTAATTTTCAGATTTGTTCAGAAAATTGGCTTTATTTAAAGAATAACTCGATCAAATATGCAGATATAAACTTAAAATTTGGATGGGATAATCTACTGGGATATGAGAATGCTGAAAATTTACGAAAAGCGTCCAAGGTTCGACCCAAGGGGATGATTTGCCTTCTCCATAAGATAACACGTAAAAATCGACTTTTTGACTTGGAGGATTATCTTCTTTTTTATATTAAAATTTAAAATAGACCCAATATCTTTAGATCTAGACCATTTTAAAGAACAAATTACACGGTTTCTTATTCTGTTCATCGTTTTTCGTCTACAGTTTGAAATTCCTCATGTTAAATGTTTAATTCGCATATTTTGGGGAAATATTTTCATTTTAACGGGATGTTACCATGCCTACCAATTACATTATTAAACCTCAAAATCCTGTTGTCATTTCAATTCTTATGTGTTTAAGCGTGATTTGACAGCTTTTAATACGAGAAAGAGAGAAAGACGAAAGGAGAGGGAAAATCTTTTCCTAGCAATCAATGTAAACAACATTCATTGCGTTATTTAGGATAAGGTGTACCTACAAACCTAAAATACTATTAAAAAGGAATAAAATTGTCATGATGGGCTAACTTCAATATTATTGAAATAGAAACGGTATACAAATTGGAGGTATTTGCTGGACGTTTTAATAAACAAACCGAGCATGTAAGATATTTATAGCGTGAAGGATTGTGCGATACGTCACGGGAGTTAGGTAGAAGAATGGAGGACTTGAGGACGGTTTTGGAAATAGGGAGAGAAAGAGAGGTTTAAAAGAATCAATAAATAATAACAAAAGGCTAAGTTTTCAGTTCGTTGGTCTCAGTTCCAAGCTATTAAAACGCGAATAACTCGATCAATAATGTAGATATAAAATTGAAATTTGTCAGAAATTTATATAATGAGCTAATCAAAATTTTTATTTAAGGTTGACATGGTAATTAAAGAAATGACTGTCCATTTATGGGGTTATTTTGAGGGGGATATATTTCACTCCCTCCGAATAAAACTAATTAAATTTTAGGAGAAAGGGAGGAGAATGGGTGGGAGGAAGATGAAGGATGGTAAGTAAAGAGGGTGAAAAATAAGAGGTAGAGGGGGATGGAGAATGAGAAGAAGAAAGAGAGAAAACATGAGGGAGAGAGAGAATAGGGGGAGAGGAATGGAGAGAGAATAGGGGGAGAGGGAGGAAAGAGAATGGGAGGCAGGCAGAGAGAAAGGGAGGATGAATGGGAAGTACCTGAATTTTAATACATAATCTGCGCATACCCTTCATATTTGACAGACATTTACGCTAGTTTTAAATAAAAGTCATAAAATGTTATTTTTCAATCCTATTATAAATTTGGTTCGGAATATTTCCTGTATTAACATTTAAAGAAATCCATTGAAAATAACGTTATATTGAGTTTTATGAAGTCTCGCCATTTGGTAATGGCGCATAATTCGATCGTATAAAATTATATTATATATTATATGAATTATAATTTATTATTGTAATTTTTTTACTTCAGCTCCTTTTAATCCTATGCAAATGCTACGTCGTCCTCTTCCTTCTTTTCTGCTCATTTCCATTCCATTTAGCTTCCTCCATGTAACTATTTAATAGATTAAGTATATGTGTTGTACCAGTCTATAAAAGTCTGATCCGTATTAAAGCACTAAAATGGTGCATTTATTAAGCATGAATATGAGGCCAAGAATAGAATTCAACACTCTGGAACACACTATAATGTGAATTTTATATTATTTAATTTTCTGTCCACATAAAATATTGTTTCATTAAATTAAACTTCATTAGTTTTATTTGAAGGAAGTGCAAAATATGCTCCATCTAAATAGCGGACATTTATTTCTTAAATTACCATGTAAATTCTAAATAAAGAATTCTAATTAACTCATTATATAAATTTCTGCCAAATTTCAATTTTCTATCTACATCCTTGTTCGAATTATTTGCGTTTTAATAACTTTACTCTCAGACCAACGGGCGGACAACATAGCCTTTTATTATTATTTTTTAATAGTTGAGTCATTTAAACCTCCCTTTCTCTCCCTATTTCCCAAACTGTCCTCAAGATCTCCATTCTTATGCCTAACACCAGTAACCTATCGCCCAATCCTTCACTCTATACATTTTGTACATGCTCGGTTTGTTTATTAAAACGTCCAGCACGTTCCTCAGATTGTCTTACCGTTTCTATTTCATTCATATTTTAGATCATTATTACGATTTTTAATCTTTTTGAATAGCATTTCAGCTCCTTAAGGTATTCCTTCTCGTAAATAACATAACGAATGTTGTTTGCAGAAAATCATTTCCCTCTCCTTCCGTCTTTCTCTCCTAGTATTAAAAGCCCTCAAAAGCACGCTTAAACCCATAAGGATTGGAATAACAATATGATTTCAAGGTTTAACAATGTAATGGATTGGCAAGGTAACATCCCGTTTAAATTGCAAGATTTCCCCAAAATATGTGAATTAAACGTTTAACATGAAGTATTTCGAACTGTAGGCGAAAACCGATGAACGGAATAAGAAACCTTATAATAGTTCCTTTAAAATGGTTTAGATTTAAAGATTGTGAGTCAATTTTTTCTAATTTTAATCTCAAAAAGAAAAAAAGCCTGCGCGTCAAAAAGTCGATTTTTACGTGTTATCTTATGGGGAATGCAAATCATCCCCTGGAGTCGAATCCTGGACGCTTTGCGAAAATTTTCCTTCGTCATAGCATTTTTATATCTGACAATAACTAGATTATCTCCGCCAAATTTGATGTTTATATCCGCATATTTGATCGAGTTATTTGCTTTCTAAGAGCGTGGCATGGACCAATCAACCAACCAGCCAACCTACATAGCCTTTATTGTAAGGGGGGCTGGCATTGATTTAATGCGTTTAATGGGAATTAATGGTGTCATATTTGAATCTTTATTTCCAAATTGTATTATAAAGTAGTTTACACTCGAATGATTAACTCGGAACAAAATCGTCAACTAGTGTTACCAATTATAGCATTTATATCTTATGAATGAAATACAATATCGGCTATTATCCAACGGATTCCCATGAAATCGGCGATTTCCATCGCCTGCAATATTTAATTTGATAGGAATGCATGTATTCGTTCCCTGTATTTGACAGAGAAATTTGCTTTTCATTAGCATTGGAAATTAATAAGTGAAAGATATGACAGAAAAATACAATAACAAAACTTCAATAAAAATTCTTTAATTTCGACCAAAACATAATCGTTAACTTCTTCCTCCCTTAAATATCTATATGTACATTTTACTTTTTCTTCAACTGAACATTTATATGCATCAATTAAGCCAAATATACTTATTAGATTATAAGAACATTTTCAATATCACACAGCAGTTTTTATCGCCCAAAACGATTTCAATATATGGGAACTTATTTTGTTTCGTAGGTTTGACTTTAAAATATTCACGTGACAATTTGCAATTCCTGCCCAAGGTTTTAATGATTTTGAGATTCATGACCACATAATATGATGCAGTTCCTTCCACTGGAAGTCAATTCGAGTGAAATAACTATAATTTAAAAGTTATACTATCGATAGTTTATTATGATTATTTGATAAAAAATAGTGTCGCCAAATATGTCGATAAAGAATGCAGGAAAATTTTATTTATTTGGACAAAAGATGGGAAGATAAGAAATCTTGCATACCATCAAGCATTACAATAAAAATTAACTTTGTTTCATTACTTGGTTTTATTCACAAATCTTCCTTAACATTTTGAGCAACGCCAGGTACTTTCATATAGTATCCAAATATAATAAAATCCCAGGTTCGTTCGTTCGTCCGTTCGTGCGTAACTAGTGATAAAAATACATTAAAAGACAAATAACTTGATCAATATAAAAATGAAATGTGGCGGAAAGTAAAAATGCTCAGACGAAGAAAAATTTACGAAAAACATCAAGTGTTCGAGCCCATGGCTGGTGATACATCCCCCATAACATAGTCCGTAGAAATCGATTTTTCGACCTGCAGGCTTTTATTCTTTGGCAAAATCAAATTAGGAGTCATTAACTACGATCTTCGGATAAAAGGAAAATAAACAAAGATTCTTATTCTTATCGTCGATATTTGCTTTTAGTTCGAAATCGCTCAAACTTTGCGTAAAAATTCAAAGTTTCATGAAAATATTACATTTTTTGTGAAAGGTCCCATAACGAGAGAACAGATGGTTCAACTCGAAATCCTAATTATTGGATGCTTTTTTATCATTATATATAGACGTTCCTTACAGAGAAGGAGGATATCATTATACAGGGTGTCCGGTGACTTTATGTTCATAACTTCGGGATCTTATTCCTTAAGTTGAAAAAAAAATGTCATATGAACATGAGTCCGATTCTAATTTGTTACCGAGTTACGGACAATTGAAATTAACTCATGCTTTGATTAGTACAACTCAATGGCTGAAAAAGGTATTTTTAAATAATTATTCGTATACATTTTTAATTGTTGAAAAATGCCTTAATTAACTAATCATCCGTTTAGATTGATTCAAATTTTTTTTCTTAGGATTTTTTGCAAAACCGACAAAAAAAACGAAAATCTTGAAAAAATGCAACAATGCGGCCGCGTAAAAATAAGCAATTGTATAAAACAAATTTTCAAGGTTTATGTATTTCCGAATGTGCTTCGGAGCTGAAATTTTTTTAAAGATATAATTTGTAAAAAAACGATATAGGTATTATAATAACGATTTCATGGATACACTGAAATGTTTATTCGTTTATATAGACTAAACTCTAAAAAATTTAAAAATTTCAGCTCCCTAACTCGTCGCATAGCGTCTAAACATATAAGTATTTGTTTAAACATTAAGAATTATTAACTGACAAACAAATTAAAATATCAAAATTTGTATAATCCCTACTTCGTGTTTTACAAATCCTATCCAGAAAAAAAATTTCAGCCCCGTCGCACATTCCGAAATACATAAATTTTGAAATTTTTTTTAAACAATTGCGAATTTTTAGCGGCCGCATTGTTGCACTTTTTCAATAATTTCGTTTTATTTAGTAAGTTTTGCACAAAATCCTACTTAAGAAAACAAATTCGAATCTCCAGCACATCTGGAAGTGCCTAAACATTGGCATCCTCCTATATATCATTATATATAGACGTTCCTTACAGAGGAGGATATAACATATTAGTAGAGGGTGCTTACATACTGCAAGCATTTCATCTCACCTTGAAAAAGCATAAATTTTTCAGAGAGATATTTCATCAAGAGAATTTTTTCTTTAATTCATAAGATTTCAAGGGACCGATTTTCGTTTTTTCATTATGGAAAAATAATATAGTAAAACAATCGCTAATTTTTGCAATTTTATGAATATTATACTTTTTCCACATTGGGTTAATAATGCCACACATTCCTGCCAAATTTTAAATTTGTAGCACAATTAGAAATGAAATAACAATGATCTAATTTTTTAAATTTAAATAATTTTTACGGCCGCAATAACAATTTCATGGACACATTGAAATGTTCATTCGTTTATATAGACTGAGCTCTAAATAAGTTTAAAATTTTAGCTTTCTAGCTTGTCCCGTAGTATCAAAACATTTACCTATTTTTTTAATTTTAAGACTTTTTAACTGCCAAACAAATTAAAATATCAAAATTTCTATAATCCCAGTTTTGTTTTTTTACAAATCCAACCTCTAAAAATAATTTCAGTTACGTAACACATTTGGAAATACATCAACTTTCAAAATTTGATTGAACAATTGCGAATTTTTAGCTGCCATATTGTTGTACATTTTTAAGATTTTTTTGTAGTCGGTTTTGCACAAAATCCTACCTAAGAAAAAAATTTCGAATCTTCAGCACATTTGAAAGTACCTAAACATTAGTATCCTCCTATATGTTATATCCTCCTCATCCTTTGTAAGGAACGTCTATATATAATGACTAGTAGAAGGTGCTTGCATACTGTAAGCATTTCATCTCACCTTAAAAAACATTAATTTTTCAGAATGATATTTTATTCTGAGAAATATTTCTTTAATTCTAAAGATTTCTCCTCTAGACCGATTTTCGTTTTTTCATTATGGAACAATAATGGAGAAAAACAATCACTAATTTTTGCGATGTTCGTAATATTATACTTTTCTAACAATGGGTTAATAATGTCACATATTTTCGCCAAATGTTAAATTTGTAGCACATTTAGAAGTGAAATTAATTTTTAACGGCCGTAATAACGATTTCATGGATCCACTGAAATGTTTATTCGTTTATATAGACAAAACCCTAAAAAATTTAAAAATTTCAGCTCCCTAACTCTTCGCAAAATGTCTAAACATTTACGTATTTGTTTAAACTTTAAGAATTTTTAACTGACAAACAAATTAAAATATCAAAATTTGTATAATCCCTACTTCGTGTTTTACAAATCCTACCTCTAAAAAAATTCAGCTCCGTCGCTCATTCGGAATACATAAACCTTGAAAATTTGTTTAAACAATTGCTAATTTTTAACGGCCGTATTGTAGCACTTTTTCAAGATTTTTCTTTTTTCTGGACGGTTTTGTGAAAATCCTACCGTAGAAAAAAATTTCCAATCTCCAGCTTATATTGAAGTGCCTAAACATTAGTATCATCCTATATGTTATATTTTATATCCTCCTCTGTAAGAAACGTATATATATATAATGACTAGTAGAAGGTGCTTGCATACTGTAAGCATTTCATCTCACCTTGAAAAAACATTAATTTTTCGGGGAGATATTTCATCATGAGAAATATTTCTTTAATTCTAAAGATTTCTCCTCTGGATCGGGGTTCGTTTTTTCTTTATGGAAAAATAATGGAGTAAAGCAATCACTAATTTTTGCAATTTTAGGAATATTATACTTTTTCCCTATTGGGTTAATAATGCCACACAATTCTGCCAAATTTTAAATTTGTAGCACAATTAGAAATGAAAAAATATTTAACTAATTGTTAAAAATTAATTAATTTTCAATAGCCGCAATAAGAATTTCATGGATACATTGAAATTTTTATTCGTTCAAATGGACTAAACTCTAAATAACTTGAAAATTTTATCTCCCTAACTTCTCCCTTAGTATCTAAACATTTACCTATTTAAATTTAAACAATGTAAGAGAGATCTAAGAGGATCGATTTAAATTTCAGGAATTATCATCTTCCGATGGGTAATTACACTAATCTCAATATAGACAACAATTTAAGAATCTTCATATTATGTGCAATATACAACATACAAACACAAAACGAAAAAATCTGCATAAAGCAATTAAAAACAGCTACTCGGCGTTAAATCTTAAATTGAAGATACCCCCGCATCATTATGCAAAAGGGATCACGTTAAGAATAGATGGAGATTCTGCATATTGAGCTTCCTTGCGTAAACGAAATTTCGTAATCTTTTGTCTGGTCCTTAATATTGTCACTGGAGCTAGGTTCCATGAGACGATCCTCACACGTTGATAATACAATATTCTTCACTGTTCCGAACATCCTTTTTTACGAAAGGTATCATGATATCCAAGAAGAATTTTCGTGCATTCCCATTACTATACATATATACTGGTTGATAACATACGCCCAGTTGTACTTTGATTGCAAGAAATATACTAAAATTATCTTGAAAGATAACAATAGACGTCTAAACTTATTTATTCAAAAAACAAATCTGTAGGCAAATCATTACCGTAAAACTACAAAGTACTATAATTAAACAATCTGAAATGAACCGATATCTGCCACGTAAGCCACTATTCCATTGCATTCGGAATAAATAGTCTAAAACACATAGTGAGTTAGAATAAATTATAAATCCACCTCCATTAGGATACAGAAGAATAATAACTGGTCATTACGATCAATGTCCTTCCATCGATTATGACCGATTCTTGATTAATGATAACGTTACCGGCCTGTCAACAAACGATCTGAATCCCTCAAATAGCCAGGAGATGACACTGCTCTTTCGACGGGACGCCGACTCTAGTCATGATCTCCTAATGAATAATTATTTAAGGTCGATTATCGATTCCTATCTTCATGAATTATGGTTTGCATCGAAAAATTCCCGAAGGTGGCTTTCCGAAAAATCGCAGCTAATCACACATGATGGTGGGGCTTGGTGACGCGTGTTCAGCAGGACTACGACTCTCATCTGGGATGATCTCTACACTTAATGTGACTCGAGTTTTGCGACCAAATATAATCCAATAATCATTCCCCCATATAAAGATAATTTGGAGGAGGGCGCATTATATAAAGGACTCGAAGCATTTAAATATTACATTTATCATGATGTAAACACTTTTAACGATATCGAAATATGTTTTTATTTGCTATCTTTTACATTGATTGCGATGTGATAAGTACTAAAGTGATTTTAGGATAAATGATATTTTCCAGCCAATAGAGGGAGGATGAGGATGTTTTGAAGAAAATGAATGCTTTGGGAAGAGTTAGTGAGAGGGTATTGAGTAAAATATATTCTCTCTCCCTCTAACTCCCTCTCCTCACAGCATCCTCAAACACTCGTCAACAGCTGCCTTGTCCAATCCTTTACACTCTTCACTGGTGGCGAACTGGCCACACACGAGAAACGTCATGATCTACAATTTCTATTTTTTCTCTTTCTAACAACCTCCTAAAACGACGATATTTTTGAATTATGTGGTAGGAGCCTGGCTGACTCACCAGCATAATATCACCAGAATGACTGATTCGTTTGCGTAATTGATTCCTCTGGTCAGACCACTAAATTTTACCTGGTAGATTTAGTAATCATTTCTTTAGATATATCGTTGAGAGGCATATAAAGAATTAACACATACTAATTTCGAGAGCATATCTACGTGCCCAGTGTAAATGCGGCAAAGTAATTCACCTCCTAAGTTTGCATTCTAGGCGTCTTACATTATGTACTCAATATTCGCTTGGTTCACTTTTCTGGAAATCTCCGCGAATGTTTAAACCGAAGGCTAATAAGTAAAGTGAGATTTTATATAGCAAAACATAAACACATTAGGGTCGAACACATGTAGATGATGTTATATATACATCACTGTGCCAGAACATACGTATCAAAGTAAGCAGTTTCCTTATTTCTGGAACAAAAAATATATCGGCTTGATTAAGTTCTTCCGCCCGTATATCTAACCCTCGTCGAATCTACGGAGAAACAAATCTTGGGAAACAAACACAAATTAAACAAACGAACAAAAATACACTAGAGTGTATGAACAGATGTTGAAAAATTGGCAATTTTATTTTTGCAACTTTTCCATAAAAAATGAAGATTACAGTACCGGAAGCGTACACAAGTATTTCTCATGGAAATTGAGACGAAAAATTGTTCACTCGTTAAGCATGTTGAAATCTAGGTAATGAAATACTGAAATTCGTATATTTAAAAAAAGCTATTGCGGTGGTTTGTGGATCCCGCTGTGAATTATATCTCGGAAAACATTTTGGGATATAATACGTGTCAAATTATGCTCATTAACCTTTGTCACTGACTCGTGCCGCCTTGACCTATGCTTAGTGGAAATCTACTCATCGTTTGAGCAGCGCCTGTATAAAAAATACGTATCGAAATATTTATAGCGGATTCGTCTAAAATTTTGTTTAAAAATAAATAAATCAGGAATCACAATAAGGAGCAGATGTTGATGATCCCGAACTGGAATAACCCCTTGAAATATATAGTAGGAAACTTGTCATTTTTATAATAGACTGAGCAATTATTGAAAATGCTCGTTTGTGAAATTACTTACACTTATAATGGCAAATTAGAAAAGAATGCATTTAAAGTAGGAAAAGGACTACATAAATTATTCAGTCGTGGAGAATGAAATCTCTAGGATCATGTGTGCTGGTGAATTACCGAGACGAGAATTTCTACTTGAAAGACGTTTTAATCTATTAAAAGTGTGAAATAAGCTAACAAATTTTTAATTTAATTCATATATTATACCATTCCGTCTTCAGCGATTAAAAATTTAGTATTTTTCTCAGAGAAAGTAAATTATATCAGTTTTACCGAATAATAATTTTATCGTTCTAAGCGCGCGACAGGCGATATGGCTGACATAAATTTATTTATATAAATTTATTTAGTATTCTCTTTACGCTAATAGTTGACTTAAGTAATTTTCCTAAGCAATACAGGTGATCAGCGAATGAAGAAAGTTTCAGAGAGTTTTGGTTAGCCTAAAATTATGATATTTATCATGATGAAAACTTTTGTAACGATATCAAAAGATGTTTCGGTCTACTGTCCAATTAATCGATCGATCTACGGTATGTATGTACTGACGTGACTTTCCAATAATGGTTATTTTTCAAGCAAATAGAAAGAAGATGCGGACGTCTTGAATAAAATGAATGCTTTGGGAAGAGACAGTGAGAGGGTGAAGAATATTAAACATCCTCTCTCCCTCTCACTCCCTCTCCCCACAGCACCCTTAAGCACTCGTCAACCGCTGTGTCGTCCAATCCTTTACAAGTTCCACATGTGGCGAACTAGCCCCACACACAGTCTCCTAAAAGGACGATATTTTGAAGATTGTGGTAGAAGCCTAGCCAACTCACCATCATAATATCAGTCGAACGACTAATTCACGCTAGGGGCCCCTTGAAGTAAGGGCCCCCGAAAACATGTTCGTGTATATAATCTCCGAAATATAAAGTGTCTCGATTTAAAATTTATTTATTAAAATTTATGATTCAATATAAAAACGATAGATAAGAGGTGTCACAAAAGAGGGTAGCCGTTAGGAGCGGTTTCACTATATATGTATTTAGATTGCAGGGCCCCCGAGTGCTCAGCGCCAGGGCCCCTCAATTGTTTGCACCAGGGGTCTCTAAATGTTCAACGTCAAGTGCTCCAGAAGGCGTAAATCCGCCATTGTGCATGAGTACTGTTGGAGTAAATTGCTTATGATAATGAGAGTATCTGCTAATATTGGAATCTGGAATATTGGAATTGTAAAAACTAATAAATTTTGACTTTTGAAAGAATAACAACGGTTTACACCAAATTAAAGACTGAAAAATAAATAACAGTTTTAATATATTTTATACGCGCTAAAAATGAAAAAAAAATTCCTGTAGAGCAGTATTAGACGTAGTCATATAAAAGGAGCCGTTTACAAATTGAATAACGAAAAATATAAGAAGGTAATTCATACAATGTTTTACTGTTCATTACATGGTGGGAGGGGGCACTTGCACGAAGTTACGTTAATTCTATTTTTGTCTTTTTGACTTGCGATAGTGAAGACGAATTTGGTTTAAATAAAAAATTGCATTAATTAATAAAGATTATTTTGGATTTCTCTTGAAATCTTCCCCAAAAAATTCATTCGGAGCAAAAAAAAAACAGGTTCGAACCGATTCAATGGTGGTTACTGGAGCGAAACCGGAACCGAACCGAAATTTTTCGTTTAGTGTGAATCGGAACGAAAACCGGAGCGAAAAAAATTTCGGTTCGATGCTCTGGTTTGAGCCTGTCAGAGGTAACAGAAGACTAAAGAAGAAGACAGGCAGTAGACAAACAAACGCTGGTAAATATTTTTCCTGAACACAAGGAGAGAAAGGCCATAAGGTAAAACAAAATGCCACTTAAGAATACTGTTGTTTTAAGCTAAACATGCGTTTTTGTAAATATGTACTCTCGGATGAATTCTGCTAGCTAAAGTCGAAAATATTCAAGCTTATTTTCCGCGAAATTTTAACACAAAAATAATGGAATATGATATAAAAAATATTCAACAGCAACTAAATAACATTTTAATAAAAATCGTACAAATGTTAAATATGGGATTAATTCGATGTGCCTTAATAAAATTGTTCTCTCTCATATACCTCCACTTGAAGCCTTCGAGAAAATTGCAGAAGTTCACTATGTTCAACAATTCTATAATTCTGAAGATGATATAATCTCAAATTGAAATTTATCGAAATGAGAACAATAGGTAAATGTAATTAATATAGAATTCCCTATTGGTTGATTTGCCTGTTGCTAAGCCATAAGTTTTGTCACCCATAGCATCTTCGATTTAATCATTGTGGTAATCTATTATTCAACATTAACGTTGCTAATAATTTAAATTTAAAGTCAAAATAAAATAATACTCAATACTAACTTTGCCGTTCCCGGATAAGAATTATTACGAGTTTTTAAAGAGAGCATAGATTGGAAGTCAAATCTAAATTGAGCCTAATTCAATTCTAATGCTGGAATTCTTCAATTCATGGATTCTCAACACTTTTTTCTTTCAGGCACCAAACATTGGAAAAAATAAGTCATACAACCATCAATATCATTTATATATTTGCATTCAATTATCGGCTAATAGCACTGAAATTTATCGCTAATTGTTGATCTAAGTTTAAAGAATTTTACAGAAAAACAAAAGTTAATCACTCACTGTTTTAAAATGTAATTTAATACTAATTTGTCTTTATCCTTGATAAAAATAAATGTGAGTTGGTTCAGATAGATTGAATTCATAGGTAAATTTAATTCAAGCCTAATTAAATCTTAATCCAGGAATTCGTGGATCATCAACCATATCTTGTTCAGCAGCAAAGCATTGGAGTTAATATATTGGGTCGAGTGACTAAAAAGTAAGCAAATGCTTATGCTTAAGATTTCTATCATTTTTTAAGGAAATGCTTGATTTGGGGTGAATAAAAAATAGCATTTGCTTTTGCTAGAAAGAATAAGCATTTGCTTATTTTTAGGATTTTTCTTAAGTATTTGCTTAAAATTATGTGAATGAAACCGAGCTTTTGCTTGATGCTTTAAGGATATGCTTATACTTTTGAGCAAGGTAGAGGGCTTTCTAAGGTATTTTGAAGTACTATATTTCATAATAATTGATCCTACATATAAATTGATTTGGTAGAGTTTATGTCAACACGAAAAGTTAAAAAAGACGAGTTTCAACAACCAACGGTTATAAAAATTTGTATCGTTACTCGGAAGAAAATGTGAAGTTTATTTCAAATCTCTTTCTTGGAGTATATCAATAGGCCCTCCATTTCCTGTAATAAAGGCTTGTACTATTTGCTTTAAGTTTAACTAACTGAATAAAAATGTACGCATGATATGTTGTACTATCGAATTCAGTTATAAAAGAAATAGTTAAATAAAAATGAACTAATTAACATTTTTTTTAATATTACCCAATATATTTGTTGCTAGTTTGGCATTCGACTAATACTTTAAATTTAAACAAAAACAAGGGAGGGAAGAATTATGAAGTGCTTTTTTCCAAAAAATTTACACATTTTCTTAAAACTGACGAGTAGCAAATGCTTATAAGCACAAGCAATCTTTTATTCACTCAAAATGAAGAAAATTCTATTAGTATTTGCTTATAGTTTAATTTTTGCTTTAAGCATTGCTTAATTTTTATTCACTCGACCCATTTTCTCCGACAACCAACAATCATTCTGTAGCTGATTTCTAATAACGGAATTTCAGCCGCCAGAAGAGTACCCCTTGTATCCCAATTGCTTCAAACTTATCACTTCTTTTTTAAGCACTAATATCCTAACACTCTTAAACAAATTACAATATTTCACTCTGGTAATTTCTTCTTCAAGCACTCGACTAAAAATCACAGAACATCACTAATTCGTATTTCACTTCACACAAAAGCCATATCTTCAACATTTTAAAATTGAAATATCAACTCACCGCTAAGTGTTCCATCGATGCCTTTCCCTCTCTTTCTCACTATGCCGCTCCCGTCCTCTTCGCCTCACAGATTTTGCGTCCGAATTCAATGAGTCCTGTAGAAAAAGATGTAAAGGAGTTTTAGAAGTTTGTTTATTCACAAAATAACATCCTAGTATGCTGTGAATGTAAAATATTTATTACTTTTACCATATATAAACCCAGCACTAAATGTAAAGATCACTCGTAATTACAATTTTTCACAAAGAGCAGTAAATCGTACTGGTACTAACCGTTTCGTCCAAGTGCGGTTCTAGCCGCGTTGCCCATATTTTCTGCACAGCACCTTCTCTCGAATAGGCAACCACTTTCTTCCTCTCTCGAACCCTTCGGCCACCAATCATGAAAAAATGAAGACACACGTAGAAACCTTAACAAATGTATATCGAATCATACACACACACTATTAAACTAATTAAAATCATAAAGAAGACATTCGTTTTAGGATGCTTAAAATTTAAACGCTAAATATCACAAGTGAAAAATAATAGCAATATATGATATATATCCTTACGAAGAGTTGAGCAGTGAAATCTTCAACTGCACGTCTTTCACAATATGGCTGGCGTAAGAGGAAGATGAAAGAGTGTCGGCTGTATTTATAGCATTCCTTCCCTCTGCGGGATGTAATTTTCGCGATCTATCACAAGAGCCAATCCGAGACGGCGAAGAAGTGTTCAGGACGCCGCCATCTTTCTATAAGATGTTCGATTAATTTCTTGAAATATATATCTAACAGAAATTCTTAGTTAAAAATAATTTAATTAATTCATATTGTACGTTTATATTAATAATGTAGTTAGAAATATGAACCTCCAACAAATATTGTCAAAGATGTGATCAGGACGCCGCCATCTTTTTAAAAGATGTCCGATTCAGGTCTTAAAATGTATAATTAACAAAAATTCTTAATTAAAAATCGTTTTATCAATTCATATTGTACGTTTATGTTAATAATGTAGTTAGAAATATGAACTTCCAACAAACATTGCAGTATCCTTTATTCACATAAATAGTAGTACATTAGCCTCCTTAACATGAAAAAACACTAAATATTAATTTCACGGTCTCATCTACGACAATTACTTAAATAATAATATAATTTAACTCAAAAGTGGTGTTATATACTAAGAAAGTTTGAAAATATTATTTATATGTACACCCATGTGTACACTTAAACCCTCTTTTTGGTAAAAATCTTACGTATATGTTTATATAACAAAAATTAAGACAATGCTCTGTATTTTATGCATTACTCTTTTGGTACCGTTTAATCCTATACTGTTTACTACTTATTATTCTAAAACTTCAAATTTGCTCAAAGCTAAAGCCTAAGGATTTAATTAAAGAAAGTATGAATTGGGTATATGTAAACAGATAGAAGCGAAAGCGCTAGCCAAACCAACTCTTTTAGTAATATATTTTATTATTAATTATATATGCTAATGCTCTAAAACTTATTTTAATCTCTTGACCTAATTTTTCGAACAATATCCTAGACTGATCTTTATAAAATTACACGGATAATTAAACTACTTTACTTGGCATAATTAAAAAGACAGTTATTACAAATCTCAATAATGTAATTATCTAACGTTATGAAAGATTAATGAGAATAAGAGCTTGCTTACCTCCCAAAAAAAGTTTCGATTATCTAAGAACCAAAGACTAACACTTCGTATTTATCCGATGCGACGAATTGTGTTGTATTTTAAACGCCACGAGCTAAAATTTAAATATTCGCCCATTCTGAAAGCTAGGCTAAGTGATGCATGTCAGCGTTTCTCAACAGGGAATCCATGGACCCCTACCAGTAGGCGCGTTATTTCTCAGAAGTACGCGAATTTATTAGGATATGATGTTAATTTATTATACATTATAATTTATTTGATCCCGCGCACAGATCTTACTAATATTTCAAAACGAAAAACGAGACAAATATAAGAAAAAATGGACGTTTTTCATAGGGTCCAAAGAAATTGTGGGAATTCCTCGAGGAGCCATGGCTCCAAAAATGTTGGTAAACACTGGTAGAAGTAACATTCCATCTTAACTATAGCAGATATATTTATGCTGGATAGTATGCAATACAATACCCCTCCGTAGCCCTTATTTTATCGAGAGCCATTAAATTCGTAGTACTTACATCCGGTTTCTTTGGTACTTGAAAAACTACTTCAAACGCGAATTCTGAGAGACGTGACTTCTTAACGCCGAGAAAAATAAGGCACTACTGCCTTCTGATCCAAATATTCTTCCATGCCTTCTCCAATATTGGCACATGGTGGACTGTTATATGCATTTGCCTAAGCGTTCATATTTAAATATTACAAATGCATAATGGAGTACATATATATCATAAATCAGATATGTCTTTAGTATAAAATTTGAAAGTATTGTTGCGCGTTAAAATAGGAAAAGTTTTTAAAATGCTCTTTGCATCTCGCAGTAGTGAAATGCTGTAATGCTGCCGTCCTTATTAACAACGATTTCTGAATGCAAAGAAACGTTTTTTCAAATTTGCGGCTAGCATGCAGTGGTTGGAATTTCCAATGAGATTTGGTCAATAAGAAATTTATAGGGGAACAGAACGCATTCGAGAATAATATTTTAGCTTGAATCGCCTCATCTATATGGGTCTCGTATATTATTCGCACTTGCTTTGGCCCTGGACGTAGTATGCGAACGCAAGGCCTCACGTGATCGCACCTAAAGAGGGTCAGCTTAAGAGGCCGCCATAGCAGCTAAATAAATATCCTTGTAACATCTTGACTCACTCTGGGCGTATCTCGTAATTATCTTGATGCAGGGTGGGAAAGGTTCCACCAGGAATTTCCTTTCGGTATTTTCTCCCTATCTGGCCTCCGAGTACGACTTCTTACTCGAGCACCTAAAATGACTAGTCGAGAAGAGAAATTTCTTACGGCGGCGGCGAAAATACTAGGAATTACTCAAACGTAATATAATAAAATAAATTAAAAACATGTTTTTCAATAGCACACACTTTTATGATGCCCTCAAGGTAGAATATAAATATTTTTGTCTCAAAATTTTCATCTAAATTTTCATTTTGTAAATTTCGTGTGAAGAATAAAAGTGGGTGACCAAGAAGAAAATCATGTATGAAAACTACTTATATGTAAAGGCCACCCACTTTTATTCTTCACGCCAAATTTACAAAATGAAAATTTCGATGAAAATTTTGAGACAAAATAAAATTATTTTCTACTTTTGAGTGCATCATAAAAGTGTGTGCTATTGAAAAACCTGTTTTTTATTTATTTTATTATCTACTATTGAGTCTTCAAGCTCTTTAAAATTTTCCAAGTCCATTCTTTACTTACATAGTCCATATTTATTTATATGTATTCACGAATGAAATTCTTGAAATGCATACCAAAACTTGATAAATTAAAACGTACCACGAATGTGGATTATGTGCAAAATTTCAGTTCCTGAGATGTAACGCAAAAAGTGGAGCGATGACAACGCTCAAGCCCACTTCAATAAAAGTCGGAATTGGAAGGTTCGATGCGTACCAAAATTTCCGAGGCTCAAATGTACCGCGAATGTGGATTATGTACAAAATTTCAGCTCTGTAGTTTTTGTGGGTCCAGAGATATAACACGTTAACCATGTTGAACGACGCTCAGGCGAACTTCGATAAGTGTAAAAAATTATTTCCTCTAAAGGTAAAACTACCAGGCATACAGAAAAGCGTTACTAAAATTTCGCGGAGGGAGAAGTTTACTTAGATGACTCAATGTGACGTCATTTTTTCAAATTTAGGAAGAGATAAATTGATGAGGTTTTCAAAAACAAATACAGTTGGAAATAGGAAGAAGAAATGACAAATTGTGTTCATTAGAGTGAGAGAGAGAAAAGCCAAAATAACAGTTCAAGTAATAGATCGATATGATAACAAAATATTATCAAGAGAGTCACAGTTCCTTATAACTATTTTTGTCATAAGTAGCATCGAATTATTATAGAGAAGCATGGGAAATACTGCAGACAAAAGATTGTACAACAAAAGTATAATGAGATTTTGGCTTTCTCTCTTCTCTTCTTACTCTCTCTCACGCATACATTTTTCTCTTCTCTTCTTAATTATTACATCGTTAACAGATAGAAACCCCCTAAATTCTACCCCCTCCTAAAGTTGTAGAAAATGACGATGACTTATATCACCTAAATAAATTATAAAAATGTACTGAATATATTTGACACAAAAGGAAATCTCCATCTTTCTCCGCTAAAACTTACTAATTCCTCCTTATCTATGTCTAATATATTTACATTTAAAAAAAAACCCACGTCGGTTTTTATTATAATTACGCTTGTATAATTCTAAGTTTGAATATGCTAGTATTGACACCGCATTCGTAAGAAATTTCCCAAATCGACTAATCATTTCAGCTGCCGAGTGAAAAGTCACATTCGGAGGCCAGACGGAGAGAGAAGGCCGACAGGGGATTCGGAGGGAGCCTTTTCACCGTGCAACAAGATAATTATAAGATACGTCCAGAGTGAGTCAATATATTGTAAGCATATTTATTTTGTTGCCATGGCGACCTCTGAAACTGCGATATCTGTTTCATATAAGAGCAGCTAAGAAAAAATTAGATAAAAGACTTTGGTAAATGGAGTACAATGCTGCTAGGTACGACGAGACTTTAAACGAGAAAATTTCTCAATTTCATCACGAACCAACCTATTTATGCTTTATAATACAAAAACTGACTTCTCGTAACTATGTACTCCATTATGTATTTTAAATATTTAAATTCATACGCTTGGGCAAATGCCTGTAACGGTTCACTCGAGGAAAATATTGGCGAAGGCTTGAAGAGAAATGTGGATCAGAAGAGAAGAGGGCTTTATTTTCTCGTTGTTAAGAAGTCACGTCCAGTGTTCCCTCTGTTTTTTAAAGTCCTGCGCGGCTGGAAAAACTTCATGAGCAGCAGTTGTAATTGTGAACACAAAATCAAGGGTTCCATGGGCTCCCTTCGAGTTGGAAGAAGAATTTTCTGTCTATGCGTGACTTCACGGAAACTATAAATAGTCTTTTTTTTTAAAAAAGGAACACCTTGTGTAATGTTCTCTGCGATTTTTCCTGTGATATTCTCCGACAAAAAAGTGGCTTTGCGCGGAGGGAAAATAACTGTGCGCGGCCGCACGCCCTCGCAGCTTAGAGGGAACACTGGTCACGTCTCACAGAAATCGCACTCGAAATACCAAAGAAACCGGATGTAAGTGCTATTAATTTAATGGATCTCGATAAAATAGAGGCTGTGTAGGGATGTTTTTTGGATCGCATATTATCCAGGATAAACATATCCGCTATCGTTAAGATGGCAAATTACATATACCACCTTGCATATCATTGAGACTAGTTTAAATTAAATGAAAAACACAATACAATTGCACGCATCGGTTAAATGTGACCGCATAATTAGTTTTTGATCATTAGATAATAGAAATTATTTCTTTCTCTTATTTGAGTTAATTTAATTGTTCATATAAAATGCAGGAAAATGTATCAGCATAGCAATATTAAGGGTAATGTGAATTATATAGAGGTTCTAGCACACGTTCGAATGTAAAAATTAATCGTAGCACTTGCTGTCGCTCGTCTTTCATAATTATTTATTTCCAGAAATTGCGTTTGGGTCTGGTCATCACCGTAGGCTTCCATTCGCCTATCAAAATGTTGGCACAAAGGCAACTTATACAGTAGATTGATAATTGCTTTGTATCAGAAATCATTAATCGTTTATAATTCGCGATGTATAATGAAGTAGTCGTTGCACTTCCAGGCCCCATTTCCCTTGCGTTGAATGTGCCCTGATGTAATTATATCATTTAGAAGTTTATCATGGATATAAAAGTCCTCATATTTCAAAAATTGAATTTCCAATCTGAAATCTGGGCTTAAAATGTAGAGAAAGAAATGGATTCTGCTTCCTTCAGAAACATACAGTTGGCATTTCTTGAACGGATGAGGCCGTATCCTATAGCAACCGTCGAACCATTGAGACAGACATCACGTCATCACATTCCTATAGCATAACGTAAGCGGCAGAAACCCCAGCCATGGTTGCCAAACCTTTCGCGACCGTTTATTAAATTTAGTCATTTCTCAAAAGGCGTCTGCATTGGTACATCGTTTATATTCTTTTCTCCTATATTCATAATGAACGAATTTCTTGCGCTAAAAATGATGTTCTATAAGTACGGTCGGAAAAACCGGAATTGATCAAAAGCAAAATGTGGCGTATAAACTTCAATTTTCCATTTCCCATACTAGGCACAATGGTGACTCACATATTGTTAGTTAGTATGTGCTATCGTATCGATCAATCACTCTAACAAGTATTTTGTTTTCTCTCTCTCTCTTATTCTCTCTCACGCACTTTTTATCTCTTCTTAATTTTAACAGCATTAACCACTCAATTTTATTTATTCCTAAAGCTGCGGAAAATGACGCGACATTCTGTCACAGAAATAAAAAATAAAGAGCTGCCGAAGCGGAGAATAAATCCGTTTTTTTATTCAAACAGACGGTAAAACTACACAGATTACTGAATATATTGGCGAAAATCAGTCTCTGTCTGCATTTTTATGAGATAGCGCGTCAAACAAACGGTTAGACAGAACGCATAAGCGGATTTTTTTAAAACCCCCTAAAAATGTGCTGAAGTTATCTAGATGACATATATTACAGTAGCGCGCCACCGCCCTCCGCCGTAAAATCATAATAATGCTTTCGTATATGTCTAATAGTTTTACATTTAGGTTAAACCCATCGCAGTTTTTGTATTCATTGCACTTGAGTGATTCCGAGTTTAGATGCAATGGTATTTTCGCCGCTGCCGTTAGAGATTTTCCTTGACGGTTAGTCATTTCAGTTGCCCGAGCAAGAAGTCGCACTCGGAGGCCAGACTAGAAGAGGAGACAGATCGGGGATTCCTGGAGGGGCCTCTCTCACCCTGCAACATAGCAGTTACGAGACACGCCCAGAGCGAGTCACTTTATTACAAGGACGTTTATTTAGTTACCCTGGCGATCTCTTGATTTGTTACCTCTGTTTCTTATGAGGCCTCTCTATCGCATACGACGCCCAGGGTAAAAAATTGCAAAGAAAAATGAGATTCATATGCATGAGGCGATTCGCGTTGAACCAAATTTCTCCATTCTCTTCCCATGGTAACTGGTAATAGGACAACTCGCTATTAATCAAAAGCTGCCATTCCACAATTTAAGTAAATGATTAACGCCGACAAATTTTGCCAATACAGCTACATAAAAGTATTGCGGTAGATGCATGAAGTTGTAGCTAGTGCGAAGAGCGGTAAAAAGAGAAAATATTTTGAGTTTAACGCGAAACATCCTTCAAGTATGAGCACTTCAATGTTTACAAAATTTGAAAACAGGAATTATCTCATGTACCTCGAATTGACATTACAAGGTGAATTGTTTTTATCCCAATTATTTTTCTAAAGGGGACACTAGAAAATACGGAGGAAAATTTGGCGAAGATAAATATTTTCCTCAATTTTTTAATATTGAACTTATTCTTGATTTTTTCAGGTGTAAGACGAGCTCGAAAATTCTTTTACTGAACTATCTATTTACATTTGTAATGTTAAAACTTTTAAAATGTAATTACTAATGATTAATTTCTCCATTATGCATTTATGATAGCTTAAATTAAACGCTCAGTGGAATGTCTATATTGGTCTACTCTCGCCAAATATCGGTGAATGCTTGAAGAGATTTGAGGATGAGACGGCACTAGGGACAATTTTCTTGGCGTGAAAAGTCGTCTCATATAAACCGCGTTCCAAGTACATACTTATTGAAGCTCCAAAGAAATCCAATGTAAGTGTTATACATAATTTAATGGCTCTCGCGAAAATAATGGGCTTCTCGGGAGTGTTGTCTGAATGGCACACTGCGCACGATGAACATATTTTATATCGTTATTATATGTTACGCAGCCTAGCTTTGAGAAAGAACTAGTCAGAGCCGTCTGAATGGGGGGGCTAGATGGGCTGTCGCCCAGGGCTCCGAGCCTGTGAGGGCCCCACTGGTCTTAAAGACGGATCTGTAATTAAATGATAAAGTTGATTTGTATAAATAAGGGGCCACGCGGCAACCCTCTCGCCCGGGGCCCCGCGGGTCTGCTCTGAGCTAGTTAAACCGTTAACTCATCTCGTGAACTTGGTAACATATACGCAATAAGAGTTTTGGAAAAAATAAATATGGTTTATTTTGGGAATAAACATGCCCTCAGTAATTCACAATGATTGTTCATAGATAATATAGGAACCTATTTCAGTGAAGTAACATTAATGATAAATGGTATGCACTAAGGTAAATGACGTAGTTAATCTGAGATTTCGATGTAGTTGGATTATAAAGCATAGAGAAGAAATGAGTCATAATTTCTACGGAAACGGTCAGTTAGCATTTCTCCAACGGGCGAGGCCGCATTTCATAGCAACAGCCGAAACATCGATACTGACAACGCACATCATGGCATACCTATAGCATAACATAAGCGAAAAACCGGAATTAATTTTCACGATCTGGAGAACCAATAGAAGGTGACGGACAAGTAATTTCAATCCTATCATCTTTCTATAAGATGTCCGATTTTTTCGAGATATATTTAATTGACAAACTCTTAATTTAAAATCATTCAATTCATTGATAATTTACATTTATATAATTATATCCTTTAGAATGTGAATACAGAGGTCCTTTTATTTTAAAATAATATTGTTAATCTGAGATTTCGGCACAATTGGTATAAAGTAGGAATAGTAAAATAAACGGGTCCCACATTCTTCAACAATTCTCGAACGCTCGAAGATCTAAGCCATATACCATCGTAGAGATAGTGAACGTTATGGTACTCCTA
Source organism: Tanypteryx hageni (assembly GCA_028673005.1). Classification (NCBI taxonomy): domain Eukaryota; kingdom Metazoa; phylum Arthropoda; class Insecta; order Odonata; family Petaluridae; genus Tanypteryx; species Tanypteryx hageni. Next base: position 107,231,485 of record CM054112.1, read on the forward strand.
TTGCATAACGGAAGTGAAAAAGTTCCCACTGATGGTTGCCTAACATATCGTGGCCGTTTATTAAATGTCGGCTTTTTCTCAAAAAGTGTCTGCAATGGTTAATCGTTTGTATTCATTCCACCTTTATTAATAGTGAAAGTACTAGCGGTAAATAATGTTGCACTGTAACAGTAGAAAGTCTCAATTGATCGAAAGCAAAATGTGAAATATAAAATGAATTTTTACATTTTCCATGTTAGGAATTGAACATCTGAATTTTTACTGTAGCAATAAAACTGGAAATCTTACTTGTGTAGTCGATTATTCGTAAATGCGTATTTTTGTTTACACAAACGCGAATGGGGTTAGGGTGGGCCCCGTAGCACCGTCTAGAGATCTAGATAAGAAATTCCACGAACCCCACAGACGCATGGATCCTCACCTCATTTATATGACATATATTCATGAAGCTCTAATAAAAATGAGAAATAATGAGATAGGGAGAATGGGAATTGTTTCAATTTTAATTTAATACTTTATTCATGCATATCCGCCAATTTTATGGACAATTGCACTAGTATGTTTAATTTTCCCCGATGCATTATAAGAGCAAGCACCTACCCACGGCTGTGAGAACTATCACTTGAACGCCTTCTCAGTCGATGATTCGATAAACGGCGACTGAGATGTTTATGTCTGCGTCACTTCCTGTCTGTGTTTACACAAGATGCGCCAGATGTACGTCTCACTCGAATTGTAATTACTAAACTTAAGTTGCCGCCTACACTGCACTCAGCTGCCGTGCTACATTTATGCGGTAGGCGAAGCAAGCTGCTTTATACAACACGGCCCAAACTCAAACGTATTTCTCATAAAATATTTCACGAAAGACTTATTAAATAATCCAAGAAGTGTATTAATACAGCGCTTTTAAAATATCAGTGGTTTATTTCTACACACGGCAAAGATGAATGTTCATTCTTATGCCAGCGCGCCTTGCCTATCCGATGGATCAGTATCTACCTAGACGCCGAATCTAATATTTTCACAATGATTAGGCTTAATGCTGGTCCACACAAAATATAAATATTCTATTTTGGATGGGAATTCTATTCTGAATGTGCGGCAGGTCACGATCAGGACACCTTAGGTCGCTCGACTAGACAACTTTTATCACTAGAACCCACAATACCGTCAACTTGACGGTTTTTAAATTTTGCTTCGCTGCCATTTCAGATTTTTCCAATGCAGGGTGGTGACCCACCATGACTTTTAATCATTTTACGGCAACTATTTATTGAAAAAAAATTACTTCCCCGGGTCAATTGTTAATGAGAATAAAGGGGATTTACCCAGAACACCCGGAGCAGTCAATTTGACGGCGGTACTGTATTCGACGAATTCCATTTCCACGAACTCGCATGTTGTATCAAGTTCAGGCATCTCAAACTCACATCGGTTCGCGTATCGCATGAAGGCCTTCCATCGAATCCGCGGGCCGCATTAAGGCACCGTGCCAAATCAGCGGGCCACGAATTTTTCCAGTCTTCGCACCGTATCATATTCTTAGGACATGCACTCTACTCTTCCCCAAACCCATTCATTGCAAAAATGCTAGTTTTGGCATCGAGGATTAGGTTTTTTTGAAACGCAAAACACACATAGGCAGCAGGAATAACATACTTCGTATCCCACCTTTGCTGAATTTTTATAAACCTGAATGAGCAGTAAACTGCGTATACCTTAGTAGTGCTGAAATGATAAACTTATTAAATTTCGTAGATTTACCTGAAATATTTTATAAAAAATAAATTTGAGTTTTGGCCGTCTAGTGTAAACCACTTTATTTCGCGAGCAGCATGAGGTTCAAGGGCCGCGAGTTTGAGACTCCTGGTCTAGTTCTTTCCATCTTCCCTCTCCTACATAGGCGCCACTTCCTATCTCCCTCTCTCACTCTCTCCGGCCAGAGAATTGTGAAGGCTAGTTCTTGGCGGCTTTTTATCGACAATATCATGCTCAACTATACCCATATATACGCTTCAGGGAAACTTTAATACTGGTTATCCAGTAAACTCGGAGATCAGGAGAAAGAAAATTTCTGATATGAAATCTCTTTTAACTAAACTGCCAAGCATTTTTACCAGACCAGTGCAGCAGTCAAAAAGAGCAACGATTGCATCACTTAAAATTTCGCATTTGTTGGCCAAGAGAAAGAGGTATTTTGAAGATGGCGAGATTGTAAAAGAAGCCATGCAAGTAATTACCGACTCACTTTTCGAAGATTTTAAAAATAAAAATGAAATTACCTCAGCAATCAACACGATTCAGTTATCAGCATGAACAGTTACAAGAAGAATTGAAGTTATTGCAACCAATATGAAGAACGAGTTGGCAAATGATTTACAAAAATGTATTTTTTTCTCGTTGTAACTGGATGAGTCAACAGACATATCAGTCACTTCTCAATTGGCTATGGCTGTGAAGATGGTGTTTAATGATTTTTCAGGAAAGGAAGAATTTTTTAAAATTCTTCCATTAAAGGGACGAACAAGAGTTGAAGTCATTTTTTCAGCTTTTAAAAAATATGTCCAAGAAAGTAATATGCCATTAATGAAGTTGACCGCAATTAGTACAGATGGTGCACCTTCGATGACAGGTTGTAAAAATGGATTTATTGCGCTATGTAAAGAAGACCCTCTCTTTCCAAATTTATTTCATATCACTGCATTATACACCAAGAAATGTTATGCACAAAAGTTCTTCATTTTGAACATGTCATGAAAACAGTAACAAAAATAATCAATTCCATAAGAGTCGTACCAATGCAACACCGATTGTTTAAACTGCATTTACAAGGTGAATATGCCGAATTCGATGATCTCCTTTTACATACCGAAGTTAGATGGCTCAGCAGAAGCAAAATACTTGTGAGGTTTATAAATCTCATAAAGGAGGTAAAGGAATTAATCACAGTTGGATGACAAAGCTTGGTTGGATTTTGGATTTCTTGTTGATATAACTATAAAATTGAACAATCTGAATATGGAGATGCAAGGGAAAACTCAACACATTGCGAAAATGATAAGTGCAGTTGATGCATTCAAATGTAAATTGGCATTGTGGAAGTCTCACCTAGAGAGAAATTCATCACATTTCCCGAATTTAAAATGTATTATTGAGAGTCTTACTAATAAAAATGTTACCGCTGAACCTTTTTCACAACACATTGAAACTCTCCTGAAGGAAGTTAATTTTAGGTTTCATCAGTTTTCCGAAGTAGAACCCATAATAACATTCTTTGCTAATCCATTCAATTTTATGGACAATGATATGTCTGTTAATATTGGAACTTAACTTTAATATCGTTAACACCGAGGACTTAGAAATGAAAATAATAAATATGCAGAATGATATTATTTTAAGGTCACATAGAAATGATGAAAACTTTTGGAATTTAGTTGTCGAAAATCGCTATCCATTATTAAGAAAATGTGCCCTAAAAATATATTCTTACTGTGCTTCAACATACAATTGCGAGTCCATTTTTTCAAGCATGAAACACTTGAAATCCAAGTACCGATCGAGACTCACCGATTACAATTTAGACGACTGTCTAAGATCAGGTATCTCGAGTTATGTGCCAAATTATAGCAAGTTGGCTAAAGATATGCAGTCCCAAGTTTTATTTTTCATGTTTTATAATAAATTCTTTAATAGTTTTTTCTCTTATATATATACAAAAATATCATTTTAATAAATATTGGTACACATCTACTATTGTTACTTCACTTCACGCCCCCAATAATTAAAGTTGCGCCCTCATAGATAAAGAGGTTGCCGACTACTGATACAGAGAGATATCAACTGATCTTGCTTATGCACCCTTCACGTCCTCAGTAATATAAATTGCGCCCTCGTAGGTGAAAAGGTTGCCTACCCCCGGTGCGCTTGCCGCCTATGATTTAGCATTGACTGGGGTCGCGAGTTTGGAAAATTATTATGTTTTCTTTTGAACTGTGGCTTTCTCAGTGAAATGATGTCTTGTGCGATATTTGGTTGTAATTACAGTTACAAAAATTGTAATAGTAGGGTGAGATTTTTTCGATTCCCCAAGAAAAGTCCATTCAAGAAACATGGATTCGAGCATGCAGTAGAAGAGACAACATAAATCACTGCAGATGAGTTGCTCTATGTGTTCCCAAATTTCATAAATTAGCGTTATAAAATATTTAAAATACATTCGAGCAAAAAACTAAATTGATCATGTGTATTTTTGTGGCAAAACTAGACTATACCAAATCTGAGTCATTGCAATGGTTTTACTATTATTCTATAGATATTAATAAAAGGCGATGCGTGTGTATGGCCAGCATATCTCAAAAACCAAGCCAAACCATAGCCGTCTGATATGTGATATAGCTAGGAACCTCCAACAATTAAGAAAATAAACAGGAGCGTTGCTAAGACATACCTAAGCATCAATTGTTAACAACAGACGTCGGTGGGTGGCGCGGTGGCAGCTAAATAATTTAGTTTTTAAGATATCTCTTAAACAATGCATTATATGGAAAATGTTTAGAACAAAGGTTGTAGAAAATTAAATTTCCAACAACTTTCATTCCAGTACATGTTTACATGCATCAAATATTAAAACAAATATCTCAAAATAACTGATAAGTGACAAGATTAAATACCCACTTCCGTTTAACCGGTTTTTACCAAAAACTAATCTGTTCTTGTGACTTTCATAAAAATGTTAAATATAAAATTTCGCTTTGACATGATTAATAGTTTTTGAGTTAAGAACACCCACAAAAAAGCTGTCACATACACACACAGAGACATCATCGAGGAATTGATCAAAACGTTTTCCGGGGACATCAAAAACGTGTATTTCTGTTGAAATAACGAAATCGATTTTTTTCATGAAAACAATACGTAACAATAAGTAAAAAGACCCGGGTTCGACTCCAGGGGGGTGATTTCCATTTCCCGTAAGAATACAAAAAAAATTTGATGTGCAGACTTTTATTCTTTTGGAAATTAAAATTAGAAGGAATTACGTACGATCTTCGAATTTTTAACTATGTTTTAGGAAAATTAATGATATTTCTTATTCTATTCATATTTTTCCGCCTACCGTTCGAAATTTCTCATATAAAACATTTAAATCACATCTTTTGGGAAAATATGGGTTTTAAACGTGATGTTGTCTTGCTGATCACGTCATTGTTAAACTTCGAGAATTAATTGTTGTCTGAACCCGCGTGCGTGCAATATATACGAATGGATAGATTGCCTTAAATTATCGTAGGATTCTTCACGAGATTTCGTAATCCTAATGGGACTGGAATTTAGTTTGGATTCATTTGCTTATCTAAACGACTATATAGATGTAGAGTAAGAGAGAGGGGGATGTTGGGAGGAAAATAGGAAGGAAAGGGTGTAGAATTGAAGGTACCTAGAGAGTAAGGGAGGTATAGAATTAGAAAAGGACGGGAGGAAAGAGATAAAGCGGGAGAGCTATGGATTGGGACAGGAGGGAATGAGAGATGGGGAAGGTGAGAGAAAAGAGAGGTAGAGAGAGGGAGGGAGAGAGAGAGAAATTTGTTATTATTATTATTATTAATTACAAAGTAATAAATTTACAAAAATAAACATTTCAATTTTACCATATATGAATTGCTGCGGCCGTTAAAAATTGTTGAAATTAAAAAAATAGAAAAATATTATTTTACTTCTAAAAGTGCTACAACTTTAAAATTTGGCTAAAATGTGTAGCATTAGTACCTTATAATGAAAAAAGTGTAAAATTTTTAAAATTGCAACATTCTGGGGTTGTTTTTATCTATTATTTTTACATGTGGGAAAAGCAGAAAACGTTGAGGTGAAATCTTTAGAATTAAAAGAATATTTGTAATGATGAAATGTCTGTCTGAAAGATGAATGTTTTTTCAAGGTGAGATGAATTGCTTGCAGTATGCAAGCACCTTCTACTAGTATGTTATATATCATTATATATTGACGTTCTTTACAGAGGAGGAGGAGGAGGAGGATATAACATATAACAGGAGGATACTAATGTTTAGGCACTTCCAGATGAGGTGGTGATTCGAAATTTTTTTTATGTATGATTTTGTGCAAAACCGACTAGAAAGAACGAAAATCATGAAAAAGTGCAACAATGCGGCCGCTAAAAATTTGCAATTGTTTAAAGCAAATTTCAAGTTTTATGTATTTCCCCATGTGGTACGGAGTTGAAATTTTTTTGTAAGTAGAAATTCTAAAAAATCGAATTAGGGATCATACAAATTTTGATATTTTAATTAGTTTGGCAGTTTAAATTTCTTAAAGTTTAAACAAATGGATAACTGTTTAGGTACTACGGGATGAGCTAGGAAGCTGAAATTTTCAAATGATTTACAGAGTAGTGAATTTACACAAATAAACATTTCAATTTTACCATATATGAATTTCGGCGGCCGTTAAAAATTATTTAATTTTAAACAATTAGAAAAATATTATTTTACTTATAGAAGTGCTACAACTTTGAAATTTGGCAAAATGTGTAGGATTAGTACCTTATAATGAAGAAAGTGTAAAATATTTAAAATTGCATTACTTGGGGATTGTTTTAACCTATTATTTTTACATGTGGGAAAAACGATAATCGCTGAGGAGGTTAAATCTTTAGAATTAAAAGAATATTTATGATGATGAAACGTCGGTCTGAAAAATTATAGTTTTTTCAAGGTGAGATGAAATGCTTGCAGTATGCAAGCACCTACTACTATTATGTTATATCCTCCGTGTAGGAGTCGTCGATATATAATGATAACAGGAGGATACTAATGTTTAGGCACTTCCAGATGAGCTAGATATTCGAAATTTTTTTCTTAGGTAGGATTTTGTGCAAAACCGACCAGAAAGTACGGAAATCTTGAAAAAATGCAACAACGCGGCCGCTAAAAATTCGCAATTGTTTAAACAAATTTTGAAGGTTTATGTATTTCCAAATGTCCTACAGAGTTGAAATTTTTTTATAAGTAGAATTCTTAAAAAAATGAAATAGGGATTATACAAATTTTGATATTTTAATTTGTTTGAAAGTTAAAAATTCTTAAAATTTAAACAAATAGATAACTGTTTAGGTACTACGTGATGAGCTATGTAGCTGAAATTTTCAAATTATTTATAGAGTAGTGAATTTGCATAAATAAACATTTCAATGTTACCATATATGAATTGCGGCGGCCGTTAAAAATTATTTAAATTTAAACAATTAGAAAAATATTATTTTTCTTCTAGAAGTGCTACAACTTTAAAATTTTGCTAAAATGTGTAGCATTAGTCCCCCATAATGAAGATAGTGTAAAATTTTTAAAATTGCCACATTTGGGGATTGTTTTTAACTATTATTTTTACATGTGGGAAAAACGGAAATCGCTGCGGAGGTGAAATCTTTAGAATTGAAAGAATATTTGTAATGATGAAATGTCTGTCTGAAAAATGAATGTTTTTTCAAGGTGAGATGAAATGCTTGCAGTATGCAAGCACCAACTACTAGTATCTTACATAATGTTATCGCTATCTCTAAGCTCTTCTATGATGGCGGCGATTTCATTGTCGTGACCTGAATACCCCGAAGCCTTAGATGAAAGAATTAATTTAAGTCTATCCACAAGTTCATTCGGGACATCCCAATACTCAATGATAGGTTGTGAAACATCCCTCTCTCGGCCTGCTTTAGAACTGGGGAACAATTTAGATATAATTTCTACGTACTTAGATCCTCGATTACTGTTTATCTTCTCCCGACTATTTTATCCTCGTTTATGAGCATTGGTATCTATTAATATTTGACGATAATTTTCCATATCCTGAGGCTCAACTTCATCCATTTTTGGTTTCGTCATAAATAAAAGCTCAAGCAGTCCCGGTTTCTCAACATAAGTCTTATCTCTCACGATGAGGTTTTCATCATCCATTTCAACAGGTGAATCTCCAATAAACCAATCAGTTCCGCTATATTTGACTCCAAAAGTACGATCTAATCTCTTATAATTGCTCATAACCAATTTAATGTAATTACTAAAAAGAGTTTTGTCTGGAGATTTTTCATCGGGCTGTTTATTTACAGTAGGTTTGGAGATATTTTGAGATTTGGTTTGTCGCACGAGGTCATTTAAAGGATCAAAAATTGGTTTAAATGACTGTGTTAAAAAATCTTATTCAGATTTCTGCGCTCTTTTTAAATTATTGTATTTCTCTCGGATATTATCACTTCTTTTAATGACTTTACGAGTCAGATCCTCGTCAGCTTTTTTCTTTCTTTTATCTTGAAACATATCGGTTTAATTACCCTGTAAACACTGAATGATTCTATGAAATGTTGTGTGCTTTTATAAAAGAATCAAACACTTTTCTATAGCTTCCATTATTAATATCACGTTCTTTATCTATTACCATACAGCCATATTTATCCCTCCAACACTCCATGCATATGTTCTTAAATTGCGCAAAGGTCATATCAGTATTTACATGATCATCATAAATATGCTTGAGATTTAATTCATCCTGCTTAAAAAGTATAATCAAATTTACATTATCCCGTATCAATTGCTTCGGAACTTTCGAATAAGTCTGAGCAAGATAAAAGCAATCAACCATCTTGTGTCGACCATTGCTAAAATATATTCTCATATTATCTTGCTTTTCACAAGAAATGTCATCAAATATAAATACAGAGTGCGGTCTCACATCATCTATATTTTCAACTTCTTTGTTGTCTTTGAAAAATAAGTGTCCAATTTCAGTAACTAAGGAAAGAATGTTTTGCAGAAATAAATATTTTGGTTGATTCAACGACACTTTTTCATACTTTAGCCCATTTGTCTCTGTGAGAAGATTAATTACTACAATTGTTTTACTAGAATTAGATGACCGCAAACAATGCAGCGGATACTTTCAGGAAGCAAGGGACCATGCCTCTCGCGCGGTTTACATTAATCAAACGAGAATGTACCTATCGGGAGCTTTTCGAACTGTTCCTCTACCTCCATTATAATGATATTCTTTCCACCGTGAGTTTAAATAAATAGCAAAACAAACTTTCTACCACATTAGTATGAGTCGGTACGTATCTGGAAAAGGGCTGGTGAATAGTGTCATTAATAAGTTACCATTTGAGCTTCATTTACCAGGGTACCAATTCTGTGGTCCAGGGACGAAATTAAAACAACGTCTTGCAAGAGGAGATCAAGGTATAAATCCACTAGATGCTTATTGCAAGCAACACGACATAGCATACTCTAAATCTAAAGATTTATCTGATAGACATAAAGCCGATCTCGAATTAGCCGAAAAGTCTTGGCAACGTGTAAAATCAAAAGACGCGAGTTTAGGTGAAAAGATTTCAGCAGGTATAGTTAGCCATGAAAAACAGCATTCTATTTTAATGGACTTCGGTATTTCGAGTTAAAATATATCTAATTTGCATTGTTATTTTTCTCTCGCTACGTTATTTGCTGTGACCAGTTGGTCGACTAAAGTAGACTTCTCTTCTTCATCTAAAGGCAAAGCCTTGTCGCTGCAACCATGAACTCCTGTACTCTGCCATTCTCTTCAACATCTCGTATTTCTCAACTCCCATCACTGACTCCACGTCATCTAGGTATTTCTTTCTTGGTCTGCCTCTTCCTTTCTTCTCTAAAAGTTTCCCCTCCAAGATGTTCACAATTAATCCATTATGTCTAATCACATGGCCTAAAAATTTTGCCTTCCTTTCTTCCATTCCTTTGATCAGTTTCCTTTCTCCTTTTACTTCTTCCAAAACTTCAAGGTTTGTCTTTCTCTCTGTCCAACTTGTCATTATCAATCTTCTCCATATCCACATTTCTGTCGCAGCTTTTTTTCCCCGTTTTCAGTACCATAGGCTGATTACCCAGTTTTTGTTTTTTGTTCAATATAGAAAATATTTTGGCAAAGATGTAAGTAATTAATGTTAAATTACTAAACAATTTACAATTATTTAATTATTAAACAATTATCTAAATTTATATAAAGTTTATATTCAATATTATTTTTATCCCTAGAATGTCGCTTTCAAAGTCAACAAGGAAAAGAAAGATCGATGAAGAGGGGAGAAAATTTCAAGAAAGATGGGAATCGAAGTATTTCTGCTTAGAGATGAAAAATAAAATTGTGTGTATCATATGCAGTGCAACAATTAGTGTGGCTAAAGAATATAATATTTAACGGCACTATGATACAAATCACAAGGAACGGAACTCATGCTTCGAAGGTAAATTAAGAGAAGAAAAATTAAAAACATTGAAGAACTGACTTCAAAAACAGCAACAAGTGTTTACAAAATATATGAAAAGCAATGAATCGATAACGAGAGCTAGTTACGAAATTAGCTATTTACTAGGAAAACACTCAAAACCATTTACAGAAGGCTCATTAGTCAAACAATGCATGATAAAGGCTGCTAAATTGGTCTGTTCCGAAAAAGTGCAATTGTTCCGCGAGATATCCTTATCGAGAAATACAATAAGAAATTCTGCGAACCCCACAGACCCATGGATCCCCACCCCATTTATATAACATATATTCATGAGGCTCTAATATAAATGAGAAATAATGAGATAAGGAGAATTGGAATTGTTTCAATTTTAATTTAATACTTTATTCATGCATATCCGCCAATTTTATTGACAATTACACTAGTATGTTTAATTTTCCCTGATGCATTATAAGAGCAAGCACCTACCCACGGCTGTGAGAACTATCACTTGAACGCCTTCTCAGTCGATGATTCGACAAACGGCGACTGAGATGTTTATGTCTGCGTCACTTCCTGTCTGTGTTTACACAAGACGCGCCAGATGTACGCCTCACTCGAGCTGTAATTACTAAACTTCGCCTCAGCTAATCTAAGTAGCTTATGTTGCCGCCTACACTGCACTCAGCTGCCGTGCTACATTTATGCGGTAGGCGAAGCAAGCTGCTTTATACAACACGGCCCAAACTCAAACGTATTTCTCATAAAATATTTCACGAAAGACTTATTAAATAATCCAAGAAGTGTATTAATACAGCGCTTTTAAAATATCCGTGGTTTATTTCTACACACGGCAAAGATGAATGTTAATTCTGATTCCATCGCGTCTTGCCTATCCGATGGATCAGCATCTACCTAGACGCCGAATCTAATGTTTTCACAATGAATTGGCTTAATGCTGGTCCACACAAAATATAAATATTCTTTTTTCAATGGGAATTCCATTCTGAATGTGCGGCAGGTCGCGATCAGGAGGTCGCTCGACTAGACAACTTTTAACACTAGAACCCACAATACCGTCAACTTGACGGTTTTTAAATTTTGCTTCGCTGCTATTTCGGATTTTTCCAATGCAGGGTGGTGACCCACCATGACTTTTAATCATTGAAAAAAATTACTTCCCCGGGACAATTGTTAATGAGAATAAAGGGGATTTAGCTAAAACAGCCGGAGCCGTCAATTTGACGGCGGTACTGTATTCGACGAATTCCATTTCCACGAACTCGCATGTTGTATCAAGTTCAGGCGTCTCAAACTCACATCGATTCGCGTATCGCATGAAGGCCTTCCATCGAATCCGCGGGCCGCATTAAGGCACCGTGCCAAATCAGCGGGCCACGAATTTTTCCAGTCTTCGCACCGTATCATATTCTTAGGACATGCACTCTACTCTTCCCCAAACCCATTCATTGCAAAAATGCTAGTTTTGGCATCGAGGATTAGGTTTTTTTGAAACGCAAAACACACATAGGCAGCAGGAATAACATACTTCGTATCCCACCTTTGCTGAATTTTTATAAACCTGAATGAGCAGTAAACTGCGTATACCTTAGTAGTGCTGAAATGATAAACTTATTAAATTTCGTAGATTTACCTGAAATATTTTATAAAAAATAAATTTGAGTTTTGGCCGTCTAGTGTAAACCACTTTATTTCGCGAGCAGCATGAGGTTCAAGGGCCGCGAGTTTGAGACTCCTGGTCTAGTTCTTTCCATCTTCCCTCTCCTACATAGGCGCCACTTCCTATCTCCCTCTCTCGCTCTCTCCTGCCAGAGAGTCGTGAAAAGCACATGCGAGACGAATTGTAGTTGACAACAGGAAGGGTAGTTCTTGGCGGATTTTTATCGAAAATATCATGCTCAACTATATCCAGAAGTGCACAGAGATGGAAGCGTGCCGACAGCTGCAGGACAGCATCTGGACTATATCGTTGAAAGAATTGAAAGCTTTTGTTTCTATTCTGTAAGCTCGGGGAGTAAATAATGCATAGTATATGGAACTCCAGTCTCTCTGGTCCGAATCCTGGGGGCTGTCCTTCTATAAGGAAGCAATAACTCGCTCATTCATAAACGGGAAAAATTCTCACCACGGACAATTTATTAAGAACACTTTAACAAGCGAAAAAGCTCAAAACAAAGGAAAAAAGTATAACGGGTATGGTGAACAGGGCCAGGAGGGAAATACCTGCCACTGAAAAATGCGAGAGCCTAAACACTTCGAAAATTCTGAAAAATGGTGACATCACACAATTTATTAGGGAAAGACAAATAAGAACGTATTGATGCTCGGTATTGGCAACAATGAAAAGAAAACTCCTGAGACAGTATCATTTTATAATGCTTTTATGCTTTTTACTTAACTAATTTTGTTTATTGTACCAGAATATATGATGGATATTATAAAGAAGTTTCAATAAAGTTCATTTATAGAAAAAGAACACGTCTGCACTTTATTTTTGTTATTACATGGCAAATGCAAGGAAAGATCGCTTAACCGTCAAATTGACGGCCGTGGAGTTTCTAAGGGTTAGACCAAGTCCGGATTATCTAGTGTTAAGGATAAACGATAAATGAACTCAAGTGCTGTTATCTGTGACTAATTTCTTTCGGTTTTACAAATTTGACTCAGAAACGATTAAAAATATCTATTTATCGGGGGACCCTATTAGTTAATTATTCGCGACGCGTAATGATGTTTTAATTACTCAGGTAGGCCCCACTTTTGTAATTGAATGCGACGTGATGTAATTGATACATCTGGAAATTTATTATGAATGTAAAAATCCTTACATCTAAAAATTTTTTTCAAATTGGAAACTTCTATGTAATTAGGTGTTGTTAAAGTGCAGAGAAAGAAGCGCGTCCGCCTTTCTACGGAAACGTAGTTGGCATTTCTTCAACGGGTGAGGCCGTATCCCATAGCAACCGTCGAACAATCGAGATAGCGCACGTCATGGCATTCCTAGAGCATAACGTAAGCTATAAGGTCCCCGCTCATGGTTGCCAAACTAATCGAGACCATTTATTACATTTCGGCTCTTCCTCAGAAGGTGACTGCTTTGGAATAAATATTCAGCGTGTATATTGTTTTCTCCATTATTAATAATAAGAAAATTCCCTGCGCTGTGTTGCTTTACAATTACAGTTGAAAAAAACCATAATAGACTGAAAGCAAAATGTGGAGTATGATCTGTATTTTTCCATTTCCCATGGTAGGCGTTGAACAAAATTAGTGCCACATATATTGTGAGCTAGCATTTGCTTATGGTTTTGATGCATTGCTTAAAACGTTAGCAATATAACAAAGTTGTACCATTATGCTCTTCGCATAATCGGTCGCAAAAGATAAGATGTTGAACAGCAGAATATCCTTGTAATATCATGACCAACTCAGGGAGTTTGTCATAATAACCATGTTGTAGGGTAAAAGAGGTCATTTCCTTTCGGCCTTCTCTCCCCATCTGGCCTCCGAGTGCGACTTCTTACTCGAGCAACTGAAATGATTAAACGATAAGGGAAATTTCTTACGGCGTCGGCATTAACTCCGAATCATTAAAGGGTAATATAATAAACAACCGCATTTGTTTTAATGAAATTGAATTTCAACGGAGGAAGATGGTGGAGCTCTACGTTAATATATCAAATATAGAACTTCAGCACATTTTTTATAGTTTATTTATCCGAAATAATGTCACGTAATTTTTGCCATTTTAAAAAGCCATAAAATTGAGAGGTTCTGAACGTAGGTATTACTGGAATTAAAGAGAGAAGATGAAAAAATGTGTTAGAGAGAGAATCCAAAATGAAAGTCAATGCGATCGATCGATATAATAGCAAATATTATCAAGAGGTTTCCAGAGACTAAACGTAACACTATTACACAAACGAGTATTTCTCTCATAAAAAATATCGAAGTGTGAGTCAGTCAGTCAAATGATATACCTAATATATAAGATTATGGAACTTAAATTTTAATTAATAAATACAGTTAATAATCAGTTATTTATATTTCTAAAAGAATTTATTTGGTTAGCGTGTTTTACTTATTTTTAATTATATATGCACAATCAATAATTAATTTCCTTAAATCCTCAGATCTTATGTTTGTGCAAGTTTTTGGATTTTAGCTTTTCATGCCATGGGTTTGTATGGAAAGGGAACAGAAGTAATTAAGGAAGAATAAGATGCTGTACAAATAATATATCATTTAATGGTACCAAGTAAGTAAATTTTTAGTCTCATCAACTACGTAAGAGTTTAATTTTTATAAATAATATGGTTTAATTGTAGGGGAGGGTGGGGCACATTCAAACAAAAATATATTTATCGGAGCGAGGTTTGTACTTTTATAAGGGGAAAAGAATGTAAATTGTAATTCTTATCGCTAAATTTTGATAGTATATCGTATTTTCTTGAATTTCTACTAAAACATATCGTTTTTACTTTTTAAATCGCATATTATCGGATTGTTGCCATGAAGACGATTATTACCGAACTCGGCTTGAGTATAGACGAGTGAACAAATGGGTTATTTTCTTTTCCAATCTACTACCCTTCAACAATGGACAGCTGATTCATACCTATTAGCAGTGGTGTGCTGGAGCCGGCTCGCACCGACTCGCGCGAGTCGGTTGTTAAATTTTCAAGAATTTTGCGAGCCGGTTGTTAAACACGGCAATGATTATAAACATAAAGTATGAAAATATACAATTAAATAAATTATATTAAAACAAAGGTATTAAAAACTCAAAACTCATCACTTCCTAATTATTTTATTTTACTGCAATTTACTACCCAGATTGCACGAAAATTTTCGCATCCAGCGACAAGGATTGATGATTTGGATAAAAAGCATCCCATATTAAACGAGCAAGAGTGCGGCCTTTAATTAACCCCGCCAGCGTCTGTGCCAGCTCTTTCCCATGCCTCAAGCGTGTGCGACACAGTCTGCGTCCGAAATTTTCATTAAGTTTTCTTATCGCTAAGGCTCTTATTTATGTGCATTAAGAGAGTGAATATGTAAGCCAATGCGGTCTGCTTTCGTTCTGTGGTTCCTTGCTGTCTGTGTTTACGTGTTAGTATTTTTCAATTTTTTTTTCTATCTCGGACCTGGCCGTAGCAGTGCTTACTCAGGCCCCTCAGGCCTCTATCTTTCGTGCGCTGCGTCTCAGACTTTCATAAGAGCTCTCATCTTCCTGGCTCGCATACGCAAGAAGAAATCGTTTTCTCGGCTCAACATTCTTTCCATATTTCAGGAAAACGAGACGCTGCAGCATTGATGAAAGAAGTCACTCAAACAACTCCTCGTCGATCTATAAAAGTTAAAAAAGCTTATAAATTTTCAACATTACTACCCACACTATACACCGGAGAAAAAGCGCTGGCGCTTCTTGTTGAGAACGACCTGACTAAGTCGCAGTACATTAACATTAGGAAAGGTGCAATTTCTTTACGTGTCTCATTAATTTCGTCTCTCTTCCCCCTTCCCAATACAAAGTAATGTTCTCCAGCTTTCAACGCACGAGTAAAAGTATTTCGGGACTTTGTTATCTTCTCACCTTCTAAGCTCACACATTGTAACCAACTCGTGATTTTCTGTCAATAAACTAGGCAATTTCTCATACAATTGCATTGGAGTTCATAGATAAAATGATACATAAAACCAAATGTTTAGAAATGCGTACGAAATATTTTTTCGGACTACATTCGGCTTTTCGCCCACAGAACGAACTGTTTTGAGGGGCATTTGAGCGATAAGCTTGTATATGGTGACTGAGTAAATCAGTGTTTTTGTGAGTGGGGTTCCAGTAAGTTGCAATGCTTTTCTGGAAAAGTGTTGCCATGATACCTTGATTTCTTCATATAAGGGAAGTTATGGGTGTAAGCTGAAAAATAAGGTAAGTAGTTTAGCTCAAAATTTCCGTTATATTTTTAATTATACAAAGAAATCATTAACAAAAGTTTTGACGTTAAAATGTTGAACAATAATAAAAATTTTGCTTAATCGTTAGAAATTATTTGTTAAAATTAACGTAATTAAAATTAGAAGTCGTACTTTTAATTTACAAAATGCTACTGCATTAATCGCATCAAAAAATTGAATATAGTCATAAATAATTTTTCAGATCCTGATCCCAAAAATGTCAAAACGACAGGGTAATCTATTAAGTTTTTTAAATGTGAAGACGGTGAAAACAGACACGGAATATAATGATAGTAACGAAAATCTTTGTGGAGCGTCGAAGCCAACGGAACCAAATTTCGAACCAGTTGAACGACCAGTCAGTGAAAAAAAACCATCATGTTCGTCAATGAAAGAAATAGATAATCTTGCCCTCCCGGATTGTTGGAACGAAAAACAAACAAGTGTATTTATAGAACAGTACAAATGGCTTCAAGTAAAGGAAGGTAAATTAGGATGTAAGAATTGTTCAACAGTTCAGCATTTAGGAGTGACAGCAGAAAAGCATGTCCATCTGTCGAAGGAATGGAGCGCATATTTAGTAACCCCAAATGGCAGTAATAAAAGTACTAGGCAAGCTTCTCTAAGAAAAAAAATTAGGGAACACGATGTTTCTAAAGCCCATATTAAAATTCAAGATTTGTTAAAAGAATCGGCTAATGACTCAATTTCTAATTTAGTACACAAACTAAATATTGAAAATATTGATGCTACCGTAAAAATTTTCAATACTGTTTACAGTTTGGTAAAACGTAACAGGCCTTTATCCGATATTGAGGCGGCATTAGAATTACAAAACAAAAATGGCGTAGATATAGGCAATTGTTTGCATTCACGATACAGTGCAATAAGAATAGCAGCACATATTGCGAAAGAAATTAAAATGAAGATATTTAAGAATATTATAGAAGAGAATGCCAAAATATATATCATAATTGACGAAGCATCTACAATTTCGAAAAAAAGCACTCTAGTGATTTATCTCCAGTGCGCAGTTCAATCCGCTTCCGCGCCAGTCATGTTATTTGTCGCTTTAAAAGAATTGGTGTCAAGCACAGCAGAGTGTATTTTTAATACATTACTTTCTACTTTAAATGATTGTGGATTTAACAACAAATACATGAAAGCTAATTTAATCGCATTTTGTTCTGATGGTGCTAATACAATGTTGGGAAGAATGTCTGGAGTAGCTACTAGGTTGTTAGAAGATTTTCCTAAAATCGTTATTTGGCACTGTTTAAATCATCGATTGCAATTTTCACTCGACGATTCAATATCCGAAATAAAACAAGTTAATCATTTAAAAATATTTTTAGATAGGATTTATAGTATTTATCACCAATCTAATAAAAATCAAACCGAGCAAGAAACTGTAGCTAAAGAACTTGAAATTGAGATTATTAAAATTGGTCGGGTACTGGGACCAAGATGGGCGGCATGTAGTTTACGAGCTGATACTGCTGTATGGCGCGCATATCCTGCGTTATATATACGCATTTTTCTCGTTCTTCTTCTTATTCTGGTCTGGCAAAGAGGTTCGCTAACATTAATTTCTTGCAAGACCTTGCTTTAATGATTGACATTCTTGAAGTATTTTCATTACTTTCAACTGCACTGCAGTCAAGATCAACTAACATTCAGAAAGCGCAAAAATTAATCAAACGCACCATAAGAGCTTTGGAAAATTTAAAGGTTTGTACTGGAAAGCATGATTCTCAAGTTGAAGATTTAATTAAGCCAGATAAGTTTAAAGATATTCCATTTAACAAAAATAATAAATTCATTGCTCTTCCTAGGAATATGTTATTACAAAATATAATTCAACACATGAATTTCCGTCTTTTATCAGACAGAAACGATGATGAAAGCATTTATAATTATTTAGATTTATTAGAACCATCTACTTGGCCTTATGAAGAACTAACTTCACCATGGATAGCTGGTGAAAAAAAATTGCATCATTTAAATGAAATTTTAAAATATGAAATTGATTTGAACGATTTTCGGGATTTTGTAGATACTAACCTAAAATCAAGCAATGTTTCAATTCCTGCAACTATACAAAAAGCTAAAAAGATAGTTAGCACTATTGCAATCAGTAGTGCTGAAGCTGAAAGATGCTTCAGTTTAATGAACATAATTTGTACGAGGGTGAGAAATAGTTTGACAGTAGATCACATCTCGGAATTAATGACGATAAATTTATTGGGAAAAGAGTTAGTGGATTGGGAAGCAACTCCATTTGTCAAATCATGGTTGAATCGCAACCATAGATTGGCTACAGATACAAGAGTTCGGCAAAAATCAACGAAAGCATTCTGTGATATTCAACTGGCTATATGGAATTTACAATAAAGAATATTGAGTATTTTACTATTGTTGTAATTTGTATTTGTTGTAAATCAGTACAATTTATAAAAAACTTATGTACCTATATGCATTCATTGTTAAAAATTTACCAGCACACCACTGGTTATAAATGTATTAAATATACAATATAATAATCATTAATGTTATTAACATATTTAAAATAAATATTCAATTTGTATTTACGATATTGTCTTGTTTATAAGGAAATATTTTCATATTCTTTCAAAGAACAGATAATGCAAACTCAGGACCATCAGAAACGTAATCAATTAGATGGCAGGTGGGATACATAACTGCCAGGGGCGGCGATACGAGCGAGCCTGTTGTTAAGTATTTGGCAGCACACCACTGCCTATTAGCATATAAACAGTAACATTCATTAAATTCGTTTATCTAAAAAATACATGCAAAATATATCAGAAAGGGATTTTGACATTGCTTTTAGTATTTTAATCCTAATAAAGCTCTATCAATTTGTTTTTCCAATTTTTCGCTATCATTGATAAACTTTAAATTACAAATGGTATTTATAGTATAATAATTCCATGGATTTGACTAAAACATACTGAAATATATTCTACCAATATAAGTAATTAATTCGGGACGTCAACTTTGGAAACCAGCCTGCATTAGTCCCGGTTTGGAATTCTAGCTTCGCTTACGTTATGCAATATACGGCCTCACGCGTTCGAGAAATGCCAATTGTACGTTCCTGAAGAAAGCAGAGACCGTTTCTTTATCGTAGAGCCCATTTGCATAGAAATTTCAGATTTTAACACTATAAGGTCCGGAGTTGGCTGCCTACCTAGATTGTCCATGAAGGCTATTTTGGCCTCTCATTTTAAAATGTGTTATTTTGAACCTGGAATGGGTTTTTCATGCATGGAGGCAATGTAAAACTGAAAAATAAGACATTATTGTTCCTTTATTTTATGAAATGACTTGGTATGACATGTACAGGCATGTCAAAAATGCAAAAAAATGTAACGCCCACACACACTTTAATTTTCTTTTGAAATTGCATTCTAATTACCTATGTATGTATGTACATAAGAGACCCACTTAAAACATCATTTTAACCGTATTTGGATATTATGAACACTCGTTAGAACGAATATTTATATGAATTACATAAATTCTTGCTTTATTTAGGTTTCACTGTATAATCTTTATATAAACACCATCGCTAATTTTGGGCTCATGTTAAACCTATGCGACCAATTGTGTTTCATTTTCCAATCGATTATCTAAATGTTAAACTGGTTGACTGTCAAAGCTCTGCTGCGTAATTCTAATAACATGGTATTTGAAAAAGGCGCCAAAATGGCCCGTCGGGATTTCTAGTGTTAAATGTAATTTTTAAAAGAAAATGACTTTTATATTCAAAATAAACATTCAAATAAATAGATCACTTCACAGCATATTAAACGCGATAAAAATGGAGCCTATACGTGCATCGGCAACTCCATTTTGCTTCGCGAATTAACAACGATTAGAAATCACTGATAAATCATAACTATTATCCGACAGCATAAGACGCCCCTCCGCCAATTTTTTAAAAGCAAAAGAATTTAGACACTGATGACCACATGTGAGCGCAATTAATAACAATATAGAATAAGAGACTCTTTATCCTCCAAGTAAATTTCAGTAGCTCCGTTAGAATGAGTAAGACCTATTACGAGAACTCCATTATAGCGACCGAAAATATCGACGACCTCAATTTCTTGACATTATATGTACGGAGAAATAACTCATAAAATGAGTGCTGTTTTTGCTGCAACTTCACTAAAACGAGCTTATCACAACTTGCCCAATTTTTCTGACCTTTTATGCAGAAGTGCAGTATTTCCTTTTATGTGGAGTACATTTTAATAATCAATCATGCTATAAAAATACGGTACCATTGTTTCCCTTCAAGTTTATTTGATTTGGTTAAATAATTAACTTGAGAAATTATGGTTGATTCAAAACCTATACACATATACGCCCACACACACTTTAATTTTCTTTTGAACCTGGATCCTAATTACCTATGTATGTACATAAGAGACCCACTTAAAACATTATTTTAAACGATTTTGGATATTATGAACACTCGTTAGAACAAATATTTATATGAATTATATAAATTCTTGCTTTATATAGGTTTCACTGTATAATCTTTATATAAGCACCATAGCTAATTTTGGGCTCACATTAAACCTGTTTCATTTTTTAATCGATTATCTAAATGTTAAACTGATTGACTGTCAAAGCTCTGCTGCGTAATTTTTGTAACATGGTATTGGAGGTACAGCTAGGGTTTCCAACTTTCTCTGCGCCGATTCCCGGAAAAATTAAGATGTGTTCGGTAATCGCCGACCGGATTCCCGGACACATAATAATTTTCTGAGGAGTAGAGGGAAAATTTTATACTCTTATTGTTAAAAGTATAATCCCTTAGGAAAAACCTATATAAGATTTTTCTCGTAAAGCTTTATTTATTAACAAAATTTTACATGTGTAATAAGAAAGGAAACATCCGAAAAATTAGAAAATTTTTCTATTGCTGAAAAGATACTTTATTGCTCCAAATCATTCCTTTTCCATTTATATTTTTTACTACTTTTAGCTGCTTCTATCACCATTGGTTTATTTCTGACTAAATCATAAAATTCCGAAAAAGGCATATCAAAATTCAATTTTGTTTGTAATTCTGCTTTCACAATTTCCAGGTTAAAACGATTTCTGCTGTCCGTCCATAAGTTTCCCATAATAGAAAATACCCTTTCTGTATAGGCATTACTAACTGGCACCAAATAAATTGATGGCAACTACTTCGGATTTATTTCAACCTTGAATAAATACTTGAAACGTGATTTCTGAAAGACATGACTACTTAACGCCGAGAAAAATAAAACTCGGTTGCTTCCAGATCCTTATATTTTTTCAAAACGTCATCTATATTTGAAGAGGGTCGACGGTTACAGACATTCGTGAAACGTTTAATTTAAAATATTATAAAAGCTCAAAGGAGTACATAAATATTTTAAATTATTTTTTATAATTTTCCGTAGGATAAATGTTAAAATTGTTGTTCAGCGGCAAACTATCAAAATTTTCTCCTTTAAACGCTGTTTGCAGCAAAGCAATACATTTACCGAAACACTTTATAAATAACTACTAGCGTAACTGCCCGTCAAATATGACGGGTATGTGTGGATTAAGTATTAAATTTAATGCACCTCCCAGTCTTCCTCCTTTTCCCTCTTCACACCTCCAATCCTCTTCCTTCCCATTCTCTCTCTTTCTCTGGAAAATAGACTATCTAGTCTGAATCTCGCCCTAATAAAACCATTATCTATCTCTCTC
This sequence comes from Tanypteryx hageni, assembly GCA_028673005.1. Lineage (NCBI taxonomy): Eukaryota > Metazoa > Arthropoda > Insecta > Odonata > Petaluridae > Tanypteryx > Tanypteryx hageni. Next base: position 107,253,494 of record CM054112.1, read on the forward strand.
TCTCTCACTCTCTCTCCTCTATCTCTCTCCCTCCATCTACCCCTCTCTCCTTCTCTGGATAAATAGACTACCTAGTCCCAATACCCCCCTAACAAAGACCATTATCTCTCTATCTATCCCTCCTTCTCTGTCACCCTCCCTCTCTTCCTTTATCTCTCTCTTCCTAAAAATAATCGTGTTTGTGACATTTACATTGTATTTACAGATGACAATTGGTTAGGTGCATTTCTTTGTACAAACATATTATTTATTTTTAGTTATCCTAACATATTCCATGATATATGTATATTTATGTGTATGTAGATATATGTTTTTATGACTTTACATGTGTATGTATCCTACATACAGGGAATATAAGGGAAGATATCCGCAATAAATTCGTAAAATGCTATTTGTGGAGCATAGCTTTGTACAGGGCAGAAACATGGACGATTAGGAAAAATGACATCAAATACTTGGAAAGCTTTGAAATGTGGACTTGGAGGAGAATGCTGAAGATAAAATGCACAGATAGGATGAAAAACGACGAAGTGCTACGAAGAGTAGGAGAGAAGCGAATGATTATACAGATTATTAGTAAGAGGAAGGCAAACTGCGTTGGACATTACCTGAGGAGAGAGAGATGGATTAAATACGTGTTAGAATGAAAACTAGATGGAAAAAGGGAAAGACGTAGGAAAACGTTTCAGCTGATAAGACGATTTGAAAGGGAAAGAGAGTTATCAAGATATGAAGAGGACAGCGGAAAATAAGAGTATATGGAGAATCAGGTTTAACCAGGATAATCACGTACCTGCCTACGGACAGATTACCTATGATGATGATGATGCGTACATATGTTCATAAAATCATCTATGTGTAATTATATTGTATTGTTATATAACAAAGGGTTAGGTGGGAGATGAGACTTAGTCTCAATCTCGCCCCAATAAAGACGCAATTCAATTGCTTACTATCTCTTCCTCCCCATCTCTCCATCTTCGGAAAAATAGAATACTTAATCTCAATCTCGCCCTAACAAAGACCCTTATCTATCTATTTCTCCCTCTCTCTCCTTCTCTGTCTCACTCTCTCTCTCTATCTTTATCTCTATCTTCATCACTATCTCTTCCTACCTCTCTCCGCTTCTCTGAAAAAATCTGATGTGGCGACCACATGACTTTCTCCATACCTGTGCTATTTATAAAAATTCCAAATAGGTCACATAATAATAAATATTTTAAGGAACTGCTAGAAAATTTTACTTTACAAAGAACATAAATAAACTGAAACCATAGCCTTCTGATATGGGATATAGCCAGGAATCTCCAATTAAGGAAATAAAGAAGAGCCTTATTAATACGCAACTGTCAATTGTTATCAATAGTCGCCGGTAGGTGGTGGCAGCTATAAAAATAGTTTTAAAAATATCTTATCAGTAATTTTGAGATATTTGATTTAATATTTGATATGTGTAAACATGTATAGGAATGAAGGTTGCAGGAAATGTAATTTTCTATCACCTTTGTTCTGAACATTTTTCCATGTAATGCATTGTTTAAAAGATATCTTAAAAACTAAATTATTTAGCTGCCGACGTCTATTGTTAACAATTGACGCTTAGTTACGTCTTAGTAACGCTCCTATTTATTTTCTTAATTGTTGGGGCTTTGTGGCTATATCCAATATCAGAAGGCTATGGTTTGAGTTTATTTATGTTCGTTGTGAAGTATAATTTTCTCGCAGTTTCTTAAAATATTTATTATGTAACCTATTTGGAATTTTTTTAATTATTAGAGGTATGAAGAAAGTCATTTGGTGGTAACATCAGATTTAAAAAATAATATTTGCTTTAATATTTGATTAATATAAAAAGATATTGGAATAAATCTAGTAGAAATTGTAATTTTCTACAACATTTGTTTGAAACATTTCCCCATATAGTGCATTAAGAGATATCTTATATTTTTAGCTGCCACCAGCACGCCGACCAGCACCGACGACTTTTGTTAACAATTGACGCTTAGTTACGTCTTAGTAACTCTCCTTTTTATTTTATTAATTGTTGGAGCTTTGTGACTATATCCAATATCAGAAGGCTATGGTTTCAGTTTATTTCTGTTCTTTGTCAAGTCTAAAATTTTCTCGGTTTCTTAAAATATTTATTATTAAGTAATCTATTCGGAACTTTTAGAAATATTACAGATATGGAGAAAGTCCTGTGGTGGCCACATCAGATATTTTACTATACCAATGGATTTTGGGTAGACAATTAATAAATATAAATAAAATAAATTATATAATTTCTTACATAATATAAATACATAATTATAATTACATACATATATTATTTAAATACAGAAAGTATAAATATTTTAACATTAAAAAGTTTTTCTACGTGATTTTAATGCAACAAACTCATCAATAACATCATCGAAATTTATAGTTTCTGCTATGCATACTGTCTGCGCCTCCGTCCATCCTTCCTCATGTTTACTCTCCGAAACTACTGATCGGATTTTTATCAAATAAAGTATTAGTGTTCTTTATTAAAATTTATCGCCAAATTGTGATTTCAATTATAACTTCCACTTGATATAAGCACTTAAATAAACGTATATTCGTATCTCGTTAAATGCTATCCGTCAAACAACAAATGCCAAAATTTTTTGTCTCTCAAGGTCTTATATGATCTGCAAGGTATAGATTATAAAATATATTCGGATGGAGGACAACATTTACCACTAAAAAGTCCGCCGGGCCACATAATAACAGCTTATAGTTTTGGAGATTAACATTCAATACTATCTCTAACATATAATTTCACATATTTCGTTTCAATTGATCGCTAAAATTCTATCGGAAAACAACATTTATGAAACCATATTTTGCTCTCCTAGGCTCTTATATGATTGGCTAGCTATAAATTTATAAATTTATTCAGATCGAGGACAACATTTACCACTAAGTGCCTTGGGCCATATAATTGCGACTTATAGTTTCGGAGACAATCAAGAGCCGCCGAATCTTTCTATATCGTTTTATACGTATTTCCTATAAAGAACTCATTTGAAATCTCTGTGTATTCCATTTATGGAATATACCTACTTTTCCTTCTTTTCTTTTAATCCCAACAGTTATCGCAGCTTCTCTCCACTCTGAGGTCGAAATTTTAACGACCAACTTCTTAACGCAATGCTCTTTTTGTGTCTTTATATCAACTATAACAACGTCGATTTAATTACGAAATAGTAATAGTTCGAAAATTTGACGCTAGGGATACTGACAGTGCCAAGGGGGTTGAGTGGGTTACTGTATCTTGAAATTAGCAACAATGCGATTTCCCTTGACGACGAAAGACTAACCCGAAAAATAAGCGGCATTTTCATGTTCGAAACAAATCTTTAGCCCTATTCAACGCGTATTTAAAAATCGACGGTAGGAAACTGAATTTTCATTCTTTTAGGCGTTGTTTGGTACTTCGTACGACGATTCTAAGTAATTTTGAAATGTGATTGAATGTAATGCGTTTGTTAATGATGATCACCATTACGTTGTCATGTAGAAATATATTCGGAACAGCTTGCGAATTACCCAGCCAACATCCCCGATGCTATTTCCGATCTTTCTTTGTTTTTATTGCTAGGATTTGAAATAATTTTTTAATATTGTATTTTTATGTTTAATTGTTAAAAGCAATAAAACTCCGTTACTTTTCATTTAAGTTTTCATTATTTTATTCCACAGATTTTAATAGTTATTTTTTATTGAACATAAAAATTACTTTCTAATCAACTTTGTAAATCTTTTATTTTATCTAACGTTATAAATCATCATCTTCTGAATGAGTTGTCAGAAAATTGGTACATATGGGTTATGATCTTTCCGCCGTCATCTTAATATATAAAACGCTTAGGTATGTTTCCGTACAAGGTTCAGCTGTTACACTGAGAATGAGTATAGCACAATTTTTATTTGCATTTTAAAATGAGTTAGAATTAAGATAGAAACTCGGGATTTGGATCGTGTACGGCCAAAATAACACGGTTTATTTTTTAAAAGAGAGAATTCGAATCTGTGCCGAATTAGTGCGAAAATGTGTTAAGAATACAAAAAAATGCCTATTTTTCAAGTCTCTAAGAATGGTATTTTATAATTGGCATGACTACATACTACATTGTCGCCCCCTTTTGCTTTCAGTGAATTTTAGCTAGCATTTATTAATAATTTTATCGAAACTAATATACGTGGCGTTAAGTTTTACTTTCGAGTTGTGATTATTTAAACAACACTGTTATAGGTAGTTTTATTAAAATTTAGGAAATATATCAGCTTGGTCTGTTATTTTCTACTTCCAAAACATTTTCTTCTTAACCCTAGAACTACCAAGCGATTTTCACTACCATGAACTACCAAAGGGGGGGTGTCAATCAAAAATACAATAAAAAGTCATAGTAACGTTTCGAATCTATTGTTATTCATTAAAAACATCATAGGAATACACCTATACAATTTTAGTAATTTATTTGAAATTATATGCACATAAAGACAAATATTTACGTTAGTACAACTATTTTACAATCTTCCTCATTATGTATTCAAGATCATATTAATATTGCAGCAAGATTGCATTTACAGAAATAGTAACAAATTGATTATAAAAATGATTTAATCTGATTCATCTGACACAACACTTTAAACAAATAGCGTGCTTCACACTGCTTTCCATACACATGGCCAGTGACGTATTTAAGGGGGGTTGCACATGGCACGCGCCATGGGCCCCTTGAAGTAAGGGGGCCGGAAAAAAATGTTCGTGTATATAATTTCAGAAATATTAAATGTCGCAATTTAAAAATCAGCGGAAAAACGATCGTTAAGAGGTGCCACAAAGGAGGGTAGCCGTTAGGAGCGGTTTCACTATATATGTATTTAGATTGCAGGGTCCCGGATTGCTTAGCGCCAGGGGCCCCCAAATGCTTAGCGCCAGGAGCCCCAGCAGGCGTAAATCCGCCACTGCACTTGGTGCCCTATAAGTTAGGCCACCCGCGTATCAAGGCATGCAGCCAATGACTAAATAATTTGCAGAAAATTGAAATATGCATACATTGATGAGAAACTTCATTAACCAAGTGACCATCTGGCATACCCTGAAGAGTTTCTCAACAGCTTGATTTCAACAGGAATGCCTCCTCACTAGCTAAAACTGAAAGTAGGTGATGTAATCATCCTACTACGGAATCTTATGCCATCACGGGGACTCTGCAATGGAACAAGATTGACAATTACGCATCTACAAAGACACATCGTAGTAGCTCGTGTAATAGATGGATTGAATTTAGATACTGTTCTCATACCACTCATTTCATCTGATACAAATATGCCTTTCAAATTCAAAAGAAGACGGTTATCTATACGTTTAGCCTTTTCAATGGTCATCAAGAAGTCACAGGGACAGACTTTTAACAGAATCTGCTTATACCTTCCGAAACCTGTATTCAGTCACGGACAACTATATGTTGCTCTCTCATGAGTTCGATCATTGGACTCGTTAACTGTTGTATCTGAGAAGAAAGAGATTGTTGTGTTTACAATGAAATAGATGAATAAATAAATAAAATACGTTGACATTTAGTTAATAACCTTTAAGATCTGCTAGAACGGCGCATGTTACGTCGGGTACAGCTAGTATGTATAAATTTACTGGAACATATTATACTAAGTATTTACTTATAAATTTTTCTATTGCCCATTCCGGCAGCCATTAGACTACATTTTATTTAGTTACTTAATAAATACTCTTATTTAGTGAATCGTGTTTAAACGCGATGTCAAAATATAGTATATTATTTAATTTAAATTTGAATTTAACGTTTTTTTCAACACATTGTTGGTATTTATGTATTTTATTTTTATGATTTCAAGTGCAATTAATAAATTTATTAATCAGGTTATATATATTTAACCTTAATATTAAGAAGTAGTAAATTAGTAGAAAAGGTTCAATAGTTGGAATTGAATATGTATGTATGTTATGCTATACAAATCCATCTGCTTTTCCCATCGTATTTTTTTCTCCAGATTCTACATTTGTTAAGCAATTTTGATGAAATTCAGTATTTTGTAATAAAATAAGTTCTATATTTCATTAAAACAGCAACCCATGCGGAACCGGGTAAATCTTCTATTACTACATACGTAAGGAAAGCGTACTTAGAATGCTTTAATAGGAGAGATAGGAGAGAGAGAGAGAGAGAGAGAGAGAGAAGAGAAAGAGGGAGACAGAGGAGGGAGAGGTAGAGATATGTAAATAATGTTCCTTATTCCTTATTATATATTAGGGATATTTTAGAATGTTAATCTCCAAAACTATAAGCTGTTATTATGTTGCCCGGCGGACTTTTTAGTGGTAAATGTTGTCCTCCATCCGAATATATTTTATAATCTATACCTTGCAGATCATATAAGACCTTGTGAGACAAAAAAGTATGGCATTTGTTGTTTGACGGATACCATTTAACGAGATACGAGTATACGTTTATATAAGTTATACCAAGTGGAAGTTATAATTGAAATCACAATTTGGCGATAAATTTTAATAAAAAACACTAATACTTGATTTAATAAATATCCGATCTATAGTTTCGGAGAGTAAACATGAGGAAGGATGGACGGAGGCGATGTGTCCATAAGGCGATCCGCTACTATCGCTTCGATGGTAAAGAACACCTAATAAACCTAGGAAACCCTAGGAAAACTTTATTTTCACCCGCCATCCTGAAACAAAATGACGGCCGTTTAATGTACTATTGGGTGCAAAAGTAAATGCAAGGGCTATGCGGGATTGCCTACCCGACACCCTGCGAAATTGCCGGTATCAGAAAGCATAAGTTGCCGCGCTCGTCTGAGCAAAAGTCTCGTATTCACAGATAGGCGGATCTGGAGTTCGAGTCCCGGCATATGATATTAATTAATTTTTTTTTTATTAAAATATTTGATTTTCTCTTGGGACTCATTAAATTTTAGTTATGCCAAAATATTCTCCTTGATTGGAAATGATTTTTGGATTTCAGAATTTTAGCATTTATCATAGCAACCAAGGTTCTAGATATGGTCTCCGAATTAACTATGAAATTGAATGGGCTAAAATAATATCCTCAGGAATTATAGCACTTATTGGCGTTATCTACCGTCCTCCAAATAGTGGAATTGAATCTCACTTTTTTCCCTTACCCAATAAGCAAACAATTCTTTGGGGAGATTTCAAATCATCAATCGACTGGACTGGAGGTGGTCAAGTCTCCAAGAATAATTTCGATTCGTTTTTTCTCGAGCATTTATCGAAGGTGCAGGCATGTAATCTATGAAATTTCTGTTGCGCAAGGAAATTTACAATTTACAAAAGTTTCGGTTGTTAGGAATGTGCTTTGCTCGGACTACTAGTTCCTTGAAAGGACCTTTGAACCCTCCTCCGCTCAGAACCCTTCATACCCCCCCCCACCTGACCGTGAGGAAAGTTTGACTTGCAACTTCGCGCTTTCCCTCATTGCCTAGAATTTACTTCTGCCGTAGTCGCTCTCAAAGGTCCTCGATTCGAAAAACAATTAAAGTAGGAAAAACATTCTTTCCAGATATGTCACAATATATAAATTTAAATGCTGAAAATATTAATATTCTCTACAACATTTTTTTGAAACAATCTTTTAACACGTTCGTTGCAGTCCAAAAACCTAAGAAATTATCGCAAACGAGTGTAACTTTCGGACTACAAATACAATATGGCTTTGCTTTTTAAATTTATAATGTATTTTTCTGTAAAATTAGTCGAAATGTTTCTTTAAATTAAAAAAAAAATAACGAGGACATCATGTGATGTCCGCACCGCGGATAGTCCCAAGATAAACTAACCCTTTTATTGCATCTAAAATATCACCAAAACATAATACTCCGAATATGGTTTCTAGATTCCAAGGAATGTAAATATGAAAAAAGCGACTTATATTCAGATAAATTCTTATAAATTTATGGGTCATTTTTAAGTAATAGTTATGCAGTCCCCTTTAAAAAGGTTTATTTATAATGAAATATTTATAGTATTCTTTCACAATAATTGATTATTATTATTCTTACTAAAATTGACAATAAAAATTACAATTTACAATAATAATTAAAATTTACAATTATATTTAAAATTTACATTATAACTAATTGTTTCGAGAAATACAATTATTATTATTTTTTATATATAGTTACTAAATATCAGTCAGTCCGTCTGTACATCCGCCCGTCTGTTCGTCCCTCCTTTTATCTGTTGGACAGTATGACAGAAATACTGTAAAAGCCATTTTATTTCTGCCAACTAGGAGAGCTCGAGAAAACTATTTCTTGCCCAGTTATCACCCTTTCTTCGTGGCCTTGGGTCCTCTTCCCCTCGTTCTGCATGTCACGACTCATTGAAGTGGTTTTCTTATTATTCATACAAACGCATGGCGATTATTTCTACTCTGTCAGACTCGTCGAAAAATAGATAAATTTCTGACGTTTAGCATTATTTTTTTAATAACAGCAAATGTTTCACATTTGCTCCTGAATTATATCCAATCATGCATTCAACTGGGTGCTTTCGCCAGAGCCCCAGATATGAATAATTTCATTCGAAAAAACGTTATTAAATATTAAAATCACGCTCATGAAGTCAGAAGTAAAATGAACTGCAAGCGAGTTTATTCAATTGTCTTAATATCACGTTTTTGAAGTCAATCATATTAGATGAGGGGTTCAATAATCTGTCCAAATATTTTATTCCATTAAACATTCGTTATAATAAAATGTATATGAAGCTTTAGATCAACGAAAGAATTAGAAAAATAACTAAATATATCGGAAACTAAGGGGTTCACGAAAACGATTTTGAGACAAAAACTATAGAAAATTTTATTTCTCCATACGTTTCCTATTTACATTTAAAATAAATAAGGATAGAAAAATTGTTCTCTTGCTGAAAGATTTGGCTGTATTATTTTTTTAAATGAAAATTAAAATCCACTGCCGAAAAGAGAGAGAGCATTGATCCGGAAATCGCCATCCAAACCCTCACTTAACCCTTGAGAACACAAGATTCGTCACAATAGTATATTGGTAAAAATTCAGTTTTAAGCCAGATATCGAGAAAAAATTAATATCTACTAGTATAAACCACAACTTTCGCTTAACCAAATGAAGTCAAAAGCTTATCAAATCTTAAGGATTTTTCTATTATCACAAATGTAATATTTTACGGTGATTTAATTAATAGATTTTGAGTTAGATCGCCTACAACATTCCTGTCACATATACGCAGACACACGAACAGACACACGCAGACACACAAATACATCGTCGGAAAAATAGTCAAAACGTGTTCAGAATACTTGAAAACCTGTATTTCAGTTGAAATCTTTAATTTTGTTTTTTCATGAAAACTATATTTTCTTTATACGATGTATAGGATCAGAAATCTCGACCGGCCTGCCTTGCACTGCATAGCTTTACAAAGAGCTTATTTTCGATGGTTGAATTCTGAATTCCAAAAATTATTTCCAATTAAGGAGAATATTTTGGCATAACTAAAATTCAATAAGAGTCCCAAGAGAAAATCAAATACATTTAATAAAAAAATTAATTAATTAATATCATATGCCGGGACTCGAACTCCAGATCCGTCTACCTGTGAATACGAGACGTGCTCAGACGAGCGCGGCAACTTATGCTGCGCAAGTGCTACAGTGAAAAACTGTAACCATAGCGATTAAGTAAAGCATAGCTTAAAACAGTCTGCTTTACTTCAATTCTAAATACGTTATTATTCCTGATATCCATAACAATAGAGAGCTATGAAGTGGTGTATAATACCACCAGACATGCAATGCGTTCACAGCGTGTGTTTGGAGCTAAGGAAATGGCAGATGATTTGCTTGACTTCAAAATTTCTCATACCGGCGATTTCGCAGGGTGTCGGATAGACAATCCCGCATAGTCCTTGCATTAAATTTTGCACCCAATAGTACAACACAGTGCCGTAACTAGGGCGGGGCGAGCGGGGCATCTGCTCCGGGAGCAAATGTTGTTAATAGTAAGTTGTAAGAGGTTTCATGGCACAAGGACAAGAGCGATTTCACCACTATACTCGGTGCAGACAGTAACCATAGCAGAAACTATAAATTTCGATGATGATATTGATGAGTTTGTTGCATTAAAATCACGTAGAAAAACTTTTTAATATTAAAATATTTATACTTTCTGTATTTAAATAATATATGCATGTAATTATATTTATAATTATGTATTTATATTATGTGAGAAATTATATAATTTATAATTTATTTGATTTTTATTAATTGTTCACCTAAATTCCATAGGTATAGTAAAAAATCTGATGTGGCCACCACATGACTTTCTCCATATCTGTAATATTTCTAAAAGTTCCGAATAGATTACATAATAATAAATATTTTAAGAAACCGAGAAAATTTTAGACTTGACAAAGAACAGAAATAAACTGAAACTATAGCCTTCTGATATTGGATATAGTCACAAAGCTCCAGCAATTAATAAAACAAAAAGGATTGTTACTAAGACGTATCTAAGCGTTAATTGTTAACAATAGTCGTCGGTAAGTGGCGTGCTTGTGGCAGCTAAAAATATAAGATATCTCTTAAGCCATTCATTATATGGGGAAATGTTTCAAACAGAGGTTATGGAAAATTAAATTTCCTACAACCTTTATTCAACTATATATTTACATTTATGAAATATGATAGCAAATATTTCAAAATATCGGATGACAAGAGTAAACAACCACTTCCGGTTGACCGATTTTTATCAAAAACTAATCAGTTCTTCAGACTTATATAAAAATATTAAATATAAAATTTTGCGTTGACCTGATTTAGTGTTTTTGAGTTAGAGCACCCACAAAAAAGCTGTCACATACGCAGAGACATAATCGATAAAATGATCAAACGTTTTCAGGGTACCTCAGAACGGGTATTTTCGTTAAAATCTCGAAGTCGATTTATTTCATGAAAAAAATATTTTTCTCTATACTGCGAATATGAATAAAGTAAGAATAGGTATTAGAGAAATTTTTATGGAGGGGGCGCACATTTAGTATTTTTCCCCGGGTGCTAAAATAGCTAGTTACGGCGCTGAATGTACATACTTGAATATGTATTGTATTTCGGAAACGGTACGCCAAAGAAAAAACTTCATGAACAAAAACTATGCGTCTTGATAAGAGATATACCGAAAAATTATTTTCATTTTATCGAGACGCATAGCGCCGAAGACCCTAGAGCGCGCGTAGGGCTGAGTTGACGAGCGTAGGGGCAGCGTCCCTAGTAGTTTAATATATTTACTAGGCTTGTTTATTTGCGTGTCGGATGACAGGGGGGGAGGGGCACGCCCTGGTGCCCCTCCCCCTGGATCCACCACTGATCCTACCCTAGTTGAAAATCCCGTTGTAAGACTGGCAATCCTACTGAAACCATACATCTTACGTAATCGTAACTCATTATCATGGATAATCACAAAAATTAGTTTATTTTTTTAGTGTTTTGCCTGTTAAAACTCAACGGAGAACTTATAAATTAATAATAACAGCTGTAATTAGTGAGTAAGAGCCAGTATACAATTTGCCAAAATAGAGATTCGGGAGAATTTCTTTCTCATTCTTGTTTTGTCCAATGATGAGCCCCATGTCAAAAATGAGGTAATAATAACAAATAAATAATAATATTCCCTCCCTTCCTCTCACCGTCCCTATCCCCCTCCCTCGTTCTCTCTCCCTTCCCCTCTCTTTCCTTCTCTCTCTCTCTCCCTCCCTCTCTCTACCTCTCTTTTCTCTCACCTTCCCCATCTCTCATTCCCTCCTGTCCCAATCCATAGCTCTCCCGCTTTATCTCTTTCCTCCCGTCCTTTTCTAATTCTATACCTCCCTTACTCTCTAGGTACCTTCAATTCTACACCCTTTCCTTCCTATCTCCCTCCCAACATCCCCAAATAGGTCACATCATAATAAATATTTTAAGAAACTGCGAGAAAATTATACTTCACAAAGGACATAAATAAACTCAAACCATAGCCTTCTGATATTGGATATAGCCACAAAGCCCCAACAATTAAGAAAATAAATAAAAGCGTTACTAAGACGTAACTAAGCGTCAATTGTTAACAATAGACGTCGGCAGCTAAATAATTTAGTTTTTAAGATATCTTTTAAACAATGCATTACATGGAAAAATGTTCAGAACAAAGGTGATAGAAAATTACATTTCCTGCAACCTTCATTCCTATACATGTTTACATATATCAAATATTAAATCAAATATCTCAAAATTACTGATAAGATATTTTTAAAACTATTTTTATAGCTGCCACCACCTACCGGCGACTATTGATAACAATTGACAGTTGCGTATTAATAAGGCTCTTATTAATTTCCTTAATTGGAGATTCCTGGCTATATCCCATATCAGAAGGCTATGGTTTCAGTTTATTTATCTTCTTTGTAAAGTAAAATTTTCTAGCAGTTTCTTAAAATATTTATTATTATGTGACCTATTTGGAATTTTTATAAATAGCACAGGTATGGAGAAAGTCATGTGGTCGACACATCAGATTTTTTCAGAGAAGCGGAGAGAGGTAGGAAGAGATAGTGATGAAGATAGAGATAAAGATAGAGAGAGAGAGTGAGACAGAGGAGAGAGAGGGAGAAATAGATAGATAAGGGTCTTTGTTAGGGCGAGATTGAGATTAAGTAGTCTATTTTTCCGAAGAAGGAGAGATGGGGAGGAAGAGATAGTAAGCAATTGAATTGCGTCTTTATTGGGGCGAGATTGAGACTAAGTCTCATCTCCCACCTAACCCTTTGTTATATAACAATACAATATAATTACACATAGATGATTTTATGAACATATGTACACATCATCATCATCATAGGTAATCTGTCCGTAGGCAGGTACGTGATTATCCTGGTTAAACCTGATTCTCCATATACTCTTATTTTCCGCTGTCCTCTTCATATCTTGATAACTCTCTTTCCCTTTCAAATCGTCTTATCAGCTGAAACGTTTTCCTACGTCTTTCCCTTTTTCCATCAAGTTTTCATTCTAACACGTATTTAATCATTCTCTCTCTCCTCAGGTAATGTCCAACGCAGTTTGCCTTCCTCTTACTAATAATCTGTATAATCATTCGCTTCTCTCCTACTCTTCGTAGCACTTCGTCGTTTTTCATCCTATCTGTGCATTTTATCTTCAGCATTCTCCTCCAAGTCCACATTTCAAAGCTTTCCAAGTATTTGATGTCATTTTTCCTAATCGTCCATGTTTCTGCCCTGTACAAAGCTATGCTCCATAAATAGCATTTTACGAATTTATTGCGGATATCTTCCCTTATATTCCCTGTATGTAGGATACATACACATGTAAAGTCATAAAAACATATATCTACATACACATAAATATACATATATCATGGAATATGTTAGGATAACTAAAAATAAATAATATGTTTGTACAAAGAAATGCACCTAACCAATTGTCATCTGTAAATACAATGTAAATGTCACAAAGACGGTTATTTTTAGAAAGAGAGAGATAAAGGAAGAGAGGGAGGGTGACAGAGAAGGAGGGATAGATAGAGAGATAATGGTCTTTGTTAGGGGGGTATTGGGACTAGGTAGTCTATTTATCCAGAGAAGGAGAGAGGGGTAGATGGAGGCAGAGAGATAGAGGAGAGAGAGAGTGAGAGAGAGAGATAGATAATGGTTTTATTAGGGCGAGATTCAGACTAGATAGTCTATTTTCCAGAGAAAGAGAGAGAATGGGAAGGAAGAGGATTGGAGGTGTGAAGAGGGAAAAGGAGGAAGACTGGGAGGTGCATTAAATTTAATACTTAATCCACACATACCCGTCATATTTGACGGGCAGTTACGCTAGTAGTTATTTATAAATTGTTTCGGTAAATGTATTGCTTTGCTGCAAACAGCGTTTAAAGGAGAAAATTTTGATAGTTTGCCGCTGAACAACAATTTTAACATTTATCCTACGGAAAATTATAAAAAATAATTTAAAATATTTATGTACTCCTTTGAGCTTTTATAATATTTTAAATTAAACGTTTCACGAATGTCTGTAACCGTCGACCCTCTTCAAATATAGATGACGTTTTGAAAAAATATAAGGATCTGGAAGCAACCGAGTTTTATTTTTCTCGGCGTTAAGTAGTCATGTCTTTCAGAAATCACGTTTCAAGTATTTATTCAAGGTTGAAATAAATCCGAAGTAGTTGCCATCAATTTATTTGGTGCCAGTTAGTAATGCCTATACAGAAAGGGTATTTTCTATTATGGGAAACTTATGGACGGACAGCAGAAATCGTTTTAACCTGGAAATTGTGAAAGCAGAATTACAAACAAAATTGAATTTTGATATGCCTTTTTCGGAATTTTATGATTTAGTCAGAAATAAACCAATGGTGATAGAAGCAGCTAAAAGTAGTAAAAAATATAAATGGAAAAGGAATGATTTGGAGCAATAAAGTATCTTTTCAGCAATAGAAAAATTTTCTAATTTTTCGGATGTTTCTTTTCTTATTACCCATGTAAAATTTTGTTAATAGATAAAGCTTTACGAGAAAAATCTTATATAGGTTTTTCCTTAGGGATTATACTTTTAACAATAAGAGTATAAAATTTTCCCTCTCCTCCTCAGAAAATTATTATGTGTCCGGGAATGCGGTCGGCGATTACCGAACACATCTTAATTTTTCCGGGAATCGGCGCAGAGAAAGTTGGAAACCCAAGCTGTACCTCCAATACCATGTTACAAAAATTACGCAGCAGAGCTTTGACAATCAATCAGTTTAACATTTAGATAATCGATTAAAAAATGAAACACAGGTTTAATGTGAGCCCAAAATTAGCTATGGTGCTTATATAAAGATTATACAGTGAAACCTATATAAAGCAAGAATTTATATAATTCATATAAATATTTGTTCTAACGAGTGTTCATAATATCCAAAATCGGTTAAAATAATGTTTTAAGTGGGTCTCTTATGTACATACATAGGTAATTAGGATCCAGGTTCAAAAGAAAATTAAAGTGTGTGTGGGCGTATATGTGTATAGGTTTTGAATCAAACATAATTTCTCAAGTTAATTATTTAACCAAATCAAATAAACTTGAAGGAAAACGATGGTACCGTATTTTTATAGCATGATTGATTATTAAAATGTACTCCACATAAAAGGAAATACTGCACTTCTGCATAAAAGCTCAGAAAAATTGGGCAAGTTGTGATAAGCTCGTTTTAGTGAAGTTGCAGCAAAAACAGCACTCATTTTATGAGTTATTTCTCCGTACATATAATGTCAAGAAATTGAGGTCGTCGATATTTTCGGTCGCTATAATGGAGTTCTCGTAATAGGTCTTACTCATTCTAACGGAGCTACTGAAATTTACTTGGAGGATAAAGAGTCTCTTATTCTATATTGTTATTAATTGCGCTCACATGTGGTCATCAGTGTCTAAATTCTTTTGCTTTTAAAAAATTGGCGGAGGGGCGTCTTATGCTGTCGGATAATAGTTATGATTTATCAGTGATTTCTAATCGTTGTTAATTCGCGAAGCAAAATGGAGTTGCCGATGCACGTATAGGCTCCATTTTTATCGCGTTTAATATGCTGTGAAGTGATCTATTTATTTGAATGTTTATTTTGAATATAAAAGTCATTTTCTTTTAAAAATTACATTTAACACTAGAAATCCCGACGGGCCATTTTGGCGCCTTTTTCAAATACCATGTTATTAGAATTACGCAGCAGAGCTTTGACAGTCAACCAGTTTAACATTTAGATAATCGATTGGAAAATGAAACACAATTGGTCGCATAGGTTTAACATGAGCCCAAAATTAGCGATGGTCTTTATATAAAGATTATACAGTGAAACCTAAATAAAGCAAGAATTTATGTAATTCATATAAATATTCGTTCTAACGAGTGTTCATAATATCCAAAAACGGTTAAAATGATGTTTTAAGTGGGTCTCTTATGTACATACATACATAGGTAATTAGAATGCAATTTCAAAAGAAAATTAAAGTGTGTGTGGGCGTTACATTTTTTTGCATTTTTGACATGCCTGTGCATGTCATACCAAGTCATTTCATAAAATAAAGGAACAATAATGTCTTATTTTTCAGTTTTACATTGCCTCCATGCATGAAAAACCCATTCCAGGTTCAAAATAACACATTTTAAAATGAGAGGCCAAAATAGCCTTCATGGACAATCTAGGTAGGCAGCCAACTCCGGACCTTATAGTGTTAAAATCTGAAATTTCTATGCAAATGGGCTCTACGATAAAGAAACGGTCTCTGCTTTCTTCTGGAACGTACAATTGGCATTTCTCGAACGCGTGAGGCCGTATATTGCATAACGTAAGCGAAGCTAGAATTCCAAACCGGGACCAATGCAGGCTGGTTTCCAAAGTTGACGTCCCGAATTAATTACTTATATTGGTAGAATATATTTCAGTATGTTTTAGTCAAATCCATGGAATTATTATACTATAAATACCATTTGTAATTTATAGTTTATCAATGATAGCGAAAAATTGGAAAAACAAATTGATAGAGCTTTATTAGGATTAAAATTTTAAAAGCAATGTCAAAATCCCTTTCTGATATATTTTGCATGTATTTTTTAGATAAACGAATTTAATGAATGTTACTGTTTATATGCTAATAGGCAGTGGTGTGCTGCCAAATACTTAACAACAGGCTCGCTCGTATCGCCGCCCCTGGCAGTTATGTATCCCACCTGCCATCTAATTGATTACGTTTCTGATGGTCCTGAGTTTGCATTATCTGTTCTTTGAAAGAATATGAAAATATTTCCTTATAAACAAGACAATATCGTAAATACAAATTGAATATTTATTTTAAATATTTTAATAACATTAATGATTATTATATTGTATATTTAATACATTTATAACCAGTGGTGTGCTGGTAAATTTTTAACAACAATGAATGCATATAGGTACATAAGTTTTTTATAAATTGTACTGATTTACAACAAATACAAATTACAACAATAGTAAAATACTCAATATTCTTTATTGTAAATTCCATATAGCCAGTTGAATATCACAGAATGCTTTCGTTGATTTTTGCCGAACTCTTGTATCTGTAGCCAATCTATGGTTGCGATTCAACCATGATTTGACAAATGGAGTTGCTTCCCAATCCACTAACTCTTTTCCCAATAAATTTATCGTCATTAATTCCGAGATGTGATCTACTGTCAAACTATTTCTCACCCTCGTACAAATTATGTTCATTAAACTGAAGCATCTTTCAGCTTCAGCACTACTGATTGCAATAGTGCTAACTATCTTTTTAGCTTTTTGTATAGTTGCAGGAATTGAAACATTGCTTGATTTTAGATTATTATCTACAAAATCCCGAAAATCGTTCAAATCAATTTCATATTTTAAAATTTCATTTAAATGATGCAATTTTTTTTCACCAGCTATCCATGGAGAAGTTAGTTCTTCATAAGGCCAAGTAGATGGTTCTAATAAATCTAAATAATTATAAATGCTTTCATCATCGTTTCTGTCTGATAAAAGACGGAAATTCATGTGTTGAATTATATTTTGTAATAACATATTCCTAGGAAGAGCAATGAATTTATTATTTTTGTTAAATGGAATATCTTTAAACTTATCTGGCTTAATTAAATCTTCAACTTGAGAATCATGCTTTCCAGTACAAACCTTTAAATTTTCCAAAGCTCTTATGGTGCGTTTGATTAATTTTTGCGCTTTCTGAATGTTAGTTGATCTTGACTGCAGTGCAGTTGAAAGTAATGAAAATACTTCAAGAATGTCAATCATTAAAGCAAGGTCTTGCAAGAAATTAATGTTAGCGAACCTCTTTGCCAGACCAGAATAAGAAGAAGAACGAGAAAAATGCGTATATATAACGCAGGATATGCGCGCCATACAGCAGTATCAGCTCGTAAACTACATGCCGCCCATCTTGGTCCCAGTACCCGACCAATTTTAATAATCTCAATTTCAAGTTCTTTAGCTACAGTTTCTTGCTCGGTTTGATTTTTATTAGATTGGTGATAAATACTATAAATCCTATCTAAAAATATTTTTAAATGATTAACTTGTTTTATTTCGGATATTGAATCGTCGAGTGAAAATTGCAATCGATGATTTAAACAGTGCCAAATAACGATTTTAGGAAAAGCTTCTAACAACCTAGTAGCTACTCCAGACTTTCTTCCCAACATTGTATTAGCACCATCAGAACAAAATGCGATTAAATTAGCTTTCATGTATTCGTTGTTAAATCCACAATCATTTAAAGTAGAAAGTAATGTATTAAAAATACACTCTGCTGTGCTTGACACCAATTCTTTTAAAGCGACAAATAACATGACTGGTGCGGAAGCGGATTGAACTGCGCACTGGAGATAAATCACTAGAGTGCTTTTTTTCGAAATTGTAGATGCTTCGTCAATTATGATATATATTTTGGCATTCTCTTCTATAATATTCTTAAATATCTTCATTTTAATTTCTTTCGCAATATGTGCTGCTATTCTTATTGCACTGTATCGTGAATGCAAACAATTGCCTATATCTACGCCATTTTTGTTTTGTAATTCTAATGCCGCCTCAATATCGGATAAAGGCCTGTTACGTTTTACCAAACTGTAAACAGTATTGAAAATTTTTACGGTAGCATCAATATTTTCAATATTTAGTTTGTGTACTAAATTAGAAATTGAGTCATTAGCCGATTCTTTTAACAAATCTTGAATTTTAATATGGGCTTTAGAAACATCGTGTTCCCTAATTTTTTTTCTTAGAGAAGCTTGCCTAGTACTTTTATTACTGCCATTTGGGGTTACTAAATATGCGCTCCATTCCTTCGACAGATGGACATGCTTTTCTGCTGTCACTCCTAAATGCTGAACTGTTGAACAATTCTTACATCCTAATTTACCTTCCTTTACTTGAAGCCATTTGTACTGTTCTATAAATACACTTGCTTGTTTTTCGTTCCAACAATCCGGGAGGGCAAGATTATCTATTTCTTTCATTGACGAACATGATGGTTTTTTTTTTCACTGACTGGTCGTTCAACTGGTTCGAAATTTGGTTCCGTTGGCTTCGACGCTCCACAAAGATTTTCGTTACTATCATTATATTCAGTGTCTGTTTTCACCGTCTTCACATTTAAAAAACTTAATAGATTACCCTGTCGTTTTGACATTTTTGGGATCAGGATCTGAAAAATTATTTATGACTATATTCAATTTTTTGATGCGATTAATGCGGTAGCATTTTGTAAATTAAAAGTACGACTTCTAATTTTAATTATGTTAATTTTAACAAATAATTTCTAACGATTAAGCAAAATTTTTATTATTGTTCAATATTTTAACGTCAAAACTTTTGTTAAATATTTCTTTGTATAATTTAAAAAATAACGGAAATTTTGAGCTAAACCATTTACCTTATTTTTCAGCTTACACCCATAACTTCCGTTATATGAAGAAATCAAGGTATCATGGCAACACTTTTCCAGAAAAGCATTGCAACTTACTGGAACCCCACTCACAAAAACACTGATTTACTCAGTCACCATATACAAGCTTATCGCTCAAATGCCCCTCAAAACAGTTCGTTCTGTGGGCGAAAAGCCGAATGTAGTCCGAAAAAATATTTCGTACGCATTTCTAAACATTTGGTTTTATGTATCATTTTATCTATGAACTCCAATGCAATTGTATGAGAAATTACCTAGTTTATTGACAGAAAATCACGAGTTGGTTACAATGTGTGAGCTTAGAAGGTGAGAAGATAACAAAGTCCCGAAATACTTTTACTCGTGCGTTGAAAGCTGGAGAACATTACTTTGTATTGGGAAGGGGGAAGAGAGACGAAATTAATGAGACACGTAAAGAAATTGCACCTTTCCTAATGTTAATGTACTGCGACTTAGTCAGGTCGTTCTCAACAAGAAGCGCCAGCGCTTCTTCTCCGGTGTATAGTGTGGGTAGTAATGTTGAAAATTTATAAGCTTTTTTAACTTTTATAGATCGACGAGGAGTTGTTTGAGTGACTTCTTTCATCAATGCTGCAGCGTCTCGTTTTCCTGAAATATGGAAAGAATGTTGAGCCGAGAAAACGATTTCTTCTTGCGTATGCGAGCCAGGAAGATGAGAGCTCGTATGAAAGTCTGAGACGCAGCGCACGAAAGATAGAGGCCTGAGAGGCCTGAGTAAGCACTGCTACGGCCAGGTCCGAGATAGAAAAAAAATAAAAAAATACTAACACGTAAACACAGACAGCAAGGAACCACAGAACGACAGCAGACCGCATTGGCTTACATATTCACTCTCTGAATGCACATAAATCAGAGCCTTAGCGATAAGAAAACTTAATGAAAATTTCGGACGCAGACTGTGTCGCACACGCTTGAGGCATGGGAAAGAGCGGGCACAGATGCTGGCGGGGTTAATTAAAGGCCGCACTCTTGCTCGTTTAATATGGGATGCTTTGTATCCAAATCATCAATCCTTGTCGCTGGATGCGAAAATTTTCGTGCTATCTGGGTAGTAAATTGCAGTAAAATAAAATAATTAGGAAGTGATGAGTTTTGAGTTTTTAATACCTTTGTTTTAATATAATTTATTTAATTGTATATTTTCATACTTTATGTTTATAATCATTGCCGTGTTTAACAACCGGCTCGCAAAATTCTTGAAAATTTAACAACCGATTCGCGCGAGTCGGTGCGAGCTGGCTCCAGCACACCACTGCTAATAGGTATGAATCAGCTGTCCATTGTTGAAGGGTAGTAGATTGGAAAAGAAAATAACCCATTTGTTCACTCGTCTATACTCAAGCCGAGTTCGGTAATAATCGTCTTCATGGCAACAATCCGATAATATGCGATTTAAAACGTAAAAACGATATGTTTTAGTAGAAATTCAAGAAAATACGATATACTATCAAAATTTAGCGATAAGAATTACAATTTACATTCTTTTCCTCTTATAAAAGTACAAACCTCGCTCCGATATCATGATTTTAAGATATTTTAAAGTATTAAGGAAAATATATCTGCACGATGGATTTGAGACTTCCTATGTAAAGCAAATAGAGAAAAAACGTTCCTGGAATCGAACCCGAGACTACAATCTTCATCAAATAAAATTTATCCCGGAGTTGGGCCCTGGCAGCACGAGCCCCAAACCAAGTTTCATGAAAATCGGTCCATTGGTTCAAAAGTTGTTAGTAGGTGACACATACAGGACCATTTCATAAGGCTATGTTTCCTTTGGAAACCATGCTAAAAACTGGAATTCATTTTCGCTAGGTATCTGTTGAGCCAATAGGAGACGACAGAAATGTGCTTACGACCCCAACAATCTATCTATATGATGTCCGATTCATTATATTACATTCATTACATTTGTAAGCCCCAAAGAATTTAGAGGATACCTTTATGCTGGTGAGCGAAAAAATAATGGAAAAATGGAAAAGGTAGGATAAAGGGAAAAGGTTGAATTGCAACTGACACCCCAGTGAAAGAAGCACTGAAGGGAAGGGCCTCAAATTTGATAAAGAGGAAGAATGTTGTTAAAAATTGTTGTTTCGCCAAAAAGGGGCTAAAATCAAAGAACCAGAAATTGTCTCTTCTGATGAAGAACAAATTATGGAGATTCACTTGGTGATAGTGATGATGACATGGACTACGTGGTACTTCCAGACCCCACAGGTTTTGATGAATTGGATAAGGAGCCCGAGGAAGGAGATTATGTGCTTGTAAAATTTAACCATAAGAAAAGCATTTTCTTTGTTGGAAAGATTACAACACCCAAAGATGAAGAAGATAAACTGAAAAACTATTAGCATTAAAACTATTTGAGTATTTCAAGTTTGAAATGAAAGTATATACAATTTATAACACTATTAAAATGTAATATTCCCTTTCAAATTAAATAGTTATTATCATAAATATATTTTTGTTTGAATGTGCCCCACCCTCCCCTACAATTAAACCATATTATTTATAAAAATTAAACTCTTACGTAGTTGATGAGACTAAAAATTTACTTACTTGGTACCATTAAATGATATATTATTTGTACAGCATCTTATTCTTCCTTAATTACTTCTGTTCCCTTTCCATACAAACCCATGGCATGAAAAGCTAAAATCCAAAAACTTGCACAAACATAAGATCTGAGGATTTAAGGAAATTAATTATTGATTGTGCATATATAATTAAAAATAAGTAAAACACGCTAACCAAATAAATTCTTTTAGAAATATAAATAACTGATTATTAACTGTATTTATTAATTAAAATTTAAGTTCCATAATCTTATATATTAGGTATATCATTTGACTGACTGACTCACACTTCGATATTTTTTATGAGAGAAATACTCGTTTGTGTAATAGTGTTACGTTTGGTCTCTGGAAACCTCTTGATAATATTTGCTATTATATCGATCGATCGCATTGACTTTCATTTTGGATTCTCTCTCTAACACATTTTTTCATCTTCTCTCTTTAATTCCAGTAATACCTACGTTCAGAACCTCTCAATTTTATGGCTTTTTAAAATGGCAAAAATTACGTGACATTATTTCGGATAAATAAACTATAAAAAATGTGCTGAAGTTCTATATTTGATATATTAACGTAGAGCTCCACCATCTTCCTCCGTTGAAATTCAATTTCATTAAAACAAATGCGGTTGTTTATTATATTACCCTTTAATGATTCGGAGTTAATGCCGACGCCGTAAGAAATTTCCCTTATCGTTTAATCATTTCAGTTGCTCGAGTAAGAAGTCGCACTCGGAGGCCAGATGGGGAGAGAAGGCCGAAAGGAAATGACCTCTTTTACCCTACAACATGGTTATTATGACAAACTCCCTGAGTTGGTCATGATATTACAAGGATATTCTGCTGTTCAACATCTTATCTTTTGCGACCGATTATGCGAAGAGCATAATGGTACAACTTTGTTATATTACTAACGTTTTAAGCAATGCATCAAAACCATAAGCAAATGCTAGCTCACAATATATGTGGCACTAATTTTGTTCAACGCCTACCATGGGAAATGGAAAAATACAGATCATACTCCACATTTTGCTTTCAGTCTATTATGGTTTTTTTCAACTGTAATTGTAAAGCAACACAGCGCAGGGAATTTTCTTATTATTAATAATGGAGAAAACAATATACACGCTGAATATTTATTCCAAAGCAGTCACCTTCTGAGGAAGAGCCGAAATGTAATAAATGGTCTCGATTAGTTTGGCAACCATGAGCGGGGACCTTATAGCTTACGTTATGCTCTAGGAATGCCATGACGTGCGCTATCTCGATTGTTCGACGGTTGCTATGGGATACGGCCTCACCCGTTGAAGAAATGCCAACTACGTTTCCGTAGAAAGGCGGACGCGCTTCTTTCTCTGCACTTTAACAACACCTAATTACATAGAAGTTTCCAATTTGAAAAAAATTTTTAGATGTAAGGATTTTTACATTCATAATAAATTTCCAGATGTATCAATTACATCACGTCGCATTCAATTACAAAAGTGGGGCCTACCTGAGTAATGAAAACATCATTACGCGTCGCGAATAATTAACTAATAGGGTCCCCCGATAAATAGAGATTTTTAATCGTTTCTGAGTCAAATTTGTAAAACCGAAAGAATTTAGTCACAGATAACAGCACTTGAGTTCATTTATCGTTTATCCTTAACACTAGATAATCCGGACTTGGTCTAACCCTTAGAAACTCCACGGCCGTCAATTTGACGGCTAAGCGATCTTTCCTTGCATTTGCCATGTAATAACAAAAATAAAGTGCAGACGTGTTCTTTTTCTATAAATGAACTTTATTGAAACTTCTTTATAATATCCATCATATATTCTGGTACAATAAACAAAATTAGTTAAGTAAAAAGCATAAAAGCATTATAAAATGATACTGTCTCAGGAGTTTTCTTTTCATTGTTGCCAATACCGAGCATCAATACGTTCTTATTTGTCTTTCCCTAATAAATTGTGTGATGTCACCATTTTTCAGAATTTTCGAAGTGTTTAGGCTCTCGCATTTTTCAGTGGCAGGTATTTCCCTCCTGGCCCTGTTCACCATACCCGTTATACTTTTTTCCTTTGTTTTGAGCTTTTTCGCTTGTTAAAGTGTTCTTAATAAATTGTCCGTGGTGAGAATTCTTCCCGTTTATGAATGAGCGAGTTATTGCTTCCTTATAGAAGGACAGCCCCCAGGATTCGGACCAGAGAGACTGGAGTTCCATATACTATGCATTATTTACTCCCCGAGCGTACAGAATAGAAACAAAAGCTTTCAATTCTTTCAACGATATAGTCCAGATGCTGTCCTGCAGCTGTGGGCACGCTTCCATCTCTGTGCACTTCTGGATATAGTTGAGCATGATATTTTCGATAAAAAGCCGCCAAGAACTAGCCTTCCTGTCTTCAACTACAATTCGTCTCGCATGTGCTTTTCACGACTCTCTGGCAGGAGAGAGCGAGAGAGGGAGATAGGAAGTGGCGCCTATGTAGGAGAGGGAATATGGAAAGAACTAGACCAGGAGTCTCAAACTCGCGGCCCTTGAACCTCATGCGGCTCGCGAAATAAAGTGGTTTACACTAGACGGCCAAAACTCAAATTTATTTTTTATAAAATATTTAAGGTAAATCTACGAAATTTAATAAGTTTATCATTTCAACACTACTAAGGTATACGCAGTTGATTGCTCATTCAGGTTTATAAAAATTCAGCAAAGGTGGGATACGAAGTATGTTATGTTTGGGCAAGAGTAGAGTGCATGTACTAAGAATATGATACGGTGCGAAGACTGGAAAAATTCGTGGCCCACTGACTTGGCACGGTGCCTTAATGCGGCCCGCGGATTCGATGGAAGGCCTTCATACGATACGCGAATCGATGTGAGTTTGAGACGCCTGAACTTGATACATCATGCGAGTTCGTGGAAATGGAATTCGTCGAATACAGTACCGCCGTCAAATTGACGGCTCCGGGTGTTTTAGCTAAATCCCCTTTATTCACATTAACAATTGTCCCGGGGAAGTAATTTTTTTCAATGATTAAAAGTCATGGTGGGTCACCACCCTGCATTGCAAAAATCCGAAATAGCAGCGAAGCAAAATTAAAAAACCGTCAAGTTGACGGTTTTGGGGGTTCTAGTGTTAAAAGTTGTCTAGTCGAGCGACCTCCTGATCGTGACCTGCCGCACATTCAGAATGGAATTCCCATTGAAAAAAGAATATTTATATTTTGTGTGGTCCAGCATTAAGCCAATTCATTGTGAAAACATTAGATTCGGCGTCTAGGTAGATACATCGGATCCATCGGATAGGCAAGACGCGATGGAATCAGAATGAACATTCATCTTTGCCGTGTGTAGAAATAAACCACGGATATTTTAAAAGCGCTGTATTAATACACTTCTTGGATTATTTAATAAGACTTTCGTGAAATATTTTATGAGAAATACGTTTGTGTTTGGGCCGTTTTGTTTAAAGCAGCTTGCTTCGCCTACCGCATAAATGTAGCACGGCAGCTGAGTGCAGTGTAGGCGGCAACATAAGCTACTTAGATTAGCTGAGGCGAAGTTTAGTAATTACAGCTCGAGTGAGGCTTACATCTGGCGCGTCTTGTGTAAACACAGACAGGAAGTGACGCAGACATAAACATCTCAGTCGCCGTTTGTCGAATCATCGACTGAGAAGGCGTTCAAGTGATAGTTCTCACAGCCGTGGGTAGGTGCTTGCTCTTATAATGCATCAGGGAAAATTAAACATACTAGTGTAATTGTCAATAAAATTGGCGGATATGCATGAATAAAGTATTAAATTAAAATTGAAACAATTCCAATTCTCCTTATCTCATTATTTCTCATTTATATTAGAGCCTCATGAATATATGTTATATAAATGGGGTGGGGATCCATGGGTCTGTGGGGTTCGCAGAATTTCTTATTGTATTTCTCGATAAGGATATCTCGCGGAACAATTGCACTTTTTCGGAACAGACCAATTTAGCAGCCTTTATCATGCATTGTTTGACTAATGAGCCTTCTGTAAATGGTTTTGAGTGTTTTCCTAGTAAATAGCTAATTTCGTAACTAGCTCTCGTTATCGATTCATTGCTTTTCATATATTTTGTAAACACTTGTTGCTGTTTTTGAAGTGAGTTCTTCAATGTTTTTAATTTTTCTTCTCTTAATTTACCTTCGAAGCATGAGTTCCGTTCCTTGTGATTTGTATCATAGTGCCGTTAAATATTATATTCTTTAGCCACACTAATTTTTGCGCTGCATATGATACACACAATTTTATTTTTCATCTCTAAGCAGAAATACTTCGATTCCCATCTTTCTTGAAATTTTCTCCCCTCTTCATCGATCTTTCTTTTCCTTGTTGACTTTAAAAGCGACATTCTAGGGATAAAAATAATATTGAATATAAACTTTATATAAATTTAGATAATTGTTTAATAATTAAATAATTGTAAATTGTTTAGTAATTTAACATTAATTACTTACATCTTTGCCAAAATATTTTCTATATTGAACAAAAAAACAAAAACTGGGTAATCAGCCTATGGTACTGAAAACGGGGAAAAAAAGCTGCGACAGAAATGTGGATATGGAGAAGATTGATAAAGACAAGTTGGACAGAGATAAAGACAAACCTTGAAATTTTGGAAGAAGTAAAAGAAGAAAGGAAACTGATCAAAGGAATGGAAGAAAGGAAGGCAAAATTTTTAGGCCATGTGATTAGACATAATGGATTAATTGTGAACATCTTGGAGGGGAAACTTTTAGAGAAGAAAGGAAGAGGCAGACCAAGAAAGAAATACCTAGATGACGTGGAGTCAGTGATGGGAGTTGAGAAATACGAGATGTTGAAGAGAATGGCAGAGTACAGGAGTTCATGGTTGCAGCGACAAGGCTTTGCCTTTAGATGAAGAAGAGAAGTCTACTTTAGTCGACCAACTGGCCACAGCAAATAACTTAGCGAGAGAAAAATAACAATGCAAATTAGATATATTTTAACTCGAAATACCGAAGTCCATTAAAATAGAATGCTGTTTTTCATGGCTAACTATACCTGCTGAAATCTTTTCACCTAAACTCGCGTCTTTTGATTTTACACGTTGCCAAGACTTTTCGGCTAATTCGAGATCGGCTTTATGTCTATCAGATAAATCTTTAGATTTAGAGTATGCTATGTCGTGTTGTTTGCAATAAGCATCTAGTGGATTTATACCTTGATCTCCTCTTGCAAGACGTTGTTTTAATTTCGTCCCTGGACCACAGAATTGGTACCCTGGTAAATGAAGCTCAAATGGTAACTTATTAATGACACTATTCACCAGTCCTTTTCCAGATACGTACCGACTCATACTAATGTGGTAGAAAGTTTGTTTTGCTATTTATTTAAACTCACGGTGGAAAGAATATCATTATAATGGAGGTAGAGGAACAGTTCGAAAAGCTCCCGATAGGTACATTCTCGTTTGATTAATGTAAACCGCGCGAGAGGCATGGTCCCTTGCTTCCTGAAAGTATCCGCTGCATTGTTTGCGGTCATCTAATTCTAGTAAAACAATTGTAGTAATTAATCTTCTCACAGAGACAAATGGGCTAAAGTATGAAAAAGTGTCGTTGAATCAACCAAAATATTTATTTCTGCAAAACATTCTTTCCTTAGTTCCTGAAATTGGACACTTCTTTTTCAAAGACAACAAAGAAGTTGAAAATATAGATGATGTGAGACCGCACTCTGTATTTATATTTGATGACATTTCTTGTGAAAAGCAAGATAATATGAGAATATATTTTAGCAATGGTCGACACAAGATGGTTGATTGCTTTTATCTTGCTCAGACTTATTCGAAAGTTCCGAAGCAATTGATACGGGATAATGTAAATTTGATTATACTTTTTAGGCAGGATGAATTAAATCTCAAGCATATTTATGATGATCATGTAAATACTGATATGACCTTTGCGCAATTTAAGAACATATGCATGGAGTGTTGGAGGGATAAATATGGCTGTATGGTAATAGATAAAGAACGTGATATTAATAATGGAAGCTATAGAAAAGTGTTTGATTCTTTTATAAAAGAACACAACATTTCATAGAATCATTCAGTGTTTACAGGGTAATTAAACCGATATGTTTCAAAATAAAAGAAAGACAAAAGCTGACGAGGATCTGACTCGTAAAGTCATTAAAAGAAGTGATAATATCCGAGAGAAATACAATAATTTAAAAAGAGCGCAGAAATCTGAATAAGATTTTTTAACACAGTCATTTAAACCAATTGTTGATCATTTAAATGACCTCGTGCGACAAACCAAATCTCAAAATATCTCCAAACCTACTGTAAATAAACAGCCCGATGAAAAATCTCCAGACAAAACTCTTTTTAGTAATTACATTAAATTGGTTATGAGCAATGATAAGAGCTTAGCTCGTACTTTTGGAGTCAAATATAGCGGAACTGATTGGTTTATTGGAGATTCACCTGTTGAAATGGATGATGAAAACCTCATCGTGAGAGATAAGACTTATGTTGAGAAACCGGGACTGCTTGAGCTTTTATTTATGACGAAACCAAAAATGGATGAAGTTGAGCCTCAGGATATGGAAAATTACCGTCAAATATTAATAGACACCAATGCTCATAAACGAGGATAAAATAGTCGGGAGAAGATCAACAGTAATCGAGGATCTAAGTACGTAGAAATTATATCTAAATTGTTCCCCAGTTCTAAAGCAGGCCGAGAGAGGGATGTTTCACAACCTATCATTGAGTATTGGGATGTCCCGAATGAACTTGTGGATAGACTTAAATTAATTCTTTCATCTAAGGCTTCGGGGTATTCAGGTCACGACAATGAAATCGCCGCCATCATAGAAGAGCTTAGAGATAGCGATAACATTATATAAGATACTAGTAGTTGGTGCTTGCATACTGCAAGCATTTCATCTCACCTTGAAAAACATTCATTTTTCAGACAGACATTTCATCATTACAAATATTCTTTCAATTCTAAAGATTTCACCTCCGCAGCGATTTCCGTTTTTTCCCACATGTAAAATTAATAGTTAAAAACAATCCCCAAATGTTGCAATTTTAAAAATTTTACACTATCTACATTATGGGGGACTAATGCTACACATTTTAGCAAAATTTTAAAGTTGTAGCACTTCTAGAAGAAAAATAATATTTTTCTAATTGTTTAAATTTAAATAATTTTTAACGGCCGCCGCATTACATATATGGTAAAATTGAAATGTTTATTTATGCAAATTCACTACTCTATAAATAATTTGAAAATTTCAGCTACCTAGCTCATCACGTAGTACCTAAACAGTTATCTATTTGTTTAAATTTTAAGAATTTTTAACTTTCAAACAAATTAAAATATCAAAATTTGTATAATCCCTATTTCATTTTTTTAAGAATTCTACTTATAAAAAAATTTCAACTCTGTAGGACATTTGGAAATACATAAACCTTCAAAATTTGTTTAAACAATTGCGAATTTTTAGCGGTCGCGTTGTTGCATTTTTTCAAGATTTCCGTACTTTCTGGTCGGTTTTGCACAAAATCCTACCTAAGAAAAAAATTTCGAATATCTAGCTCATCTGGAAGTGCCTAAACATTAGTATCCTCCTGTTATCATTATATATCGACGACTCCTACACGGAGGATATAACATAATAGTAGTAGGTGCTTGCATACTGCAAGCATTTCATCTCACCTTGAAAAAACTATAATTTTTCAGACCGACGTTTCATCATTATAAATATTCTTTTAATTCTAAAGATTTAACCTCCTCAGCGATTATGGTTTTTCCCACATGTAAAAATAATAGTTTAAAACAATCCCCAAGTAATGCAATTTTAATTATTTTACACTTTCTTCATTATAAAGTACTAATCCTACACATTTTGCCAAATTTCAAAGTTGTAGCACTTCTATAAGTAAAATAATATTTTTCTAATTGTTTAAAATTAAATAATTTTTAACGGCCGCCGAAATTCATATATGGTAAAATTGAAATGTTTATTTGTGTAAATTCACTACTCTGTAAATCATTTGAAAATTTCAGCTACCTAGCTCATCCCGTAGTACCTAAACAGTTATCCATTTGTTTAAACTTTAAGAAATTTAAACTGCCAAACTAATTAAAATATCAAAATTTGTATGATCCCTAATTCGATTTTTTAGAATTTCTACTTACAAAAAAATTTCAACTCCGTACCACATGGGGAAATACATAAAACTTGAAATTTGCTTTAAACAATTGCAAATTTTTAGCGGCCGCATTGTTGCACTTTTTCATGATTTTCGTTCTTTCTAGTCGGTTTTGCACAAAATCATACATAAAAAAAATTTCGAATCACCACCTCATCTGGAAGTGCCTAAACATTAGTATCCTCCTGTTATATGTTATATCCTCCTCCTCCTCCTCCTCTGTAAGGAACGCCAATATATAATGATATATAACATACTAGTAGAAGGTGCTTGCATACTGCAAGCAATTCATCTCACCTTGAAAAAACATTCATCTTTCAGACAGACATTTCATCATTACAAATATTCTTTTAATTCTAAAGATTTCACCTCAACGTTTTCTGCTTTTCCCACATGTAAAAATAATAGATAAAAACAACCCCAGAATGTTGCAATTTTAAAAATTTTACACTTTTTTCATTATAAGGTACTAATGCTACACATTTTAGCCAAATTTTAAAGTTGTAGCACTTTTAGAAGTAAAAAAATATTTTTCTATTTTTTTAATTTCAATAATTTTTAACGGCCGCAGCAATTCATATATGGTAAAATTGAAATGTTTATTTTTGTAAATTTATTACTTTGTAAATAATAATAATAATAATAACAAATTTCTCTCTCTCTCCCTCCCTCTCTCTACCTCTCTTTTCTCTCACCTTCCCCATCTCTCATTCCCTCCTGTCCCAATCCATAGCTCTCCCGCTTTATCTCATTCCTCCCGTCCTTTTCTAATTCTATACCTCCCTTACTCTCTAGGTACCTTCAATTCTACACCCTTTCCTTCGTATTTTCCTCCCAACATCCCCCTCTCTCTTACTCTACATCTATATAGTCGTTTAGATAAGCAAATGAATCCAAACTAAATTCCAGTCCCATTAGGATTACGAAATCTCGTGAAGAATCCTACGATAATTTAAGGCAATCTATCCATTCGTATATATTGCACGCACGCGGGTTCAGACAACAATTAATTCTCGAAGTTTAACAATGACGTGATCAGCAAGACAACATCACGTTTAAAACCCATGTTTTCCCAAAAGATGTGATTTAAATGTTTTATATGAGAAATTTCGAACGGTAGGCGGAAAAATATGAATAGAATAAGAAATAACATTAATTTTCCTAAAACATAGTTAAAAATTCGAAGATCGTACGTAATTCCTTCTAATTTTAATTTCCAAAAGAATAAAAGTCTGCACATCAAATTTTTTTTGTATTCTTACGGGAAATGGAAATCACCCCCCTGGAGTCGAACCCGGGTCTTTTTACTTATTTTTACGTATTGTTTTCATGAAAAAAATCGATTTCGTTATTTCAACAGAAATACACGTTTTTGATGTCCCCGGAAAACGTTTTGATCAATTCCTCGATGATGTCTCTGTGTGTGTATGTGACAGCTTTTTTGTGGGTGATCTTAACTCAAAAACTATTAATCATGTCAAAGCGAAATTTTATATTTAACATTTTTATGAAAGTCACAAGAACAGATTAGTTTTTGGTAAAAATCGGTTAAACGGATATTTAATCTTGTCACTTATCAGTTATTTTGAGATATTTGTTTTAATATTTGGTGCATGTAAACATGTACTGGAATGAAAGTTGTTGGAAATTTAATTTTCTACAAGCTTTGTTCTAAACATTTTCCATATAATGCATTGTTTAAGAGATATCTTAAAAACTAAATTATTTAGCTGCCACCGCGCCACCCACCGACGTCTGTTGTTAACAATTGATGCTTAGGTATGTCTTAGCAACGCTCCTGTTTATTTTCTTAATTGTTGGAGGTTCCTAGCTATATCACATATCAGACGGCTATGGTTTGAGTTTATTTATGTTCTTTGTAAAGTAAAATTATCTCGCAGTTTTTAAAAATATTTATTATTTTGTAACCTATTTGGAATTTTTATAAATATCAGAAGTATGAAGAAGGTCATGTGGTGGAAAAATCAGATTTTTGAAAAATATTTGCTTTAATAATTGATTAATATAAAAGGATTTTGGAATAAATCTTGTAGAAATTTTAATTTTCTACTACATTCGTTTGAAACATTTTCCCATATAATGCATTGTTTAAGAGATATTTTAAAAACTATTTTTTTACAGGCCACCACCTACCGGCGACTATCGATAACAATTGACTCTTAGTTTCGTCTTAGTAACGCTTCTTTTTATTTTCTTAATTGTTGGAGGTTCCTAGCTATATCCCATATCAGAAGGCTATGGTTACAGTTTATTTATGTTCTTTGTAAAGTAAAATTTTCTAGCAGTTTCTTAAAATATTTATTATTATGTGACCTATTTGGAATTTTTATAAATAGCACAGGTATGGAGAAAGTCATGTGGTCGCCACACCAGATTTTTTCAGAGAAGCGGAGAGAGGTAGGAAGAGATAGTGATGAAGATAGAGATAAAGATAGAGAGAGAGAGTGAGACAGAGAAGGAGAGAGAGGGAGAAACAGATAGATAAGGGTCTTTGTTAGGGCGAGATTGAGATTAAGTATTCTATTTTTCCGAAGATGGAGAGATGGGGAGGAAGAGATAGTAAGCAATTGAATTGCGTCTTTATTGGGGCGAGATTGAGACTAAGTCTCATCTCCCACCTAACCCTTTGTTATATAACAATACAATATAATTACACATAGATGATTTTATGAACATATGTACGCATCATCATCATCATAGGTAATCTGTCCGTAGGCAGGTACGTGATTATCCTGGTTAAACCTGATTCTCCATATACTCTTATTTTCCGCTGTCCTCTTCATATCTTGATAACTCTCTTTCCCTTTCAAATCGTCTTATCAGCTGAAACGTTTTCCTACGTCTTTCCCTTTTTCCATCAAGTTTTCATTCTAACACGTCTTTAATCATTCTCTCTCTCCTCAGGTAATGTCCAACGCATTTTGCCTTCCTCTTACTAATAATCTGTATAATCATTCGCTTCTCTCCTACTCTTCGTAGCACTTCGTCGTTTTTCATCCTATCTGTGCATTTTATCTTCAGCATTCTCCTCCAAGTCCACATTTCAAAGCTTTCCAAGTATTTGATGTCATTTTTCCTAATCGTCCATGTTTCTGCCCTGTACAAAGCTATGCTCCATAAATAGCATTTTACGAATTTATTGCGGATATCTTCCCTTATATTCCCTGTATGTAGGATACATACACATGTAAAGTCATAAAAACATATATCTACATACACATAAATATACATATATCATGGAATATGTTAGGATAACTAAAAATAAATAATATGTTTGTACAAAGAAATGCACCTAACCAATTGTCATCTGTAAATACAATGTAAATGTCACAAAGACGATTATTTTTAGGAAGAGAGAGATAAAGGAAGAGAGGGAGGGTGACAGAGAAGGAGGGATAGATAGAGAGATAATGGTCTTTGTTAGGGGGGTATTGGGACTAGGTAGTCTATTTATCCAGAGAAGGAGAGAGGGGTAGATGGAGGGAGAGAGATAGAGGAGAGAGAGTGAGAGAGAGAGAGATAGATAATGGTTTTATTAGGGCGAGATTCAGACTAGATAGTCTATTTTCCAGAGAAAGAGAGAGAATGGGAAGGAAGAGGATTGGAGGTGTGAAGAGGGAAAAGGAGGAAGACTGGGAGGTGCATTAAATTTAATACTTAATCCACACATACCCGTCATATTTGACGGGCAGTTACGCTAGTAGTTATTTATAAAGTGTTTCGGTAAATGTATTGCTTTGCTGCAAACAGCGTTTAAAGGAGAAAATTTTGATAGTTTGCCGCTGAACAACAATTTTAACATTTATCCTACGGAAAATTATAAAAAATAATTTAAAATATTTATGTACTCCTTTGAGCTTTTATAATATTTTAAATTAAACGTTTCACGAATGTCTGTAACCGTCGACCCTCTTCAAATATAGATGACGTTTTGAAAAAATATAAGGATCTGGAAGCAACCGAGTTTTATTTTTCTCGGCGTTAAGTAGTCATGTCTTTCAGAAATCACGTTTCAAGTATTTATTCAAGGTTGAAATAAATCCGAAGTAGTTGCCATCAATTTATTTGGTGCCAGTTAGTAATGCCTATACAGAAAGGGTATTTTCTATTATGGGAAACTTATGGACGGACAGCAGAAATCGTTTTAACCTGGAAATTGTGAAAGCAGAATTACAAACAAAATTGAATTTTGATATGCCTTTTTCGGAATTTTATGATTTAGTCAGAAATAAACCAATGGTGATAGAAGCAGCTAAAAGTAGTAAAAAATATAAATGGAAAAGGAATGATTTGGAGCAATAAAGTATCTTTTCAGCAATAGAAAAATTTTCTAATTTTTCGGATGTTTCTTTTCTTATTACACATGTAAAATTTTGTTAATAAATAAAGCTTTACGAGAAAAATCTTATATAGGTTTTTCCTAAGGGATTATACTTTTAACAATAAGAGCATAAAATTTTCCCTCTCCTTCTCAGAAAATTATTATGTGTCCGGGAATCCGGTCGGCGATTACCGAACACATCTTAATTATAAAAATTAACTCACTAGCGTAATTGCCCTTCAAATATGACGGGTACGAGTGAATTAAATTAAAATTGAAATAAAAAGATTAATGATACCAACTTTTAGATACACTAGAAAGTAAACAATAAATATAAAATTCACATAATTGAGTGTTCCAGAGTTAAAAAATAGTTATGGGTGAATGGAAATTGCATCACAATGAAATACATCACGGTACACAATTCTTATACGTCCAAAATCATTTTTAATCTATGGAACCTTTAATTTTGTCTCTCTTCTTCTTTATTTCTTCCTCTCTCGTATTAAAGCATTCACATGCATTCCTTAATGTATATAGTTCATATTAGGATTAAGGCATCAATAAAATCTCGTTATTTATTTTTCTTTAAAAAGGTCTAGGTCTGAAGTTCTTTCTAATTTTAATTGAGTGAAAGTCTTTAAATTGAAAAATCGATTTTTGTTATCTTATGGAAAATGGCTCACCCCTTCCACCAAATAAAACTTCTGGCCCCTAGGTGCACATCCTCATGATCCCATTATTAATGAGTATCAAGTTTAAAGTCTCTAAGACTCTTGTTTTTTGAGATATGCTGGCCATACACACGCATTGCCTTTTATTAATATCTATAGAATAATAGTAAAACCATTGCAATGACTATGGTTGGACTCAGATTTGGTATAGTCTAGTTTTGCCACAAAAATACACATGATCAATTTAGTTTTTTGCTCGAATGTATTTTAAATATTTTATAACGCTAATTTATGAAATTTGGGAACACATAGAGCAACTCATCTGCAGTGATTTATGTTGTCTCTTCTACTGCATGCTCGAATCCATGTTTCTTGAATGGACTTTTCTTGGGGAATCGAAAAAATCTCACCCTACTATTACAATTTTTGTAACTGTAATTACAACCAAATATCGCACAAGACATCATTTCACTGAGAAAGCCACAGTTCAAAAGAAAACATAATAATTTTCCAAACTCGCGACCCCAGTCAATGCTAAATCATAGGCGGCAAGCGCACCGGGGGTAGGCAACCTTTTCACCTACGAGGGCGCAATTTATATTACTGAGGACGTGAAGGGTGCATAAGCAAGATCAGTTGATATCTCTCTGTATCAGTAGTCGGCAACCTCTTTATCTATGAGGGCGCAACTTTAATTATTGGGGGCGTGAAGTGAAGTAACAATAGTAGATGTGTACCAATATTTATTAAAATGATATTTTTGTATATATATAAGAGAAAAAACTATTAAAGAATTTATTATAAAACATGAAAAATAAAACTTGGGACTGCATATCTTTAGCCAACTTGCTATAATTTGGCACATAACTCGAGATACCTGATCTTAGGCAGTCGTCTAAATTGTAATCGGTGAGTCTCGATCGGTACTTGGATTTCAAGTGTTTCATGCTTGAAAAAATGGACTCGCAATTGTATGTTGAAGCACAGTAAGAATATATTTTTAGGGCACATTTTCTTAATAATGGATAGCGATTTTCGACAACTAAATTCCAAAAGTTTTCATCATTTCTATGTGACCTTAAAATAATATCATTCTGCATATTTATTATTTTCATTTCTAAGTCCTCGGTGTTAACGACATTAAAGTTAAGTTCCAATATTAACAGACATATCATTGTCCATAAAACTGAATGGATTAGCAAAGAATGTTGTTATGGGTTCTACTTCGGAAAACTGATGAAACCTAAAATTAACTTCCTTCAGGAGAGTTTCAATGTGTTGTGAAAAAGGTTCAGCGGTAACATTTTTATTAGTAAGACTCTCAATAATACATTTTAAATTCGGGAAATGTGATGAATTTCTCTATAGGTGAGACTTCCACAATGCCAATTTACATTTGAATGCATCTACTGCACTTATCATTTTCGCAATGTGTTGAGTTTTCCCTTGCATCTCCATATTCAGTTTGTTCAATTTTATAGTTATATCAACAAGAAATCCAAAATCCAACCAAGCTTTGTCATCCAACTGTGATTAATTCCTTTACCTCTTTTATGAGATTTATAAACCTCACAAGTATTTTGCCTCTGCTGAGCCATCTAACTTCGGTATGTAAAAGGAGATCATCGAATTCGGCATATTCACCTTGTAAATGCAGTTTAAACAATCGGTGTTGCATTGGTACGACTCTTATGGAATTTATTATTTTTGTTACTGTTTTCATGACATGTTCAAAATGAAGAACTTTTGTGCATAACATTTCTTGGTGTATAATGCAGTGATATGAAATAAATTTGGAAAGAGAGGGTCTTCTTTACATAGCGCAATAAATCCATTTTTACAACCTGTCATCGAAGGTGCACCATCTGTACTAATTGAGGTCAACTTCATTAATGGCATATTACTTTCTTGGACATATTTTTTAAAAGCTGAAAAAATGACTTCAACTCTTGTTCGTCCCTTTAATGGAAGAATTTTAAAAAATTCTTCCTTTCCTGAAAAATCATTAAACACCATCTTCACAGCCATAGCCAATTGAAAAGTGACTGATATGTCTGTTGACTCATCCAGTTACAACGAGAAAAAAATACATTTTTGTAAATCATTTGCCAACTCGTTCTCCATATTGGTTGCAATAACTTCAATTCTTCTTGTAACTGTTCATGCTGATAACTGAATCGTGTTGATTGCTGAGGTAATTTCATTTTTATTTTTAAAATCTTCGAAAAGTGAGTCAGTAATTACTTGCATGGCTTCTTTTACAATCTCGCCATTTTCAAAATACCTTTTTCTCTTGGCCAACAAATGTGAAATTTTAAGTGATGCAATCGTTGCTCTTTTTGACTGCTGCACTGGTCTGGTAAAAATGCTTGGCAGTTTAGTTAAAAGAGATTTCATATCAAAAATTTTCTTTCTCCTGATCTCCGAGTTTACTGGATAACCAGTATTAAAGTTTCCCTGAAGCGTATATATGGGTATAGTTGAGCATGATATTGTCGATAAAAAGCCGCCAAGAACTAGCCTTCACAATTCTCTGGCCGGAGAGAGTGAGAGAGGGAGATAGGAAGTGGCGCCTATGTAGGAGAGGGAAGATGGAAAGAACTAGACCAGGAGTCTCAAACTCGCGGCCCTTGAACCTCATGCTGCTCGCGAAATAAAGTGGTTTACACTAGACGGCCAAAACTCAAATTTATTTTTTATAAAATATTTCAGGTAAATCTACGAAATTTAATAAGTTTATTATTTCAGCACTACTAAGGTATACGCAGTTTATTGCTCATTCAGGTTTATAAAAATTCAGCAAAGGTGGGATACGAAGTATGTTATTCCTGCTGCCTATGTGTGTTTTGCGTTTCAAAAAAACCTAATCCTCGATGCCAAAACTAGCATTTTTGCAATGAATGGGTTTGGGGAAGAGTAGAGTGCATGTCCTAAGAATATGATACGGTGCGAAGACTGGAAAAATTCGTGGCCCGCTGATTTGGCACGGTGCCTTAATGCGGCCCGCGGATTCGATGGAAGGCCTTCATGCGATACGCGAACCGATGTGAGTTTGAGACGCCTGAACTTGATACAACATGCGAGTTCGTGGAAATGGAATTCGTCGAATACAGTACCGCCGTCAAATTGACGGCTCCGGGTGTTCTGGGTAAATCCCCTTTATTCTCATTAACAATTGACCCGGGGAAGTAATTTTTTTTCAATAAATAGTTGCCGTAAAATGATTAAAAGTCATGGTGGGTCACCACCCTGCATTGGAAAAATCTGAAATGGCAGCGAAGCAAAATTTAAAAACCGTCAAGTTGACGGTATTGTGGGTTCTAGTGATAAAAGTTGTCTAGTCGAGCGACCTAAGGTGTCCTGATCGTGACCTGCCGCACATTCAGAATAGAATTCCCATCCAAAATAGAATATTTATATTTTGTGTGGACCAGCATTAAGCCTAATCATTGTGAAAATATTAGATTCGGCGTCTAGGTAGATACTGATCCATCGGATAGGCAAGGCGCGCTGGCATAAGAATGAACATTCATCTTTGCCGTGTGTAGAAATAAACCACTGATATTTTAAAAGCGCTGTATTAATACACTTCTTGGATTATTTAATAAGACTTTCGTGAAATATTTTATGAGAAATACGTTTGAGTTTGGGCCGTGTTGTATAAAGCAGCTTGCTTCGCCTACCGCATAAATGTAGCACGGCAGCTGAGTGCAGTGTAGGCGGCAACTTAAGTTTAGTAATTACAATTCGAGTGAGGCGTACATCTGGCGCATCTTGTGTAAACACAGACAGGAAGTGACGCAGACATAAACATCTCAGTCGCCGTTTATCGAATCATCGACTGAGAAGGCGTTCAAGTGATAGTTCTCACAGCCGTGGGTAGGTGCTTGCTCTAATAATGCATCGGGGAAAATTAAACATACTAGTGCAATTGTCCATAAAATTGGCGGATATGCATGAATAAAGTATTAAATTAAAATTGAAACAATTCCCATTCTCCCTATCTCATTATTTCTCATTTTTATTAGAGCTTCATGAATATATGTCATATAAATGAGGTGAGGATCCATGCGTCTGTGGGGTTCGTGGAATTTCTTATCTAGATCTCTCGACGGTGCTACGGGGCCCACCCTAACCCCATTCGCGTTTGTGTAAACAAAAATACGCATTTACGAATAATCGACTACACAAGTAAGATTTCCAGTTTTATTGCTACAGTAAAAATTCAGATGTTCAATTCCTAACATGGAAAATGTAAAAATTCATTTTATATTTCACATTTTGCTTTCGATCAATTGAGACTTTCTACTGTTACAGTGCAACATTATTTACCGCTAGTACTTTCACTATTAATAAAGGTGGAATGAATACAAACGATTAACCATTGCAGACACTTTTTGAGAAAAAGCCGACATTTAATAAACGGCCACGATATGTTAGGCAACCATCAGTGGGAACTTTTTCACTTCCGTTATGCAATAGGAGTACCATAACGTTCACTATCTCTACGATGGTATATGGCTTAGATCTTCGAGCGTTCGAGAATTGTTGAAGAATGTGGGACCCGTTTATTTTACTATTCCTACTTTATACCAACTGTGCCGAAATCTCAGATTAGCAATATTATTTTAAAATAAAAGGACCTCTGTATTCACATTCTAAAGGATATAATTACATAAATGTAAATTATCAATGAATTGAATGATTTTAAATTAAGAGTTTGTCAATTAAATATATCTCGAAAAAATCGGACATCTTATAGAAAGATGATAGGATTGAAATTACTTGTCCGTCACCTTCTATTGGTTCTCCAGATCGTGAAAATTAATTCCGGTTTTTCGCTTATGTTATGCTATAGGTATTCCATGATGTGCGTTGTCAGTATCGATGTTTCGGCTGTTGCTATGAAATGCGGCCTCGCCCGTTGGAGAAATGCTAACTGACCGTTTCCGTAGAAATTATGACTCATTTCTTCTCTATGCTTTATAATCCAACTACATCGAAATCTCAGATTAACTACGTCATTTACCTTAGTGCATACCATTTATCATTAATGTTACTTCACTGAAATAGGTTCCTATATTATCTATGAACAATCATTGTGAATTACTGAGGGCATGTTTATTCCCAAAATAAACCATATTTATTTTTTCCAAAACTCTTATTGCGTATATGTTACCAAGTTCACGAGATGAGTTAACGGTTTAACTAGCTCAGAGCAGACCCGCGGGGCCCCGGGCGAGAGGGTTGCCGCGTGGCCCCTTATTTATACAAATCAAATTTATCATTTAATTACAGATCCGTCTTTAAGACCAGTGGGGCCCTCACAGGCTCGGAGCCCTGGGCGACAGCCCATCCAGCCCCCCCATTCAGACGGCTCTGACTAGTTCTTTCTCAAAGCTAGGCTGCGTAACATATAATAACGATATAAAATATGTTCATCGTGCGCAGTGTGCCATTCAGACAACACTCCCGAGAAGCCCATTATTTTCGCGAGAGCCATTAAATTATGTATAACACTTACATTGGATTTCTTTGGAGCTTCAATAAGTATGTACTTGGAACGCGGTTTATATGAGACGACTTTTCACGCCAAGAAAATTGTCCCTAGTGCCGTCTCATCCTCAAATCTCTTCAAGCATTCACCGATATTTGGCGAGAGTAGACCAATATAGACATTCCACTGAGCGTTTAATTTAAGCTATCATAAATGCATAATGGAGAAATTAATCATTAGTAATTACATTTTAAAAGTTTTAACATTATAAATGTAAATAGATAGTTCAGTAAAAGAATTTTCGAGCTCGTCTTACACCTGAAAAAATCAAGAATAAGCACTTCAATATTAAAAAATTGAGGAAAATATTTATCTTCGCCAAAGTTTCCTCCGTATTTTTTAGTGTCCCCTTTAGAAAAATAATTGGGATAAAAACAATTAAGATGGCTACTTTGTAGCTAAAATGATCTTTCACCTTGTAATGTCAATTCGAGGTACATGAGATAATTCCTGTTTTCAAATTTTGTAAACATTGAAGTGCTCATACTTGAAGGATGTTTCGCGTTAAACTCAAAATATTTTCTCTTTTTACCGCTCTTCGCACTAGCTACAACTTCATGCGTCTACCGCAATACTTTTATGTAGCTGTATTGGCAAAATTTGTCGGCGTTAATCATTTACTTAAATTGTGGAATGGCAGCTTTTGATTAATAGCGAGTTGTCCTATTACCAGTTACCATGGGAAGAGAATGGAGAAATTTGGTTCAACGCGAATCGCCTCATGCATATGAATCTCATTTTTCTTTGCAATTTTTTACCCTGGGCGTCGTATGCGATAGAGAGGCCTCATAAGAAACAGAGGTAACAAATCAAGAGATCGCCAGGGTAACTAAATAAACGTCCTTGTAATAAAGTGACTCGCTCTGGGCGTGTCTCGTAACTGCTATGTTGCAGGGTGAGAGAGGCCCCTCCAGGAATCCCCGATCTGTCTCCTCTTCTAGTCTGGCCTCCGAGTGCGACTTCTTGCTCGGGCAACTGAAATGACTAACCGTCAAGGAAAATCTCTAACGGCAGCGGCAAAAATACCATTGCATCTAAACTCGGAATCACTCAAGTGCAATGAATACAAAAACTGCGATGGGTTTAACCTAAATGTAAAACTATTAGACATATACGAAAGCATTATTATGCTTTTACGGCGGAGGGCGGTGGCGCGCTACTGTAATATATGTCATCTAGATAACTTCAGCACATTTTTAGGGGGTTTTAAAAAAATCCGCTTATGCGTTCTGTCTAACCGTTTGTTTGACGCGCTATCTCATAAAAATGCAGACAGAGACTGATTTTCGCCAATATATTCAGTAATCTGTGTAGTTTTACCGTCTGTTTGAATAAAAAAACGGATTTATTCTCCGCTTCGGCAGCTCTTTATTTTTTATTTCTGTGACAGAATGTCGCGTCATTTTCCGCAGCTTTAGGAATAAATAAAATTGAGTGGTTAATGCTGCTAAAATTAAGAAGAGATAAAAAGTGCGTGAGAGAGAATGAGAGAGAGAGAGAGAGAAAACAAAATAATTGTTAGAGTGATTGATCGATACGATAGCACATACTAACTAACAATATGTGAGTCACCATTGTGCCTAGTATGGGAAATGGAAAATTGAAGTTTATACGCCACATTTTGCTTTTGATCAATTCCGGTTTTTCCGACCGTACTTATAGAACATCATTTTTAACGCAAGAAATTCGTTCATTATGAATATAGGAGAAAAGAATATAAACGATGTAGCAATACAGACGCCTTTTGAGAAATGCCTAAATTTAATAAACGGTCGCGAAAGGTTTGGCAACCATGGCTGGTGTCTTTGCCGCTTACGTTATGCTATAGGAATGTGATGACGTGATGTCTGTCTCAATGGTTCGATGGTTGCAATGGGATACGGCCTCATCCGTTCAAGAAATGCCAACTGTATGTTTCTGAAGGAAGCAGAATCCATTTCTTTCTCTACATTTTAAGCCCAGATTTCAGATTGGAAATTCAATTTTTGAAATATGAGGACTTTTATATCCATGATAAACTTCTAAATGATATAATTACATCAGGGCACATTCAACGCAAGGGAAGTGCAACGACTACTTCATTATACATCGCGAATTATAAACGATTAGTGTTTTCTGATAAAAAGCAATTATCAATCTACTATATAAGTTGTCTTTGTGCCAACATTTTGATAGGCGAATGGAAGCATACGGTGATGACCATACCCAAACGCAATTTCTGGAAATAAATAATTATGAAAGACGAGCGACAGCAAGTGCTACGATTAATTTTTACATTCGAACGTGTGCTAGAACCTCTATATAATTCACATTACCCTTAATATTGCTATGCTGATACATTTTCCTGCATTTTATATGAACAATTAAATTAACTCAAATAAGAGAAAGAAATAATTTCTATTATCTAATGATCAAAAACTAATTATGCGGTCACATTTAACCGATGCGTGCAATTGTATTGTGTTTTTCATTTAATTTAAACTAGTCTCAATGATATGCAAGGTGGTATATGTAATTTGCCATCTTAACGATAGCGGATATGTTTATCCTGGATAATATGCGATCCAAATAACATCCCTACACAGCCTCTATTTTATCGAGATCCATTAAATTAATAGCACTTACATCCGGTTTCTTCGGTATTTCGAGTGCGATTTCTGTGAGACGTGACCAGTGTTCCCTCTAAGCTGCGAGGGCGTGCGGTTATATTCCCTCCGCGCACAGCCACTTTTTTGTCGGAGAATATCACAGGAAAAATCGCAGAGAACATTACACAAGGTGTTCCTTTTTTAAAAAAAAAGACTATTTATAGTTTCCGTGACGTCACGCATAGACAGAAAATTCTTCTTCCAACTCGAAGGGAGCCCATGGAACCCTTGATTTTGGGTTCACAATTTTTTTGGCGCACCGGCTTACAACTGCTGCTCATGAAGTTTATCCAGCCGCGCAGGACCTAAAAAAACAGAGGGAACACTGGACGTAACTTCTTAACAACGAGAAAAATAAAGCCCTCTTCTCTTCTGATCCACATTTTTCTTCAAGCCTTCGCCAATATTTGCCTCGAGTGAACCGTTACAGGCATTTGCCCAAGCGTATGAATTTAAATATTTAAAATACATAATGGAGTACATAGTTACGAGAAGTCAGTTTTTGTACTATAAAGCATAAATAGGTTGGTTCGTGATGAAATTGGCAAATTTTCTTGTTTAAAGTCTCGTCGTACCTAGCAGCATTGCACTCCATTTACCAAAGACCTTTATCTAATTTTTTCTTAGCTGCTCATATATGAAACAGATATCGCAGCTTC
Organism: Tanypteryx hageni; assembly: GCA_028673005.1. NCBI lineage: Eukaryota > Metazoa > Arthropoda > Insecta > Odonata > Petaluridae > Tanypteryx > Tanypteryx hageni. The sequence goes on from CM054112.1 coordinate 107,297,789, forward strand.
AGAGGTCGCCATGGCCACAAAATAAATATGCTTGCAAAATATTGACTCACTCACTCACAGATTCTATACCTCCCTTACTTTCTAGGTACCTTCCATTCTATATCCCTTCCTTCCTATTTCCCTCCCAACATCCCCCCCTCTCTTACTCTACATCTATATAGTCGTTTAGATAAGCAAATGAATCCAAACTAAATTCCAGTCCCATTAGGATTACGAAATCTCGTGAAGAATCCTACGATAATTTAAGGCAATCTATCCATTCGTATATATTACACTCGCGGGTTCAGACAACAATTAATTCTCGAAGTTTAACAATGACGTGATCAGCAAGACAACATCACGTTTAAAACCCATGTTTTCCCAAAAGATGTGATTTAAATGTTTGATATAAGAAATTTCGAACGGTAGCCGGAAAAATATGAATAGAATAAGAAATACCCGGGCCTTTTTACTTATTGTTTTCATAAAAAAAATCGATTTCGATATTTCAACGAAAATACACGTTTTGAGGTCCCCTGAAAACGTTTTGATAATTTTCTCGGTAATGTCTCGGTGTGCGTATGTGACAGCTTTTTTGTGAGTGTCCTTAACTCAAAAACTATTAATCATGTCAATGCGAAATTTTATACTTAACATTTTTATGAAAGTCACAAGAACAGATTAGTTTTTGGTAAAAATCGGTTAAACGGATATTTAATCTTGTCACTTATCAGTTATTTTGAGATATTTGTTTTAATATTTGGTGCATGTAAACATGTACTGGAATGAAAGTTGTTGGAAATTTAATTTTCTACAAGCTTTGTTCTAAACATTTTCCATATAATGCATTGTTTAAGAGATATCTTAAAAACTAAATTATTTAGCTGCCACCACGCCACCTACCAACATCTATTGTTAAAAATTGACGCTTAGTTATGTCTTAGCAACGCTCCTGTTTATTTTCGTAATTGTTGGAGCTTTGTGGCTATATCCAATATGAGAAGGTTATGGTTTGAGTTTATTTCTTTTCTTTGTGAAGTCTAAAATTTTCTCCCAGTTTCTAAAATATTTATTATTATAACCTATTTGGATTTTTTATAAATATTGCAGGTATGGAGGAAGTCATGTGGTGGCCACTTCAGATTTTATCGTATATTTTTTGTCATTTAATTTTTATATCTGAATCAATCATTCCTACAAAATTTTAACCATCCACCTAATCAGGAAGTTTGTTAAAACATGCTAAAATGTGCCATTGATGACACCAGCATTAGGCATAGAGTAAGGCTTTTATAAATAGAGATATTGAAATGTCCACTTCAATCATTAAATTAAATGGTGGAGCAACAAGTAAACGGCTTGGATGCCATAGTTGAAATTACCGGTTTAGGTTTTATTATTAAGAAATTGTCCATGGGAATAGAATGTTTTGGATTTCATTATTTCTTTTCAATTGCTTGACCCTGAATGTCTTGTGCGATATGGATACCTCTTATGAAACATAAATCACAACTTCAGAGGTTGCCATGTCAATAAAATAAATATCCTTGTAATATCTTGACTCACTCTGTGCATATCTGGTAATTATCTTGCAGGGTGAGAGAGGCCCCTCTCTGTCTTCTCTTCTCTGTCTCTCTGGTCTCTGAGTGCGACTTCTTACTTATGCAAATAAAATGACTAGCCAATCAGAGCCAGGAAAGGGCTAGTGGAGCAAGGCACCTGCCTATGGCACAGCACACTTAGGGGTAATCATGAAGTACCAAAGAACTCTGACAAACAAAAGACGATACAGGAATCAGTAATTGACTCTCCTCCTATTGCCTCATGAATGATAATTTCAAATTTTAATCGTAACTTTTTGTGTTATAAAATATATTTCATATACATATTTTATTTTACCCCTACATTGTAAATAAAACTTTTTTGAGTAGTACAATTATATACTGTATACATAATTTCATTCTGTCATAACCAAAATATATGCGGTGTCACAATCTATGAAAGACCAAATGTCAAAATCAAGTGTCTAAATTTTAAGGGAAGTAATGAGAAGGTTTTTGATTGCTCTGTGTCCTTGTTAAGTGTGAATTCTTTATTTCATGGAATACATTCAATTTAGTGCCCTCCAAATAGCAAAATATGTGATTTTCTTCATAGTCTTAGTGATACTCTTCTGTTTATATCCCCTAAAAATGTTGATGATATTCTAATAATTGGTGATCTCAATATTTATATGTTAAAAGACTCTGCAGAAAAAATTAATCTTCTGCTTCTGCTAACTTATGGCCTTTATGTTGTAAATAGAGAACCAACCAGAATGGCTCTTCATTCTTACTCCCAAATAAACTATCTAATATAAATCTCCCTTGCTTCCTGTATAACCATAAATACTGGTTTCTCTGACCATCTTGGCCTGTATGTAACTGCTAGTTTTCAAAAAGCAGCACTTGGTCCTAAGAATAATTTTTCTGTATACACATCCAAATGATTTTTACTTTCTCCATATATGAAGTATAGAGAAACTGAATTGAATTGAAATCTGTTATCTAAATTGACTCACACCAATGTGATAATCAGCCATATTCCCTACCGTTATGATCTTCCTAGTAATTCTTGTGTAAATAATGAAATTAGCAGACTTAATGATAAGGTTTCTGAAATTTGTAAATATCATGATTATGTCTCTCTTCTTAAAATTGGTAAGCTCGATAGAATGTATCATACAAAACATGGCTGACATCTTAATAGAATTGATAAAAAACTTGTTTGCTCTGAATTATCTCGGGTATTTGAATCTCAACCTGAAACTCAGGGAAACTTGTAAAGTCCACCAATCTAAATAAACAAGATTGGTGTGACCCTACTATGAATCATAATCTGCATGTAAATGAAGGTATTAATACTACTACTTGTAACCCCTCATTAAATCATAATATGTATGTAGTTAAAGAAACCCACACCACCTCTTCAAACACTACAATCAATTTCACTATAATTCACTTGAATATTCAGTCACTTCGGAGTAAAGTGGATGAACTAGAATTATGGTTAAGCTTACAAAATGTTGACATAATTTGTTTGTCTGAGCACTGGCTCACATTAAATGAACTTCCCAGTATTCTAATAACTGGCTTTTTTGTAGCTGACTTTTACTGTAGACCAGATTCCAAACATGGAGGTGTCTTAATACTGGTAAAGGAAGAATATAAAACTCATACTATAATCAAGGTCAAAAAGTTATCTTCTGAATCTAATTTTGAATGCTGTGCAATTGAGGTGTTACTGGGTACCTCTAAAATTCCAATAATGTGTGTTTATAGGTCCCCAAATGGTGATTTTCCTTCGTTTACCAGCAAACTATCTGCTGCACTAGATATTATTTGTAATAATATTGGCTCAATGATCGTGTGTGATGATTTTAATGTTGATTTGAGTTCTCAATGCCCACAGAACTTTCAACTTCTAGATGTATTTAAAGTTTACAATTTAAGACCTACTATTCATGAATTTACTAAAATTAGTAAAACATCAGCCACTGTTATAGATAATATTTTCTCAAATTTAAACGTTACTAATAGTTCTGTGATTAATGCATGCATTTCTGACCATTTTGCTCAGTCGACTTCATTTTCTTATGAGTTAAGGACTGAACCCAAGCAATACACTACGTCTGTGAAACGATTTTTTACTGAACAAGCAAAGAGTACATTTGGTAATCTTTTTCAACTTGAAGATTGGTCAGAAGTTCACTCAGTAGATAAACTTGATGATAAATTTGATAATTTTTTAAAGACTTTTTTGCACAAGTTTGACATGTGTTTCCCTTTAAAGAATGTTGTATTAAACAATAATGTTAAATCAAAGAAGAAAAGCTGGGTTATCCCTGAAATTAGTGCCTTATCAATTCAGATGAAACATTTGTATAATGACTACAGGTCAACTAAAGCTGAGTCTGATAAAAATCATTATTTACAGTGTAAAAGGTTCTATGCCAAGCTCGTGCAGGAAACAAAAAAGTCTTTTAACATTGATATGATTAAAAAATCTAACAACCAAACAAAAGCTGCTTGGAATATAATCAAAAGTAATACCTCCACTTGTAATAGGAAGTCTAGTATAGAATCCATTGCCATTAAAGGGAAATCAGTTACCGACCTAAGTACTATTGCAAACTCTCTCAATGACCATTTCTTAAATTTGGACAATCAACCCAATATCATCCTTCCCCACTCTCAAAGGTTTGTCCCTAAGAACCAAGCAAGCTCAAATTCAATTTTTCTTTGTCCCACTGATGTAAAGGAGTTAATGGTGATCCTTAACAAACTTAGCTCTAATCATTCCAGTGGCATTTCCAGTATTCCTGGCATGATAATTACTAAAGAATTCTTTCTTTGAATTTCCATCCTGTTTGTCCTATATAAACCGCGTTAGAATCTCCACAATATAATTTATAAATTCCACTTTTCCAAATTTTTAATCTTGTCTTTAGTATGGCATAAAATGTTTTTTAATCCTTAAGTAGTTGTACTGGCGCACAATGTGCGCCATAATGAAACAAAGTCGTGTTTCAGTTGGAAATAATATTTTAAATGTATCATTTGTCTCATATACCCTATTAGCCGTTTTCGAACTATCTATAGAAGAGGTTGTTATATTTTAATTCCAGTTTTTTGCATGTAGGGGTCTATATTTGACGACAGCATTCACGTTGTAGCACTTAGTGCGCCACGCGACCAGTTAGGTAAGCATTTTTGATTTTCTTAAAAAATCTTTCAATTAGTTTACTAAAAGAGTAGTTAAAGGAAAGAATGAAAATCAAAAGTCTTCTGGCCAACATAAAGGCGATCATTTCTAAGCATGTTGAGAAGACGAAGATGAGCCATCATTGAAAAGAAAATGCGAAGACAGCGAATGCCCGAAAAAGAGGGGAAGATGTGTTGCATGTGGCCGTGCAGAAAATAATAATACTACCCTTTAATGTGGAAAATGTAAACAATTTGTATGCAAGATGCACATGGCTGAAATTACTTATATTTGTGAAGCATGTTATAATGATAATTTGAGTGAGTAGCATAATTAAAAATGTACTTCTATATAATTAATTGTATTTTGGTATATAAGAACATAAAAGACTTTAATTATGTAAAATGTTCATGTAAACAATAACATTAAGGTAATTCATATTGTGACTTGTAACAAAATAAGCTTATGCCAACACTATATTACAATTATTAATATTGTAGCCAGATAAGTGCATCTAAAATGTCATTTCAGCTTATAAATGTCGAAATATTTTATGGCATTAATATAATAAACATTGTTAATTCTAAAAATTAACTTGTTCATATATAATATATTTCATGTGTCTTTAAAAAACTTAATGGTGCACAAAGTGCGCCACGTGACTAGTTATGTTACGGAAGTGGGCGTGACTACTTAAGGGTTAAGTTCAATCTATTGTAAGAAGCAGCCCTAATTTTATTTTTGGGAATAAATCTATTAATTTTAGGGGATATATTACCAAGAAATAAGTCTTCGCCATTGTGGTTTCAATTCATCTAAAAAGATAGTACCATATATCTGTTTTATGACTAGTTGGGATCGTTTTCTCTAATATAATCTATCAATCTGTTTGCTCAGGTAACCGTTTTTAACTGCTATTTGTTTAATTACCTGAACTTCTTTCCTGTCGTTGAAATCTGACAAAGAAGTATTTAATTGCCTATGAAGCATGGAATGAAATACGGCAAGTTTTTGTGAGAAATGGTGTCTTGAATGGAAATGAATGTTTTGGTTGGTGTATGTGTCTTTCCTGAAAATGGCAAATTCTGTATTTCTATTTACTTTTGATATGGTGATGTCTAAAAAGTTTAAGGACCCATTGATTTCTGTTTTACATGTGAATTTTATTGCTGTATTAAAAGAATTCAAGAAATTTAGAAAGATATCCAGTTGCCTCGATGACCCAGACCAAACACAAAAAATATCATCCTCATAACAAAACCAACAGAAAACGTTTTTAACAATAGGATTCTCTAAAGAGAATAATTTTCTTTTGAAATTGTCCATGTAAATTCCTGCAAGTAGCAGAGACAAAGGAGAGCCCATGGCTAGGCCATCTCTTGAAATAGTTTTGAGAAACCCAGTGTGCATTTCTCAAACTATTTCAAGTTTAATAAAAATTTTTATAAACAATTAGATGGCCTATTGTGGAGATTGTACAGTGATTCATATAGGACAAATTCAAAGAAAGAATTAAAGAATATCATTCCTGCTTCATAAATAGTAAAACAACCTCTCTCTCCGCCAAACATCTAATAGAACATGTACACAGCAGCGACTTTATTCCCAAAATCCGGCATAATAAAAGTGAGGGACCCAGGCTTGATATTCTGGAATAATTGGAAATTATAGTGTGTGGCCTTAAAAAAATGATATTTTGTATCCTTTTCATTCCCCACTTCTCGGCCTCCCATTAATCTAATTATTCCTACCAATTATCCCCATTGTCTTCTAATTACCCAATTTACTGAACTTCACTTAGCTCAGTGGATTTTCTCCCTCACCTTCCAGGAACATAGGTTCACTCCTTTCTTCCAATGACCATTTGCTCCACTATCCCTTTCATTATCCTCCCCAAATCATCCTTACCCACCCACCCATTGTACCTATTACTATAAATTGCTACCAGCTTTGAGTTCACTTCACCTGATGATGTTGCATTGCAACGAAACCTAGTTCGTATTAATAAAGTTTATGTGGAATTACCCAATAAGTCTCTTTAGTTCTACATTATGAAGAAATTCCACCAAGTGACGCGTGAAACCATTAACCATGTCAACTGTAAAGGGGAAAACAAAAATATTCATTGAGATGGGCGAGGAGAATATATTTGTATAGGAATGTTCACTGGTCGAAGGAGCTTCGAGACATTTGTGATTTATGGCAGAAACTCGAGGCTTAAAAAATTCAGGAATTGTAAAAGTTGACGCTGCACAGGACATTATATGTCATCGTACGTGCTTGAGGGGTTAAAATGCTCATCAAATCAAATTTGAAGGCATTTCTAAGTAAAACACCTCTGCTCAGGAACGTGAACAATGCCTATTACATCATTTTGAATGGGAAAAAATATTTTTGATTTACGTGATGATTTCCAGGAACGCAACTCGGGCATAAATTAGGGGATATCTGTATATAATAACACTCTAAAATATGTTTGCTGCATGCTTGAGTTTCTCAGAGCCACTTTAATGGGATAGCACCTTATTGTAGGGTGACTTAGAATATTACAGAAAGCCATGTGAAAAAAATTTCTTTTAGAGGTATTGATACTAATACTATCATTCTTTTCAATTGTAAATTATTCTGATGATAATGTTACAAACTGTTCACGAAAATGTTATGCTTAATATTTAACCTAATATAATTATACAATAAGATTAACAAATAATTATGATAAAACGTACATTTATTGTCTTCCAGTAATCGGCGTTAGATTATTAACTTTATTTCTTAAAAAGTTTAATATGGGACAAAGACACATGCAGAAGAAATTTGAGTTAGGCATAATACTGTCTTCTAAGTGTGTAATAGACTATAGAACAGAGGTCCCTTATGTTTTTCCAACAGAGCTGCGTTTGAAATTCAAAATATATGGCGAGCCATATATTAGCCATAATATAGTGTTGGCATAAGCTTATTTTGTTACAAGTCACAATATGAATTACCTTAATGTTATTGTTTACATGAACATTTTACATAATTAAAGTCTTTTATGTTCTTATATACCAAAATACAATTAATTATATAGAAGTACATTTTTAATTATGCTACTCACTCAAATTATCATTATAACATGCTTCACAAATATAAGTAATTTCAGCCATGTGCATCTTGCATACAAATTGTTTACATTTTCCACATTAAAGGGTAGTATTATTATTTTCTGCACGGCCACATGCAACACATCTTCCCCTCTTTTTCGGGCATTCGCTGTCTTCGCATTTTCTTTTCAATGATGGCTCATCTTCGTCTTCTCAACATGCTTAGAAATGATCGCCTTTATGTTGGCCAGAAGACTTTTGATTTTCATTCTTTCCTTTAACTACTCTTTTAGTAAACTAATTGAAAGATTTTTTAAGAAAATCAAAAATGCTTACCTAACTGGTCGCGTGGCGCACTAAGTGCTACAACGTGAATGCTGTCGTCAAATATAGACCCCTACATGCAAAAAACTGGAATTAAAATATAACAACCTCTTCTATAGATAGTTCGAAAACGGCTAATAGGGTATATGAGACAAATGATACATTTAAAATATTATTTCCAACTGAAACACGACTTTGTTTCATTATGGCGCACATTGTGCGCCAGTACAACTACTTAAGGATTAAAAAACATTTTATGCCATACTAAAGACAAGATTAAAAATTTGGAAAAGTGGAATTTATAAATTATATTGTGGAGATTCTAACGCGGTTTATATAGGACAAACAGGATGGAAATTCAAAGAAAGAATTAAAGAGCATCATTCCTGCTTCATAATTAGTAAAACAACCTCTCTCTTTGCCAAACATCTAATAGAACATGACACTACAGCGACTTTATTCCCAAAATCCTGCATTATGAAAGAAAGGGACCCAGGCTTGATATTCTGAAACAATTGGAAATTATACAGCGAGTGACCTAAAAAAATTGTTAAGTTGTAAATGATATTTTGTATCCTTTTCATTCTCCAATTCTCGACTTCCCATTAATCTAATTATTCCTACAAATTATTTCCATTGTCTTCTCATTAACCAACTTACTGGACTTCACTTAGCACAACCAATTTTCCCTCTCCCCTTCCCACGAACATAGGTACGTTCACTCCTTTCCTCATTCGCTCCACTATCCCTTTTATTATCCTTCCCCAACTCACCCTCTCCCACCCACCCATTGTATCTATTACTATAAATTGCTACCAGCTTTGAGTTAACTTCACCTGATGATGTTGCATTGCAATGAAACCTAGGTTGTATTAATCAAGTTTATGTGGAATTACCAAATTTCTACCCTTTACAGTTGTTGACCACTAACAGTGCATCCCTTTCCAGAAGAAACCCTCTCTTCAGGAAAAAAAGCTGGTTCAAGTGTGTTGTTGCTCAAAGCAAGGAATAAGAAAAGAGATTCTACCACCATAGAAACACCCGGGAAACCATGCTCTATCATATGATGCAATGACTGACATCACTGCACTCATTGATGTAGCTAGGTTCTCCATTGCCTGGAGGCAAGACATAGAGATGTATCCCCCTCCCTGTACAATTTTCCAGACGAATGTAATGCGGGGAATGTGATGGAAATCCAAACATACTATAATAGCACTTTAATTTGGCATATATTATATTATCAGTTTCTAAACAGAAACGTTAATTTTTTATCCATGCGTTTGTGCCCCTTTTGCCCTGTATCCTGGGGCAACTGCCCCCGTCCGCTCCCCACTCATTACACCACTGGTACTCGAGGTTACTGGGTGAAATTTTGCGTTGTCTTCTGTATGTGTTCTTTAAAACATGTTTTTGTTTCATCTGGTTTGTACTATGTCACAATATTAATGCCTCAAAATCCCAGTTTAAGTGAAAAGTTAAAATACACTCACTGTCAGTGCAACCAAGTTGCAGTCTTATTAAACTCACTACTGAACATTTAAGAAATTAAAAAAGTGAGATGTTTTAATATGGTCATCATTTGCTACTGCATACTGATCTAAAACATTTCATTCAAAGTTGATTAAAATCTTCAAATTACATCACCTGGAAAATGAATCTTAGTTAAGGAAATATGTTAGAAATACATTCTTTGAATTGAAGTTATGTAAGACCTAGTGAGAACATTTTCCCTAAAAGCTACTTGATGCAAGAGAAGACTATATCTCCAAAGCATTAACTGCATTTTCTACACTTAGATAAAGAGTTATGATATCACTGAAATATTTATGTAATTAATATGGCATTAAATTTAAGCACTTAAATATGTTATAACCTTTGTTTCACATTCCCAGTTTAAGAGGGAAATATACTAAATTCCATTCCACTAAATGCCAGCCTCACTACAAATCATTATTTCAACTTAATTTAAGATAGCTTGCACCATCAATTTAATTTTAGATTAAGGTAACCCGAATATTACATTAAATCTTCCAGAAAGATTAAGCTACAAAAAGTTAAATTGGTTGGATTGCCTTATATAACTTCAACAATGTAAGCATCACATAATAAATGATCTAACAGACATTTAGTAACCACAATTATTTGTTATTGAAAAATATTGTAAGAAAAATGTTACATTTTGCATAAGATTTTGCAATAAATATACATCCGTTTTAAAAATTATATGAAATTCAAATCAATTTAAAACAGATATTAATAAATTATAGTTCCATCGTTAAAACAGTGTTAGTATTAGCATTGATGGAAATTATGGATACAATTTTATTAGATATAAAAAAGAGATTATTAAAGGGTTGTTTTGTTGTGAGTTGAAACGTACCTATTTACTTTGGTTGATGCTATATAGTACTTATTCTACTCTCTGCATAGACCTGAAAAAGAAGCTTAAATGAAAGGATGCATGAATCACATAATTTGACTAGATGTTTCACGTACAAGTTGCCACTTAATATCATATTATAATTAAACCATTATAAACCCTACAATTGTTTTCCTCCAAATACAAGTTTCCGTTCAAATTCATTACTTACTTTTTACTTGATAGTTAATGGATTGCGAGTAATGTTGATGTTAGTTTATCATAATGAAGTCATATCTCACTTAAATATTGCATTGCGTCAAGTAATTACAGTCGTTCTGTACTTGCGTGGAGTGATAATTACGAATCTTCCTCCCTTAGTCCACGATTGTTTGAAATAGAAAAATATTTACTAAAACATCAAATATTAACATAATAAAAACAAAAGTGAGTTTCTTCTACATAACTAAAACCAACTTGAAAGCAATATTATTTCCTTTTACCTACAGCAAGTACTCGACAAAACAAAACGAACGTTTTCACATCATCGTTAATTCCTTCATACTATACATCAACTTTACCGCGATTATATTGGCCTAAGTTCGCCTACAGTGAGAGGAAGGTTTTGTTTAGTTATTTCACATATCAAGTTATATTCGCTCAAGTTTAAACATCGAACTACGTTCTTGTAATTAAATTAACGAAGAAACATTCTGCCCTTACATGTCAGTTTCGATCCTCTTATTAAATACATAAACAATCTAATAAAGAAACTAAACATTTAATATTAACAGTCTTGTAAGTTTTCGTAGGCATTTTCACGCCCTATCACGTCTTGCTTTAAAAAAGCAAGAATGCGACCTCTTATTGGCGGATTCACGTGCTTGCCATATTAAATGTATGCTCGGTAATTGGACTACATATTAAACCATATTAAACACTCACGCAAGGATGACAAAAATATAATATATCGATATATATATCGATAACTTAATATCGGTAGGAATATATCGATATACTACAATAATCATGATTAGGAAACACGGAATATTAGGAAAAGTTAGTGTTAACGAGTATGAAATAAGTATATTATTATCTTAAGTTATAATTTCGAAGAAAGGGAACGAGGTAGGAAGTTAGCTTTAAAGCTAACATAGCCTACCGTATTTAGAATGTCATATTTTGATGTCAATATGCAACTAGAGCAAATTTTGCGTAAATATGTTGTTTTAATTTTTTGCGTTCAATAGAATGATTTCATGTTAACTTACATAATGAAAATTTCTCAAGTTTACATTAATTTAAATGTACTATCGATAGAGAGAAAGACAACTATATTCATTGTAAGTCTTCTATCTCTCGGGAGATTGTATCGTCATTAAAATTAACAATGAACGTCCATTTGTATCTATTTAAGATGATCTCCCAAATGCATTTCATAATTCAACATTTCCTTCGTACTAATCCCAAAATATTGCACAGGGACTGCCGACATTGGCTGAAAATGGAAGGTCTGAATAGGTATACCCACTATCGAACTCCCCAAACTTTTTCAATAAATGTTGCTATGCATTTACCGTTGCTATGTCTTTATTATTTTCAATAAAACAGTGTTAATAAGAATCATATTATGAACCAAAACACTTCAAGCAACTTACCCAACCCGGTAAAGTCGCGCAAAATGTTCTCCATAAATATTGCTAAGTATATACCGTTGCTATGTATTTACTATCCCTTGAGAGTGGGGAGTACGACAGTACACCCACACCTAAGCCGGCAGGTATTCCATTATTTTTCTGCGTCTCGTATCTTACAAATAGCGGTATTTTTTCAAGACTTCAAAGTTGCTTCTGAGATTAAGACGAAGGAACCCAAAACTAATATTGGAAGCGTTAGATTTTTAGCTGCCCGTTTATACGAAGTATAAATAATTATCCCTTGATTAAAGTCATAGTTGCATTCTTAACCCCGGAATGCCACCCATATTAAAAGTTGCACTAATGCTACCCGAGGTACTGGTGTACCCTAATAAAAATACATTTAAATAGTTGCAACAAAAAATTCATAATTTTTGGTTTAATTCATACAAAATCTTTTTAATATTTAGTAATGAAAAAAAAATTCGTCCGGATAGACTTTTTTTGGTGGGTTAAACATATATACTTACTGCAGTGCACACACTGTCTTCAGCTCTTCCTGTCCTTACTCCTCGGACAAAACAAACATCTTCCTACGGATGTATTCCTTTGTATTTCCTGTATGTACTTGGGATGAGTCAGGGTTCGCAACCCACATTAATAGTCTCACGGAGTTGGCGGGGTAAAGTTCTAACCCTAGAATGGTAACGCTATTTTTAGGCGCTTATTGGTAAAGCTGCGTTAGTGTGACTCACTAAAACTTGGAATAAGGAAATATCATTAAAAACTGTTTTAAAATTATTTTTATTGACGTCAAAGTGTAGTAAATGTTATAGATGAGTAAATTAACAATTAGGGCACCATTTGTTTGGTGTTCGCCACAGATAGGCTTCTTGCAAAGTATGCCGAGAGTGGAGGTTTTCCTTCTCTTGGCTAAATGGTATTACTTTCTTGATATTTGTCGCTCTGTCGCTTTATGTATTTTAGAAAGATTTCTTTCCTATCCTAAGGCTTTGCAAATCATAACTTTCAGGTCATTACTTAGGTTTGCCAAACTGAGTCTGCTTTTTTGCCATTGGCTACGTCAAACTGACGCAGTGGCTTACCTGAATATTTGTAGCTGTAACGGTGACCGGAGAAAAATAACCTGTTGTTTCTTTGACAGCACATAGACAACTAACTAGAGGAAGCACTGCTAAGAGAGGGGGGAGTGTGTTTGAACACGAACAATGTTAGACACATCTTTCGGAAATGTGTGAGTCAGAGTGACTCATATTACCATTCTAGGGTGTAAAAAGGTACGTCTCTTTCTGATCTTTATACTATAACCTTTTGTATAAAATTAGCATTATTTTTCTAATGTAAGTATTTCGATTACTGAGATTTAGCATTTGTTAGTGAAACTGGAATGCATGGCAATTTATTGATGATGAATGCTTCTCATTTCAATTGTTTACTTTTTGTGGTGGGTACCACGAAATGCGTTGATTGGTTTTAAGCAGTATTCCCTTTGAAAAAGTTAGAGAGCCATGTTGATAACGTAAAATTACCTCGGCTATACCAGAGCGGTTAAACCGCCGGTCGGTTTCACAGCGGGCTGTACCGCGATTTTGTTTATTCATCTGTACCAAGAGAACTACATATGTTGTTAGAATGGAGTAATTTTCAGAAATAAATTTCAACATTTCGTTCGCTTGATGTATTCCTCTAAATCAATTAGGGAAAACATTTTCCGAAGGCCCACCTTTTCATGTCCCAAAAAAGAAAGAATAATGTTATTAATTTTTTTAAAAATGTTTGACTAATATTATGTATTTATCATTTATGTAGTGGTTTTAAGAGGTATAAAAAAACATTTGTCCTTATTGGATCAGTAGGAGACAATTTTCCCAAATTTATAGAAAGTAAAAATATACATAATCAGATTCAGCGTGAAATTTATTACGATTGGGCGTCATAATTTCATTTAAACGACAATATCACCATGATAACGACAAATATGGCAACTGAGTGGGATTAGAGAAGGACAGAGCTATACAGAAAATCAATGGAAAAGAGAGAGATAGCGATATCCCATAAGAGACCATTCTTCCAACTATTGGTGAAATGCTCATAGTTGCTTCTCCCAGTTACGCCATAAATTGTGTGTAATATATTATTATGTGTTGGATTGTTTTCGGTCTTAAAGAGCTTGGAATGCAATTACTGCGAGGTGAGCCTTCTTAACAGAATTCCAAAAGACTCGCTTATGAAGCGACCTGCCGGAGTTTCAAGGCGAAGACAAATATTACTCCCGACCATAGTTCCCTATAATTTTTTTTTCCGTGAGCGGAATGGACTTCACTGTTTGCGCCAACATGGAGATAATGTGCGAATGTGCGCCTTATAAAGATATCCAATATGAATGGGTGTGCGGCTTTAAAAACTTACAATTAGTGTGCGGCACATCAAAAACTGGTGCGCGGCCATGCAGTTTAGCAAGAACCATGCTCCTAAATTTATGTCGCAGTCTAAGAATGTACCCCAACTGGTATCAGGTTTTCTCCTAATATGAAAGAAAAAAATAAATAAAATTCAATAAGAAGATAAAATTTATAAGGCATTATAATATAAACCTTATTGATTAAATAATAATAATAATTTTATTAGTTCCATTAGGTCATGGACATGGAATAAGTCATAATAAAAAGGATAATAAAGATTACAAAGATTAATGGACATATAGAAAGAAACATATATCATGTGAGACAAGTCAAAAGATACAAAGTAAGTACATATATACAGAATTAAGCTTTGTGATGATCAGGTATACTATAGTATGCTTTGCTCAGGAGAAACATTTTCAACTGACTCTTGAAAGATGACATGGAACAGATAGATTTGGATCTTGCAGGAATATTGTTGTAGATGATGGAGGCTGCATGGTGAGGTCCACGTTGACAGAGGTAGAGGTTATAAATATTTATGTGGACATCTTGGTTATTGCAGGTATGATGTGTATGATAGTTTAGATTAGCAGAAAACAACTGGGGATATTGTTTCACAAAAGTGGCACAATTTAAAATATAAATTGATGGAAGGGTCAAAATACCAAGTGAGAGAAAAAGAGGTCTACCTGGGGTACGATATGGCACAGCATTGCCTTAATTGCCTGTTTTTGCAGGGAAAATGCTTTATTTGAGTGGCTATCATTGCCCCAGAAAATAATGGCATAAGATAGATGGGCATGGACTTTTGCATAGTACAATAGTTTTAAAGTACTAATGGAAACTATAGGTGCTAGCTTTCTAAGCATAAAAATACCAGTAGCCACCCTTTTCATGGTAGCATTAATATGAATTGACCAGTCAAGATTTTCACCAATATGTACACCAAGAAATTTGATGGAAGGGGAGCGGAAAATGCTTGAGTCATTTATCTTCAGTAAAAGACTGGAAGAAGGAGGCAACTTTTTTGTATGAAAAAGTAAATGCACAGTTTTATTATTGTTTATTGCTAGGTTATTGGAGTTACATCATTGTATCATGCCATTAATAGAGGAATTAGAAAATTTGATTAAATCTGGAAGATTGTTGGAAAGTATCAGACAGGAAGTGTCATTGGCATACAAAAGGGGCTTACAATGAGTTAAGTGACTAGGGAGATCATTTGTAAAAGTAATAAAAAGCAAAGGCCCTAAAATGGATCCTTGTGGGACTCTACATGTTACAGTCAATGGTTTACATTTAGTATTTATTATACCTCTAGAGGTGTGATGAGTGATTTGACAACTTGTTGCCTCTCTGAGAGAAAGGATATGATCAAATTTAGGGGATGTCCTAGGATACCTAAATTTCTGAGTTTAAGAAATAAAATATTATGGTCAGCGCTATCAAAGGCTTTTGTTAAATCATAAAAAACACCAAGAGTAAATAGCTTATTATTAGACCTCGGATCTTTAGGTAAAAACCTATTTATTTCCTGAGTAGATATCTGAATATACAATTGTATATATACGTTTCATGAATAATTAACCCCGAAAATGTATATTTTATAGTGCCTAAAAATGCCTATTTTGACATTAATGTCTAAAAATGCCTATTTCGACGTTAATGCTTATTTTTGCCATTTTCATGCAAAAAAGCCTAAAAAGAGCTAATTTTGTAGAAAAAATCGACAATAAAAGCAGATTTTGGTACTAGTCGTATTTTTTAAACTGACTGTACAATGTTCAGTTGAGGGTTGGGAAAATGTCTTTCCCACCACGGTCATGATCAGGTGGCGAACACCAGCGAACACCTGTCATGCATCCGGCGGTGCTATTCTCTTTCCCTGTGTCGCACGATGCAACAATGTAACAATGGGTTTAATCTGATGTTGCGTTAATTTCTCGTCATTACATTGTCATATCGTGTGACATGGGAAAACGAGAATAACCCTGCAGTCCATCTCCAGACCGCAGAGGGTGAAGGTGAGAAGTGTGAAAATTTTGAAAGTGCAATGCATAAAGTAGCAAGTTCGAAAGCTTATTTAATACGTCAGTGGCTACAAGAGTCCCCGTACTTCACAATGGATGGAAAAATTATCTTCTGTCAAGCATGCAACAAGGAGATAAGTACATTATAATGCTGGCTTGCAATGAATTATTGGCCGTGAATTGCTTGTCATCTACATTTTTTGTTTATACGAGCCATTTTATGGTAACTATAGACGTGGTTATTCAAAATGTCCAGTAATCCAGCTTCGGACCTTCGTAGCTCTAAAGTAAATTTTATATTTTTGTCCCATTTCCATATTTATTAGATTATTTCCATATTTTTAAGGTTAATTGTTTCTTCATAATTTTTCTTTATAGGTATTGAGTTATAAAAAAGCCCACCTAACTCAGTATGCCCAAGGAGTGCTACATAAGGCAAATGTTGAATGCAAATCGAAGATGAAACAAACGCTTTTAACAAAAACTTCTGAGGGATCCAGCAAGAAGAATAAGTTTTATGCAGATTTGTGTCATGCAATTGTGGCAGCCAACATTCCATACAGAACACTAGAAAATCCAACATTCAAGGGGTTCCTAGAACGATACTGCCATCAGTCGGTACCTTCCAAGTCAACGCTAGGCAAGAATTACGTGCAACCCACGTACGATGACGAAATGCGCAGGATACGGGAGGACATTGGAGATTCACATATTTGGATATCAGTCAACGAAACCACTGACGCTCTCAGCAGATACATGGCCAACTTGGTTGTTGGGAAATTGACCCAGATATGCCATCCAGAGCCTACCTCATCTGCATGAAGCAACTTGCCAAAACAAATCAGGAAACAATAGCACACTCTGTGAACAATGGACTGAAAGTGCTGTATCCCAACAATCTAGAAGAAGACAAAGTTCTGCTACTATACACAGATGTTGCGTCGTACATGGTTGCTGCCATGCAGTTGCTCAAGGTGTTCTATCCCTCCCTTGTGCATGTGACATGCCTTGCCCATGGTTTGAACCGCGTAACAGAGCAAATAAGACTGGAAATCCCCAAGGTTATCAAATTGATCTCCACCGTGAAGAAGGTCTTCGTCAAGGCACCAACAAGAAAACAGGCTTTTTGTGAAACACTGCCCGATGTCTCTCTGCCACCTGAGCCTGTGCTCACCCGCTGGGGCACATGGCTGAAAGCAGCTAAATATTACAGTGAGCATATCCTTCATGTCAAGGAAGTTGTGACAAATCTAGCTGAGGATACTGCCTGTGTCACTTCGGCGAAAATGTTACTGGATGATCCCTCCATTCCCAAGGATTTGGTTTATATTAGATCCCACTATACATCCCTTGTTTGGATTATTGCTGAATTGGAGGGCTCAGGAAAACCCATCTAGGAAAATACTGCTTTGCTGAATGAAGTGAAACAAAAAATCAAGGAAGAGCCAGGTGAAGTGGGGGAAAAAGTAAGAGCCAAACTAGAAAAAGTGCTACAAAAGAACTCAGGTCTGCAGAGCCAATGTACAGCAGCAGATATACTGGCAGGAAAATCCAGTGAAGTTGAGTGCAAAATTCCATTTCAACTGCACCTAAGTTGAAGTTTTCCCCGTCTCATCAGTTGATGTCGAACGTTCTGTTTCTGCTTGCAGGATGATATTAACTGACAAATGCCATAGTTTTGTGGCAGAAAACTTAGAAAAAGTGCTTGTCATTTACTGGTAGGCCAACTACGGGAAATTTGTGGAATAAACACAAGGATGTGACAAATTCATTATGGGAATTTCGAATGAAACAGTTTGTCAAACATTCTGCATAGTACTTAAATATATACAGTCAAACTCTGCTATAACGAGCGCCACGGGACCGTTTAGTTTTGCTCGTTATAGCCGTTAAACTTAATATCCGTGAAGGCAAAAGCATGCATGCGTATGGTGAAATAAGACATAAGAAGTAAAAGTGAATATATAAACAGAAAGTTTATTTAGTAAATTTATGAAAAAACCTAAAAATGAAAATAAACTAGAAAATTTAAAGTAAACATACGTACATATAAAATTTACTCACAGCTGCATCCTTAATCACTTCCCTTTTTACAAAAATAACTTTGAATAGTAGCCTGTTTCATAGATTTCACTTTGAAGTCTCTTAAGTTTCCTCTTATTACACTTAGTGCACTAAAAACCATCGGAAATGTCAATGTTTTCAAAAAAATCATTTAATGTTTACACGACATCCTGAGTAAGTTGGCACGGCTTTCGTCAGGATTGTGTCTTTGACACATTCAACATTGTCTTCATCACTGTCTGCTGTGCTTTATACTGTTTCTATTATTTCACTCTCCGTAGGAATTCCTCTGGTAATCAAATCATCATCAACATGAACAAAATTGTCAATGTCATTTACATGGTCAAAATTCGCAATTCCATTTTCTTTAATCCATTCTGATCTTCATCAATGTTATGATTATCAATCAACAATTCTCCCGATATTAAACCAGACTTTCGAAAACAGTTTATGATCGTTGTAGGTGAAACATGCATCTGTCATCAAATGAATTGCATCCAATACAGAGTCGTTTCCATCTAAACCTCTTTCCCTCCTTTCAATCAACTGTAGAACAAAAAATCGCTTGAAATGGCATTTAAAACTTTTAATTATCCCCATGTCTATTGGCTGCAAAATAGAAGTCGCATTTGGAGGCAAAAACACCAGTTTTACATTGGACAACTCCTGCATATGTGGGTGCGCAGGACAGTTATCGATAAGGAGTAGAATGTTTCTATTTTTCCTCCGCAACTAGTTGTTCCACTGACTTACATATTTCTGAAAAATATTGGAAGTCATCCACGCCTTTTTATTAGCTGCATATTCAACGGGAAGCTTCTTTACATTTTTGAAACAACGTAGCTTTTGTGACTTACCAATTACAAAAAGTTTTTTTTGTCAGTCCCATTTATGTTTGCGCACATTAAAACTGTTAAACGATTCTTAGGTCTTTTGCCACCAACACATTTGTCACCTTTGAATTTAAACGTTGCATCAGGCATCATGTTGTAAAACAGTCCAGTTTCGTCGGCATTGTAGATGTCTTCTTCTCTGTAACCTTTTCGACACTCCTCCCAAACACTTTTCACCCATTCACTTGCCGTTTTTGAATCTGCTAACAGGGTCTTTTGCATGAACAATGTTATGCCGATTTTTAAAACGATCAAGCCACCCGTTATTGCATGTGAAGTTCTCGTGTCCTAACTGTTTTGCAAATTTATCTGTCTGTACCTTGATGGGGCTACCAGCATTTCTCTGCCTCTTAAACCACTCCAGAAGTGCTTGATCAACAGTATCCAAGTCACACTTCCTCATTTTCTTGTTCGTTGTTAGGTTGTTCTCTAGTGCAGATAAAATCGCTTCTTTGTTTTTCCATAAGGTTGAAACCGTAGACGACGATAAATTAATTTTTTTACACACTTCAACATTTTTTACCACGTTCTAACTCTCGAATAATATCAACCTTTTCGCGATTAGACAAACACTTCCTTTTATGTACGGACATGTTACTCGTTCAAGGGCAAAATCTCAACTGATTTTTGTGATCAGCGCTACGAGCTTTCTTTGCAAACTGTGAGCATACCAATTCCAGAAAGAGTTAATGAGGAGACGGATTAAACGTGGGATTTCCCATCTTTACGTTGGAAAGGGTGTTGGGAGCATTCGGCTGAGCGACGGGGGCGGGCCTCATTGTACATGCCCTCAGCCCCTTACCCCCTTCCAATCACAACCTCCTGGCTGTAAATGAGCTGGGGGTTGGGAGGAGAGGACAAAGGACCTCCGCGAGTGCCACTGTACTTGCAAGTTAGGAATTCTTGGTTTGGACGAAGGGATTATTTTTTAACAACATCGCTGCGGTATTTAACCTCCCCGAGGGATAGGGTGTAGAGGCTGGACTCGAGAACACAAGGTTGCATATCTTGGGTCACTATGAGGATTGAAGGGGCAGACCGCCGCCGCGTTTGAGACAGTGAGAAGTGGTCAAAGTTTGCTCGATATATCCGTGAAGCGTGCTCGTTATATACGTGAAATATTTGTATGTAAATGCTCGTAAACTTATCTTGGAGGTAGCATTTGCTCACTATAGCCGTGACCTCGTTACAACCGTGCTCGTTATAAACGAGTTTGACTGTACTTGAATAGTGTTTTCAGTCAGTATTACTATAGGTAATGTAGATAGTATTTTCTCTGTAACACATGGTAATTTAACCATAAGAATAAGTTTCAATGCATAGTAGTAAAATATTTTTATATTCTTTGAAAACACAAATCAATAATGTTTCGTTGACTGGTAATTTTTTGCGTGCGTGCATGTTTCAGTCCTTTTTCGTGAATTAAAGTTGACAGTTGACAGAAATTATGTTGTTTTTTAATGGACACAGTTTTAGGAAGTAGTTTTTAGAGCCTATTTTACCTTTTATAAAGCCTAATTAAGCTACTTAAAGAGCCTATTTTAGTCGACTAAAACTTAATTTTTAGAACCTAAAAATCCGCGGTCTACTTATTATTTAAAGCTTCGTGGATGTGATTAATTAGTTGAAAGGATGCAGATGTTGTAGACCTAGCTTTTCTAAAGCCATGTTGGAGTTCATTTAATAAATGAAAGGATTTCACACGGTTATAAAAAGTTTTTTCGAAAATTTTAGAAAAGACAGAGAGGACAGAGATAGGTCTGTAATTTTCCGAGTTGGAAGGTGAGCCTTTTTTAGGGATTGGAGAAACACATACAAATTTAAGATAAGAAGGAAACAACCCTTCAAGGAAAGATAAGTTGATGATATGGGATAGAGGGGTGGCAATGTAGCTTACAGCTGCT
Organism: Tanypteryx hageni; assembly: GCA_028673005.1. Classification (NCBI taxonomy): domain Eukaryota; kingdom Metazoa; phylum Arthropoda; class Insecta; order Odonata; family Petaluridae; genus Tanypteryx; species Tanypteryx hageni. The sequence goes on from CM054112.1 coordinate 107,319,234, forward strand.
TTAATAATTGGTATGGGGACCTCATCTAGACCTGAAGACCAAGATTTTCCAAAAGAGGAAATAATTTGTTTGATTTAATGGGGATCTGTAGGAAATAGAAAAAGTGAGTTAAAAGGAGAAGTAGGCGTGCGAGAGCAGGGTGTGGTTGGCAAGGTGGCATTGGGAGCTGATTGACAAAACTGAGAATTGAAATAATTTGCTATTTCGTCTGGATTAGATATGGGACAATCTTGAAAAGTTATATATTCCTGATTTGTACGTTTAGTTACTGATTTAGTATTTTGTTTAATAACATTCCAGGCAGATTTATAAACATTGGTTGATGAATTAATATATTTGCTGTTAGCCATTTTGTGGAAATCCTGAACAAGCTGTTTGAAATCTTTGTGAGGCTGTAGATAGAATTCATGCAGAGTGGGATCAATAAATTTACTCTTATAGTGCAAGTTACGTAGAAGTTGACTCATTGCGATTAACTCATCGGAATAAAATTTCCTATTTGAGATTGCAAGTTTCTGTCTAACTTGCTTAGTTGGGAAGGCTGCATTGAAGTACAGCTTGAAGGAGTTCAAAAAAGAATTGAATTTGCTGTCAGTACCATGTGCTTCATATACATCAGATCATGACTCCTTAGAAATCAGGTCACAAAACCTATTAATAGAGCATTGTTTAAAGACACGCTTAGGGATAAAAATAGGATTGGTAGTGGTGGATCCTTCTGAAAACTATAAACGAACATTAATAGCAAAGTGGTCAGAGAGGCCAGTGAATAGAGTATGGCAAGAAAAGTCGGTAGGAGCTATATCAGATATTGCTAAGTCAATAAGAATGGAGGATTGGGAAGTTACCCAAGTGGGTTCATTATTAATGGCTCCAAGGCCAAAAGTGTTGAAAAAATTAGAGAGATCTAACTTGTTAGCAGAATCTCTCAAGAAGTCAGTATTAAGGTCGCCAAGCAATAACAATCTATTAACATTTTTAGATAAAATATTTGCAATAGTATCATGGAGAATAAGAAGAAATGAAATTAATAATTAGCTGCTATAAATTTAAAGACACAAAACTCTATCCTAAAAGCCTATTTAAAGTATTCGCACCAAATGACTCATTCACTTAATAAATTTCACCCATTTTATTAGTACTTTTCGTCAATGATGAAAAGCACATTTATCTTCGTGATACCCGTCCGTCCGTCCGTACGCATACGAGTATATCAGGGAAGAATTGGCTTAACCGATTTCAACCTAAATTTTCCCAGTTTATGGATATTTGGGATCTTGTCAACAAAAATTTACTATAGCACTATCTCCCAGGAGAAAACCTGACGATAGGTAAGCACAGGGGTGGACTGGGCCGCCGGGATACCGGGCAAAGTCCCGGTGGGCCAACGGTCCGTGGGACGAGGCCGCCGAGGCGTTGCTACATCGGCTACAGATGCTTTTTCGTTTTCTAAAGATATTTATGTATGCACGTGCGGTGGTGGCCTCCCAGTATCATAGGCAAGATGCCTGGGCTGGGTGGTCATAAAATATTTTCCATGGGGCCATTCGTGGTTGTATTTGGTGTTTTCCAATTGTCTTATTTTTTCCCTTTCCTCCGTTTTCTCCAGCTTTCTCATCTTTCCTCCCCTTGCTGTACCAAGTTAAGGAAGGCCGAGTGAGGAATACCCTCCCTCCTGAGTTTCTTTTAGCTCCTATGCGCTCCCAGGCACGCTCAAAATTTTCGGTTTATTGATAGCGGCTCCTATTTGAGGTTGTGATTATTTTAGCGCTTCATAGTAATTGCCACCCTGTTGGTCGCTTTGAGAGTGGAGCAGATATTCCCACACAACGGTTTTCAACCCCCTCTCTTTCCCTCGCATTTCACATCTGTGACAAAGTACAAGAGTCCGCATCAGTTCCAATTCGTCTAGCGTTGTAAAAATATAAGTAGAGTGATCAACGTCCTCCGGTGGCTGAAGAGCGTTTTTATCAGTTTTTGCGAGTTAGCTTTCCTTGGGAGTAATTGATTCATTCTTGCCTTTGCTAAAGAAGTGGAATCACAATATAGTATAAATAGTATTCTTTTCCTAATGATAAAAGGAAGTTTTTCAAGCTGAGAGTTTCCAAGTCCACGATCAACGAAGCTCATCAACTCAAAAAGTACGTATATATTTTTTTCGATTGATTTAATTACTGTACCTCATTCTGTCTGGTAAAATTCTATTTTAGTTTTATTCAAATATTTTTTTATTAATCGAAATTTTTTAAACAAATCTTGACTAACTAAGTAGTTTAGCGTAGTATTTTTCTTAAGATTCGAGGTAATTATCTCTGTTACTGAAAAGTTTGTTACCCTGTAAAAATTCGTCGTGATGGTCATTTTAAAATTTAAATAGATAAAAATCTCTACTACTTGAGCATATTTAGGGATTCCAATCCTGAGAAAAAATACTAATAGATATTTTATTTATTCTAATAAATTTGTTTGCAGGAGTTGGTAAGAATTTTTTGTTCGGCCTGAGAGAAACAAAAAGCATCCAGTGGAAAATTTAGTCTCATTTTTATTTTAAGTTCAAGCTAATTTCAATAATAATTTCTACAATATACTTCTATATAGTTGTTAAATATCCGATGTCGAATTTGGAGGATAATAATTTTCTTGAGTCAAATAAAAACTTTCTTTGCAACTTTTTGTATGTATACAAATATTTGCAGAAACGATCGGTTCATCCCCTTTTAATAAAAGGCTATGTTGGTTGGTTGGTTTGTCCATGTCGCGCTCTTAAAACGCGTATAACTCAATCAAATATGTACATAGTTACAAACTTGAAATTTGGCAGAGATAATCTACTCAGATATAAAAATGCTGTGATAAAAAAAATTAACGAAAAACGTCCCGAGTTCGACTCCAGGGCATGATTTGCATTCCCCATAACATAACACGTAAAAATCGACTTTTTGACGTGCAGGCTTTTCTTATTTTTGATATTACAATTAGAAAGAACTAACCTACGATCTTCGTATCTAAACCATTTTAGGAACTAATTACAAAGTTTCTTATTCTGCTCATGCTTTATTGCCTACATTTCGAAATTACTCATGTTAAGCGTTTAATTCACACATATTGGGGAAATCTTGCCATTTTAACGGGATGTTGCCTCTCCTACCAATTACATTGTTACACCTCGAATACTATTGTTATTACAGCTCTTATAACTTTAAGCGCGCAGTATGTTCCAGTGAGTTGAATTCTATTCTTGGCCTCATATTAATGCTTAATAAATGCACCATTTCAGTTCTTTAATACGGATCAGACTTTTATACAATGGTATAACACATATTGAATCTATTAAGTAGTTAGATGGTGGAAGGAAAAGGGAATGTAAATGACCAGAAATTGAGAAAAAGGAAGATGAGGACGTAGCATTTGCATAGATTTAAAAGAAGCTGCAGCACAAAAATTACAATAATAATTTAGAATTCATTATAAAACATTTTATAAGATCAAATCAAGTGCCACTGGAAATTGGCGAGATTTCATAAAACTAAATATAAGGTTAATTTCAATGGATTTCTTTAAATGATAATACCGAAAATATTTCGAACCGAATTTCAAATATGGGTGAAAAATAACATTTTATGACTTTTATTTAAATTTCATTAACTAAATTGTTTTTTCTGGAAAATTTTCAAAACTAATATAGTTCAAAGAAAAGTTCAATTTTAAATATAGTCAAACTCATTGCAGTTCATCTAAGTATTTAGTTAATAGTAAGTAAGTTAATACACATTTTTCCTTTGATGGTAAATTGACAGTTTGTTCACATTTTATCCTGTTTTTTACGGGTTAATAAGAGTTTAGTGTTTTCGTCAATGCTGAAAAGCACTATTACCTTCGTGATGTCCGTCCGTCCGTACGTATATATCAGGGAAGAATTGGCTCAATCGATTTCAACAAAATTTGGTACAAAGAATACTCAGACAAATTAATGACCAAGATGGCATATTTCAACCGGATCCATTTAGCAGGGATGCCACAATTGCAAAGTTAACCTTTTCGGATTATGAATTTGGAAGGGATTGGGCTAACCGATTTCAACGAAATATTGTACGAAGGAGGCGTGTAACATAAAAAAGCAAAATCAAGATTTATAGTGTAGATATAGAAAGCAAGGCTGTCATAATACAAGAATTAAAATAATTATTTTACACGTATTTGTGTTGAACTTTCTGCATCAATTTTAACCAAATTTAATACTTATTATATACACATAAAAAACCATATTATTATATTTAGACCGAATCAGTTAAACAGGAATGCCACAATTGCAAATAAAATTCTTTCAGTAACAAAGGATTTGGAAGTAATTGGCAGAACGAATTTCAGTTAAATTTTGTTTATAAGATTTTTACGGCATACCATAATGAAATGTGCCATATATGTACCAGCAAGTGTGACGGCAGTATGGCGAATGGTGCACATGTGTACCGCTTACTTTTGAGGCCGCTCACAGATGTCGTATTTGTCACAGGGACAGGAGAGTAAGAGCAAAATGAAGATGAGACCTATTTCCTCCTTTTCCTCTTCTCCCAATACCAAAAACAAATTTTTATGGGAGGGGTAAGTGAAGAAACCCTTGAGAGGCTCTCTTTCTCAAGTGGTTTGCTTTAGCTGTGGGACTCTATATCTCAGCTCAAAATAGATGCAATACAAATCGAGGTAGGGTAAACAAACCCTTGAGAGTATCTCTGTCTCAAGTGGTCGGCGTTAGCTGTGTGACTCTTTCAAATTCAAACAGAAGCAATAAAAGATGAACTTCGTGACAATTAGTTACCTTGGTTATTCTTCTCTTCCTTTTTCGCATGGACATACATTCCATCTTCGTCATTATTTACCAGATTGCGATATAGAGCAGAAGTAAGCTGACGAGTTATAAATTTTCGTAGCTTTTTGTTTATTTCTTTAGTGTTTAGAATATATTTGACATATTTATGGATATTATTTATATATCCATATTTTACTTTTGGAATATATACTTCCGTAAACATTTTATATGTATATATTTTGTATGTGCTCCACAAAGGAAAACAATCGCGGACAAATTATAAATGTAAGGTGTGTGACGTGGGATTGTGTGTTGCTCCTTGCTTTGAGGAGTATCACACTAGCCCAATAATCTAGGATACCAGGATCGCAATAGCTGTGAACTGAGTAGGAACCATGCTACCAAAAAGTGTGTAAACGTCTTTGTTTTTGATTTTTTTGTCGTCAGTTGTCAGTAATAAATAAAAAATACCAAAGGGAAGTCGGAAGACCGTCCTTAAGATCTCTGTGCTTTTTGTAACTAATCGTGCAATCCATTGATTATATTCAAAGTAGATTACATGTAAAATAAAGAGACTTGTAATTCCACATAAATTTATGTGGAATTACAACAAGTCTCTTTATTTTACCTTACGAAGAAATTCCACCAAGTGAAACCTGAAACCATTAACTATATTAAAATACTATAAATGCATAACCTCTTCTTTGAACTAATTGATGCTGTAGAAAGGCTTGAGTGTTTTGTAGACCTCGAGAGCTACACTGGTTGGTGTATTTTTTCCTGTTAGGGTCACCAATGCCGGAAAGTTTAATGGGTAGGGACCAAGCTAAGAGTAGTCCACGCAGCGTCTGTACCTCAGTGAGGTGGCTGCAAAAGGCGCCTGTACCCAGTGGACCGGCTTAATCAATTGAAGGTGTCAAGTTAAAAACACTGTTGAGGAAGGCAATGGGAGATCATCTCAACTTATATCCCAAGAAACATGGCACAATTAAATAATAATTTGATTTACGAAGTGTACGGGATCAGGTTCATCAGGCCTGGTGCTGCGTTGGGCTGTGACGGAAGTAAGGCTGTCTCGGTCGTCATCCTACGAAATCCTCACACAGCTCATGTCAACGGAACGATGAAGAAAAAGAAGATTCCAGATAAGACTTCGGAAATCAAGATAGGAACTTGGACGATGCTTAGGAAAGGCAAATAATACTCTGGTCACAATTAAAGACAAAAACAGCATACTATTATTTGAGCCAAAGGATGATAGGAATAGATGGAATGAGTATATCGAGGAGTTATACGCTAAAGATATGAAACCAGATTCTATTGAGGTAGAAAGAGAGGATGATGTACACCGCAACAATGCAGGGCAGGGAATACTGAATAGTGAGATCAAAAAGGGTCTCAGTGATATGAAGTAAATGAAAGTAGTAGAAATATATGACCTTTCCATAGAAATTTTAAAGGAATTAGGAAAAAGTTGGACAAGAACATTTTCACAAATTGTGGTGTAAGATATATGATGAGGGAGAGTGGCCAAAAGACTTCACTAGGTCAATTTCTAATCCGTTGAAGAAAAAGTATAAATCAACCGATCGCTAGGATTACACAACAACCAGCTTAATTACACATGCTGCAAAAGTTATTCACAGGATTTTTAAAGGGAAGCTCGAAGTAAAAGCTTATAACTATCAAGGTATAGAGTGAGTGAGTGTGTGTTTATTGGCGCACCAACAGTTAGAGTTATAGGCGCCTCAAGGTATAGACCTGTTCGGGTTTTGGAAAGGTCGTGGCACTAGGGATGCAATACCGGTGATGAGGACATTGGTAGAAAGAGACACTGAATACAACCAGAATGTATTCGTGTGCTTTGTACATTTTGAAAAAGTCTTTGAAAGACGTTTTTGGCATAAGCTAACGGAGGTATTGAGGAAAATAGGGGTAGATTGGAGAGATAGAAGTTTAATCAGAAATCTATACAGATATGAAGAATGAATGAATATGAAGAATGAATGAATATGAAGATAAGGGTAGCAGAGGGAGAATAAGATTGGACAATGCTAGGAAGAGACATGAGACAGGAGTGCCAACTCACACCAGCATTGTTTAACATTTATGCCGAAGAAATGAGAAGGGAGACATGGGGAGATATAGAAACAGGGATAAAAGTGGGGAGGAGCCTGGTTAAATCAGTTAGATATGCAGACGACCAAGCGTTGGTCAGTAATTCTGAAAGACCCCTTCAGATGTTCGTTAGCTCCTTAAATGATAAAGTAGAGATATTTCGGATGAATATGAAGCAGAGAATAAAGAAGGTGATGAGATTTTCCTTGAGTGAGTATAGCCAGGTCAATGTTACAGTGTATGGAGAAAGGCTGGAACAGGTGGAATTTTTTTAGTTATTTAGTTAGTATTCTGTCACAGGATGGAAGAATTATGAAAGAGATCAGGACAAGGAAAGCAAGGGCAAGGTGGTATTTACGAGATGGCGAGAGTTGTTGACATGCAGTTTGAATAAAAATATTTAAATTGGTGAAAACTCTGATAAGAAGTGTATATCTGGGTGCGAGACTTGGACAATGAGAAAAAAGGCGTGAGCAGATTAGAGGCGTTTAAGATGTGGGTGTGGCATAGACTAGAGAAAATTAATTGGACCGAGATGAAGAAAAATGAGGAGCTTTTGAGGATAGTAGAGGATGAAAGTTCCTTAATTACAGGAAGAAATGGGTGGGAAAAAAGGTCATAGAAGAAAGAATGTTGGGAAAGAGGCAAAGTGTTAGGAGAAGGAAAGGTATACTATATGCATTGAAAGAAGGAATACAGGGCTGTAGTGAAGGGTATACGGTGGTATACGCCGTATACCCTGATTTTTTCGAATGAATAGGGTATACCCTCTGCTTTAAAAAAAAACTGGGTAAGACCTTCCTTCAAAGTTTTATTTCCGTATACGGTATACCCTCTGCTTTTTTGCCACTCCGCACTGAAGGAATAGGGTATGAGAACTTGAAGAGAAAAGCTTTGGATAGCACATACTGGATTTGGTGTGCCTAAAACCTGCCGGAAGGTAGAATTATTATGATGATGATGAAATACATAATTATTAGATATAATAGATATAATTATTAGATATCAGTTTTTAAAGTTTCTAGACTATAAATGTAAATAGATTGATCAGTAAGAGAATTACCGAGCTCGTCTTATGGCTGCAAAAATCAAGAATAAGCGCTTCAATACCAAAAAATGGGGGAAATTTTTGTCTCCGCCAGCCTCTCCCAGAATGAGTCAGGATATTACAAGGATGTTTACATAGTGGCCATGGTTAACTCTGTGTTATTTGAGGTATACCTATTGCATAAGACGTCCAGGATCAAACAATTGGAAAGAAAACATGAGTTCTAATACATGATGCGATTCGAAAAGTATCATTTTCCCCCGAAATATTTTGTTCATATAACCTCTTATAACAATCAAACGTAAACTGGCAATTTCAACGACTGCATGCAAGCTGCCTACAGTCTGGACAAATTACTTTGGGATTGACGTTTGAGGCGCCTCGGGTGCGATGTTGCCAGCATGTGCATAAGTGCCTATTTACATTTTTGCACGCAACAAAGTCCTGGGAGTTGCGCAGACCTACTACATAGACCTACTACTGTAACCATTTGTACATAGACTGAAAGTATTTTGGTTACAGCGGACATAGCGGCAACGCAGCGTGGTACCACTTAGCAACACTTCCCTCCCGTCCGCCTATGATTGGCTGTGAGGGAGGAGAGTTTTCCCGTTAAGCCCCCACCCCTTCTCTGCCCTGAAGTGTCAATCCCAAGAAACGGAAAATGAAATTAGAAACCGGAAAGAAAAGATTCGGACCGGCCACGCCCTTCAGGATATATAAGCAGGCGACTTTTCTGCAAACATCGCCAATCCTTGGCCTATCCCCCGAGGAGGACCTACCCAAGGTATCCGAATCGGGGAAGTGGGTCTAGGCAGGGGTCACTGCTCACGAAACAATCGGAAGAGGAGTGCTGCCCGTAGGAGCACTTGTGCTGCGGCTCACAGGGGTGTTGGGTAAATTGAGTGCGGAGTGCTAACTCCGAGGAAGGCCCCACTAGTGGAAACCAACCTCGGAAAGTGGCATCTCCAAGAGGGGCAGCCTGTGCACACCCCACGCTGCCACATGATAGTTGAGGGTCGGGGGAAAACAAACCCTGTCAGCGCAGACGAAAAACCGGACATGGATAGCCTCCACCCTAACGGAGATCCACCAAAGCCCGTC